>CM060640.1:11583914-12183914 GCA_030578275.1 Meda fulgida | reverse complement strand
CTTTGTCTCAATTTAAATTTTTCATTTATTAATGAAAAAGTGAGTGGTACTTGCCCATGCAAATGTTACCACTATAATGTCAAGAGTGATGTAAGTTGCTAAGCAGTTGCTAGGATTTTGTGTGTGGTTGTTAAGGTGTTGCTATGGTGTTCTGGGTGGTTGCTAGGGTTTTCTAAGTGGTTGCTAGGACACTGGTAGTTTGTTTATGGGGTGTTCTGGGTGGTTGCTGTTTGCCAATCAGTTGCTAGGATGTTCTGTGTGGTTGCTAAGGTGTTGCTAGGGTGTTCTGGGTGGTTGCTAGGTTTTTCTACTTGGGCACTGGTCATTGGTTTCTGGGGTGTTCTGGGTGGTTGATAAGATGTTATGTGTGGTTGCTAAGGGGTTGCTAGGGTGTTCTTGGTGGTCACTAGGGTTTTTCCTGTGTGATTGCTAGGGCACTTGTAGTTGGTTTTTGGGGTGTTCTGGGTGGTTGTTGAGGTGTTTCTGGGGTGTTCATGGGTGGTTGTTGGGATGTTATTCAGCAGTTGCTGAGTGGTTGTTATGGAATTGCTAGACTTGGTTAATAGACAGATGCTAGGTCTTTCTGGGTAGTTGCTAGGCAGGTGCCAATGAGTTTTTGGCGGATGCTAAGTTGCTTAGCATTTGCAAGTTTATTCTGGGTTGTTGTGAGAGCATTGCTTGGTGGTTGTTAGGGTGTTATGTGTGGTTGCTAGGGTATGCTACTTGGATACTATGGAGACAGTTTCTGGTGGTTGCTAAAGCATTGATTAGCAGTTACTTAAAGGCTGCATGGGTGTTCTGGGTTGTTGTTAGGGCATTGCTTGGTGGTTGCTAGGTTTTTCTGGATCGTTGCTAGGGTATTGCTATGCAGTTGCTAGGGTGTTGGGGGAAGTTGCTTACAGGTCAAAAGTCTCAGAATGATATGTATTATTTGGGATTATGCCACCAATATGTTACTTAGAAAAGCAATACATCTCTAGCCACATGAATTGAGGTATCATTCATATCAATAACACAAATGGTGTGGGACGAGTGATGCACTGCAGTTCATTACTCGACTCATGTGTAAGAAATAATAATAGTCGGTTTCTCTAGCAAATACCACTTATGTTATAAATAAATCTGTTGTTGGCCCATATCAAAAGATCCCAAAATGTCTTTCTTAATTTGACCAGCAGCTTAACATTTGATGTTTGGTTCTATATGTAAGAAGATTATCTATGCAGAAGGACTCTTGTTCATGTCAGCCTCTCTGGTTTCCTCTGCCTTTCATTCCTTAATCCTCAGTAGACATGGGAAGTGTAAATCCCCTTCCGGACAGTCATTATAGAGCCTGAAGGAGATACTGAAGTTGTTAAATTTAGATGTTGTGAAAGATAAATGTTCATGCATGTTAGTTACATTTTTTCTATAAGAGAAATGTTATCATGACTGCTTTGTTTGCTCACTTTTCTGCTTTCACTGTAATTCTATTTAGCCTACAAATCACATTTTTTTTCCATAAAAAGTCATATTTTTTCGCATTATTGAAACGCCAAACAACACAATTATCCACTTTTCTCTGAACTGTGTAATTTTTAGCTCTTGCTCCCTGTTTGGGAAAGGACAGTGTTCCACAGCTAAAGTCACATCCCAAGGGTCGACTATAGCACTATACTCCAGCATGGATGGATGTGTCATGAAACCAATGTTTTTTTTTACAAGATCACCAGAGATGATAAACCATCAGAGACCCAGAGGGGAAAAAAGAACAAGAAGACATAAAGAACTCCAGATTTCCTTATCATCCCCGGTGCTTGTCTGTGTCTTTATATGCTAGAACAGATGGGAGAAACAATGATGTCCATGCATGTGTATTTCTTCAAATATAAACTGTTTGATTTGTAGTTGGATTGGAGAAAGCTGAATATTAAAGGGTCTCAGATAACACTTCCTCTCTCATCTCTACCCAGCCTGTCACTATAAAGTTGTACTATGGGGGATTGTGGACTAATCCAAAATGATCCTCATATAAACAGTTTAATAAGAGCTTAATGATAGCCAACATTTCCATACTGTGTTTGTGGCTGTGAATGTTTACAGGCCTCCAAGGTATTTATGCTACTATTCATTTAATAAAAAATATGTACCCATAGTTCTTCGGGGCTTTATTTCTTTGTAAGCTGCATATAATCCATCATGTCACCACAAACCTCATTAAATGTAAAAAGCAAAAATATTTGTCAACGTGTTTTGTGATGTGAACGATAACAGGAAGTGACACAATAGGGGTCTGTCATAAACATAAACATAAGATGAAATAGAAAAAGGGGAATACCTATTTTGCATTAAAGTCTATACTATTTTTTGCATTATTTTAACTTTTTCATCGCAGTTGATGGATTTTTTCGTCAACCCATGTTTTCACTGTTATACGATAGGAGGCGCTATTACACATCTTCTGAAATATTACAGAATCTTCAGATCAAAACACAGACGAAAAAATAGTAGAAACAAGCAATAGAAGCATTGCTTATGAACACGTTAAGCTAATATGATCATCAAACATTAAACAGCATATAAATCGAATGAAATGTCGACCCAGAGCGAATTATGACTGTGAATCTTTGGTGGTGTTGATGGACTCTACGCCTACTCCATCTATGAATTGATCATTGTTCTGAATCCCATCCAGACGAAGTCGTTATGTTGCTTTTATTATTATTGAACTTACAAGTGTTGATAAAAAAAAGAATGCATAAAGCTTGAATAAACATTTTTTTTCCTTAAAGCAGAGGGTCTTTTCTATCTTTTAATCACTATTTGCATGCGTTTTTTTCTATTTGCATGCGTTTTCTTTAGCTTGCAGCACGTTGAGCTCTCTCGGCCACCGTAGATATTGATTCAACAAAATATTCTGGGGATAATGAAAGTTTTGTGAATTTTTTTTGTTGCATTACAATAATGACATTTGGGGGTTGAATAGATGGTATCTATATGCAAGAAACCTTTAATGAAAACTCCAAGAACAGCTTTGTGCTATTCAATACAATTACAAGAAAGCAGAAATAGTGCAAAACAACTGTGTATTATAAGACTGGGGTTATTTTAGGGAATCATCACATTATGTTTGACCACTTGTCTAAGTGTTTTGTCATTTGAAATATACAGACTGGACCAGGTGCTCGGGCATTAAGAGAGCCCTAAAAATACTCTGAGAAGCTTGTAAGGAGGAGAAGGACAGACTGAAGGATAACAGAGAGAGAAGTCAGTCCGCTCAATATCCCAAAGAAACAAACTGAAGCTCCTCTTGCATCTATCATGGGATCCATAAAGGCACAGCCGAGTCTGTTGATGACATTTTAAGCCCATGCAGAGTTTTTGTTAATTCATATAGTGAAGAAGTGTTGAAACAAACGGCATGTATGAGTTCTTGATGAGTTATATTATTATGAGATAATGTTATCAGTCAGAAATACGAGTATCCGAGTGATTCTGTCATCAGTGACTCTTGGTCCAACACTTTTCTGTGAGGTTGATGGACCTTTCATCCCAAATAGCATTCAGTATTAAAGGGCCAATACCCCTAACCTCAGGTCATCAGGGTCAAAAATGCCACATAAATTAAAAATAGCATTAAACGCCTCAATAAATCTAATTAAAAAATATAACAAATTCTTTATTTTCATTTGGTTTATAGTCATTTGGTCAAGTCAAGTCACCTTTATTTATATAGCGCTTTTTCCAATACTGATTGCTTCAAAGCAACTTTACAGATAACCGGAAAATAATGCAACAAAATTTTGTTTAGAAAAGAGCGTCATAGTTCAGCTTAAGTAAGTTCAGTGATGGTTATTTTTTGTTGTAAAAAAAGTTATTAATTTAGTTCATTTATATATGAAGAGTTCAGATGCCAAAAGCCTCTAAGTGCCATCTGAGATTTTCTTCTAGAATGATCATTTTTATCAAGCTCGTATATTTAAGTTCAGTCATTTCACTTAAATGGCAATGAGAATGACCCAGTAATTGTTATTTAAGTGAAATTACTGAACTTGAGTATACGAGCTTGATAAAAATGATCATTTAAGAAGAAAATTTCAGATGGCACTTAGAGGCTTTTGCATCTGAACTCTTCATGCCGCTATAGAAAACAGTGATGTCATCATCCAGCTCAGTTCAGTTCTCATATAATGGTGTCAATACAGGCAGATCAATAATATTGTTGAATATTAAATATCCCCAACTAAGCAAGCCAAAAGACAAAGGCGAAAATTGAACATCTAATGTATTTCTTAAAACTCTCTTCCAGGTCTATTTCAGCGAACTGGTTAAAGTGTATACAGTATATGCTAAATTAAAAGATGGAGATGATTATTATCATTTTTTGGTGGATATACTACATTAGTCATAAGTGATCCGATTGACCGATGCGTTTTGATAACAGAGCGTCACGTCAAAAAACGCGTGCTTTCTGTTCCATTCCGTTGCGCTCAGTGTGTATGAAGACATCTCAAGGAGTTCGCCTTGCCCATCACACCCCTTATATAGGCACATAAACGGTCAAATGTCGAGCAGTAGCGAATCGCCACACAGATCCATAAAAAAGACTGGTGACTGGCCTGGAGAAGCAGCCCAATGCGACTGTTTCCAAAAAAGTATTGAATGTCCAGAGGAATTCAGAAACCCCTCCCGTGAAAGTACGTATTTGAGAGCGCGCACAGGAGCGGGCGCTCGCACTCCAGCACTGCGTTCAGTCCCAAGCGCTTCTGACCGGCACTCCTCTGTGGACATTTATCTGTCTCAGCTCAACGCTCATAATAAGCAGCCATGGATGCCATTAAGAAGAAGATGCAAATGCTCAAGCTCGACAAGGAGAATGCCTTGGACAGAGCTGAGCAGGCTGAGGGAGACAAAAAGGCAGCGGAGGACAGGAGCAAACAGGTCTGCGGTTTTAATGAGGACTTAAAAAAGTTATCCATAACGCGCACGCGTCGTTTTCGCGCGCTACTTGATAAACGGATTATTACTGCGCCTGAGTGGATTAGTAACGGGAAAAGAGTAAACTTTTCATTGTCAGTTAAAACAATATCTATTTATATCTATCTATTTAGTGTTGCTGTGATAACAATGTAATAATGTATATGTTGTCATTCATCTAATGCAGGAAAATGTAGGCTATGCAGCCATTAATTAATTAACCCCCATGTTATATTGAGATTGGTCCCCGAGGAGGATAGATAATAAACCCATCTCTGTGATTTCTATCCGAATTTATTTGGTTTTCAATGTTTTAACACGATTTTTACTTAGTATGCTATTAAATTAAAAATGGTTGTTAAAAACTACAAGGTTGTAACCTAACCTTGAGATCACTTACACTTAAGCTTTCGCTATTTTTTAACAGTGAGTAATGTCTCCCCTTAAAATGTTCCTCTGATCAAACCATATTAGGCTACATATGGCATATATTACAGACACTTTAACTCTCCGTGGTCTCACAAAAAGTAATCTCACGAAGGGTTAAATAGCACGTTTAGTAAACATATTTAGTGTTTTAATAGCATTTGTAATAACGTTTACATTTTTTGTTGTGAAAACTGTCATTTATGCATGTGTAGTTAGAAGACGAGCTAATTCAGTTGGAAAAGAGGTTGCGCGTAAGCGAGGACGAGCGTGATAAAGTGCTTGAGGAGTACCAGGGTGTCGAGGAGAAGCTCCTGACCGCCGACGAAGTCGCCACCAAGGTATTTCCCCGTGTGTCTGAATCTCCCTAACTTTTCTTTCTTTCCGTCTCTTCCTCTGCCTCCACACTGCGCGCGCACTCTGCTTCCCGCTCCTCACTGCTGTCAATCACTCACTCGAACACGCGCAGCTTGAGGATGACCTCCTAGCACTGCAGAAGAAACTCAAGGGCACTGAGGATGAGCTCGACAAATATTCCGAGGCTCTTAAAGATGCCCAGGAGAAACTGGAGCTGGCTGAGAAGAAAGCCGCAGATGTGAGTATATGCAGCTCCTTCACCGCCTTCCTCACGCATCTTTTCCTGACACTTTTGGCATGCCACTTTTAGGCCTATAGCCAATGTCTGTCATATATCATAGTTAAAGATGGTTGTGGATGCTGTTTTCGGACCTAAGTTGCACTAAGGAAACTTCTCAATATGTTTCATTTTAATAACACTTTCCTCACACGTCATTTCTTGAGATAAATAAACAATAAAGTGACGTCACGCCACATGTTTTGGGCTCATGCACTGTATGTGTGACATCATTTCGTAATCAGTTATCTATAAGGGTCGTATATGGCATGGTGATATAAACACAATCTGCATACCTCTGACCAAACATGGAGTGTTGGGGTAAGCAAACATTAACATAAGATTTAAATTATTTAAATGACAAGACGTGCATTCCAAGACAGGAGAGAGAGAGAGAGAGCATGAGGCTGTTATATTTAGCCCAGTGCTTTATATGGTCAAGACTCAGCTCGAGCTCAACTCCTTGGGCTCTGCCCTCCTCGACAAAGACTGAACGACTGGAATACTTTCTTTTTAAATTGCCCGTCATTAAGTGTTCAAACTAAACTGTATTGCGAGCATTAAAGAGTGGATAATTCAAAGTCTTGTGAAGTATTTGCATAGCTTTGCATGATAGGGTACAAGCCCGTGCTCCGAACTTGTAGCTTTAACAAATAGTTTACCTGAGTCGTTTTGTTCCGGTGATTTGACATCGTTAAAAAATAAATACATTTTCACTCAGTTTTGTTGTGTGAAAATAAGATATTTGCACTGCGGTCTTGGATAGTGCTCACTAGGACTCCCCCTCGTGCACAATGACAGAACTACAGTAAGAGTGCGAAATTTGGTTGTACAAGTTTCAAATTAAAATATTACAATATTTTTAAACATGTTTATATATATATATATATATATATATATATATATATATATATATATATATATATATATATATATATATAAACATACATAACAATGATCATTTATTATAACAAATTCATGTTATATTAGTAAATAATATAAACATAATAATTTAAACTATATAGCAAAGTAAAATATTATTTTGTCACTTAACAATCTATTACAATATCAAATTGTTTAGAAAAGAATAGAACAGCAAAGTCAGATCTGGTCGATGCTGTATTTATCCCTATAGAGGGCGCAACAGCACAAATAGACTGGAGGCCCAGACCGGCGCACCTCCTCCCAGTGAAGCCATTCCATTTTTAGCAGCTCAGTTTCAGCAGCAGCAGCAGCAGCATCCCAGTCACTGAACCATCAGGCCCCTGATTAACGCATTCATTCAGGTGTGCAGCAGGTAGTGCATATCCTACAAACGAGTTTACAATAACCTACGATTTTTACGAATTAATAATAATAAAAAGTTTTAACACATTAAACATGCATTATATTTCACCTCTCGTATGTCTCACATGGAAATTACTGTTTGATGTAAAGCGGCAGATAAGCCCTAGTCTGTGGTAATGACGTCGTTTGGGGCTCGCCTATGAAAACATGGTTACTTCCGGTGTGCTCTGTAAACGTTGCTCCGCGCACACACACACATACACAGATCAGGGGCAGCAGCGTCTCTGAGCTGTGCTCTTAAGGAAACGCGGTACAATACGAGGCTTTTAAGTTATTTAATATTATAATGGCGGCTACATCGCTGGAAGCAGTCAAAAGGAAAATAAAACTGTTGCAAGAGCAAGCAGACGGAGCTGAAGAGAAAGCGGAGAAACTGCAGAGGGACTTGGCGCTCGAGAGGAAAGCCAGAGAAACAGTAAGAACGCCACATTATATAAAGTGTGAAGTGCATGTGTTTAAATGCGACTCGCTACACTGTAGCGTTACTCGCATCCCTGCCGTTCCGATGGGAATCTGTTCATTTAAACGGTCGCGCATAGAATATGCGGATATGATGTGATGTGCGCGGTAACGTAGCGGAATTTCTCAGACGCCCTCTACGTTTGTCTGCCGTTAAACGGCGATATATATCACGCCCGGTTTTTATATATATATAATTTAAGAGCTCCGATTTATGACAAGCAGGAGACGCGAATTAAATGCTTGCCTATGTGATTATAGACTGACGCATCTTGGAGTTTAAAGGTGCTGAATAAGAACGATGCCCGGCTCGTATCCGAACGAGTCGCAATTTTGAGTCGAATCTTGTTTATGAATCAGTTGAACCGGTCCACAATATCGTTTTTCTGATCAACAATTCATTGACTCACTGCTAGATCTGCCTCTTTTGGACCGTTCCGACTCATAATAAAGCGAAATAGCCTAATGAACGGGAAGCATTTCGTTAGAACATGATCGATTCCCAGCAGTGAGCCAACTGATGAAATCTGATGTGAATTAACGTTGTCATCATGCAAACACAGTCAAATGTATTAAGTAGCCGTTTTTTAAATGGCAAAAACTTTAAGACTAAAGAGTGAATTCATTTTTAGAATTAATTTGTAGGTTTGTTTAATATGATTGCAAATTATATTGATGCTATAAATTGATTTGTTAAATGATTCATGGCTGCAATAAACTGAACAGAGACTTGTTAATAAAAGTTAAAATTAATCTGAAAAAATTGGAACCACATGATAATTAAGTCTGAGAGTCTAAAATAATTAGTGAGACGTTTTTGAGTCGGTTCTTTGAATCGAGTCGCTCGAAAGAATCGATTCGTGGGAGTGAGTCCGACTTCTTGAAACAAGACGTTTAAACGACAGAGACAATATTGTTTTCACTCAAAACTTTACCGACATCCCTGTACAAGACTGTTTTCTGTCTCTTGTTGACTGTTGTAATTGGAGAGTGGGGTTATAATCCAGTTAGTTGTAGCTACTTCTCTGAATAGGTCCTTGTTTGAAGAACATTTACATTGGACCAGATACTCTGAGTGCAATGTCCAGGTTATCTGAGTTGCTTTCCAGTTTTTCATATCTCAGCTGACAATATAACATGCACTTTGCCCTATGTAGCTCCCTATAGTATGCCTTTGCCTTATCACTGGGCTGGAACTTAAAGGGACAGTTCACCCAAAAATGGGAAACCTGTATGAGTTTCTTTCTTCTGTTGAACACAAAGGAAGATATTTAGAAGAATATGGGTAACCAAACATTTGGGTTGAGTTTGATTCATTGAGTTTGATTCGAATTCACAAGCTTTTGATTTCAATTCAATTTGATTCAGTTCAGATTCATTCAGGAATATTTAAATTACTGTATTACCAAAATGTTAATTTTTAAAAAAATCTGAAACCTACTTAATGGTATGTCAGACTAATTCAAACCGGTAATTTGTCTTTTTGAACTCTTCATTAAAACAACTGACACATTAGAGTCATTCATTTTAGCAATTGGTTTCATTGAATAATATATGTGGAGCATAAAATTAAAATGCCTATATATTCAACTGTTTTCTATGCATGAATTGTACAGCCAGTTGTACTTTATTCACATTTAGCATCATCAGAACAGAACTGCAATTCAATTTTGGTTTACAGTCACCGGGAACCCACAAGCAGCATTGAGTTTCACTGCAGTCAGCAAAATGCTGTTTGTAATGATCCAGCTTCTCTATTTGCCAGGTAGCAGGAGCTGCCTGCAGTTCTCCACTAGTCGTGTGTGTTTGGCCTTTGACAGTATAATCCATGTAGGTCTGTTGGGACTCCCTCCCACAGCCTGTTAACTTTGTCCCAGAGGCTCGGTAATGATCTGATGGCCTAGTCCTGTCTCATCCATTAGTATTGCTGCAATTATGTGTTATATGGTGTGTGTGACCACAATAGAAGGAATCGCTCTGTCTCAGTAGGTCTTAATGGAAGCTAGTGAGCATGAAGTCGCTCTGCTGTTTATATCCAGGATACACCATCACCAAAACCTACTGGATAGTTACAAATACAAGCTTGACCAGCTTGACACTTAACTGTCGACATTTTTGGGGTTTGGGTGTCACAGTCTATGTGACGCGTGTGTGAACATCTGTGGGTTTTATCTGATCTTGAGCATTTATAGCAGTTCGTCTGTGCTCTTCAAGGCTGAGGGTGATGTGGCGTCCCTGAACAGACGTATCCAGCTGGTTGAGGAGGAGTTGGACCGCGCACAGGAGCGTTTGGCCACTGCCCTGCAGAAGCTGGAGGAGGCCGAGAAGGCTGCCGATGAGAGCGAGAGGTTAGTACAGCACTCTCACACTCGCTTTACAGAAACCATGCAATCGTGCAGTGAAATACTATAGATGAAATGCGATTGATGTAAAATGTTTGCAATGTTATTTCTGTGCACTACTAGTAGAATCTCATTTGAATCTGTTTTAAGTGAGTGACTCATTTTTATTTGCTTTTCATTGAAGTGGCTCCTTTCTGAAACACTTGACGTCTTTCTTGCCTTCGAAGGCTGAATATAGCATAAAAGATTTTAAGTGTGAGCTTAGGACCGTTTAATTGGTTGCACATGAATCTGCCCATTACTGGATAAATCAGCATCTTTGAGTCTGAACATCTTGATGAACCCGGAATCTCATTTGTGAGGAAACCAGGTGAACGCCATATCTTGTTTGAGAACTGAACCGAATGAACGTTTTCGAGCTAACTAAATGAACGCAGTATCTTATTCTTGAATGAACCAAATTTTATAAATGGATCACTCATTCTGGATCGATAAATGAATAATTGAACACAACCAGCAGAATCTCGTACCAACGAATGAATGCTATATCGTTTGTGATCGAACCGTACAGAATTAGAACCGTATGTCATTTGTGAGCGAACGAAGGAACACTATGGCTGCATCCAAAATAGCAATCACATGCACCTACAATCACCATGTTGTCATTATCATGTGACATACCGACATCAGTTGTCACTTCACTGCCATTCCTGTGGCCTCATAGGATAGTAAACTGTCCATCGAATGCACACTTCAGAATCTCACTGGAAGTCGTAGGTCATCCAGGCACTTTTTGCCTACACTTTTATAAGTACTGTGATTACAGACATAGGCCGCCTACTTTTGTCACATACTGTTCTTCACCTTTTATACAGGAGGGAAGTATTCCATTTTGGATGCAGCCCATATCGTGTTTGTGAGTGCACTGAATGAACGCCGCATCTCGTTTGTGAACAAACTTAACTGAATGAACACCAGGTTGTTTTTGGGAGCGAACCGAATGATTACAGGATCTCTTTTGTGATTGAATGGAGCCGAATGAATATGGAATCTTGTTTTTAAAAGAACCAAACCGTATGATCGAGGAATCTCATTTGTAAGCCAAC
This sequence comes from Meda fulgida, assembly GCA_030578275.1. Taxonomy (NCBI): domain Eukaryota; kingdom Metazoa; phylum Chordata; class Actinopteri; order Cypriniformes; family Leuciscidae; genus Meda; species Meda fulgida. The sequence continues at coordinate 12,172,644 of CM060640.1, read as the reverse complement.
CAACTGAACACAGTATCTAATTTGTGAATAAAGCAAACCTAATGAATGGATCACTCATTCTGTATCTATGGGCAAATTCCATCTATGTAGGTGAAAAACGAAAGTGAACGACTGGATCCCTTTACGAAGGGCCCCTCCACAAGGCGGTTAGCGAAAGAAACATGCGATGACAACTTCAAGGAAGTAATTCTATCGTTTATGGTCATGGGACCCAGCAAATACTCGTGATTCATTTTAAAGCTAGAGAACGGGAGAGTCCAAGTTAACTTAGAAACAGAGCAATTCAAGTTATTTTGTTTTGTTCATGATTTATTTCACACATTTTTGACATGTTATGTTTAAAAAGTTTCATGGGTATGAAATGTTTAGTAAACGCAGAGTCCAAAGATGACACACACGGCAAGTTTTAAAGTTGGATGCATTTCATTTAGCGGATTTTTGCTAACTATATCGCTCACATATTTCAAACTACTTTTTACCCCTAATCAAAAAACGAAAAAGAGCTTGCCATGAGTAGGCTAAATTCGGGCCTTAAAATGACTCGTCCAAAGATTCATTCTCTCTATATCCCTCAAGCCTGCTCTGATTGGTCAGACGGCCCAGTCTGTTGTGATTGGTCAATCGCTTATAGCACGTCTAGGAAACCAAACACCCCTTACTATAACTGAACTTCAGCTCTGGAGGCTTCCTCAGTCCTCAGCGATTGTACACACTGAAGACCGCAATGATGCCCTTGATTTTACCATATCAATCCAAGTGCGAGTCCGATGATGAAACATTGTAAGAACTAGTTATTCAACCCGAACCTTCATCGCAAGGACGACTCAAGCAGGACGATTCTTGGTGATATGATATTCAGTTTGTCCTTTATCATGGAGCAAGATTTGCTTCCTTGCATCTCCAGCAAAAAACACTATTTTGTGATATACTGCCTAGTGCATAGTACAATTAGCATAATTGCGTATGGCCATGGCAGAAGAGTTTGTCAATACTGGCCAGCCCTAGTATATACAGTACAGAGCTATAGCATGCCATACAGTGGTGTTGTAGAGGACAACACTATCAAGTGTGGCGTTCTGCAGGACTGTCAACCTGATTCACTTAAGCAGAACAAGTCAGTTGACTGGTCCACACCCTGTCCCTCCCCCTCTCGCAGTAACTGTGGTTGCTGTGTGCAGAGGCTCCACCACTGTGTTGCTATTTGAAATGACAACATGCTGCCACTTCCTAGCCTGCACCGCACATCTGGTGCCCTGCATAAAGACTGTTTGTGTGCGCGCTGAGGGAAGTCTCTGTAATTCGCTAATCACCAGGACCATGAGTCTACATGTGTAGTTCGGAAACATCCTAGTTGTATTTAGGCAAGTGTTATTGCTTTTTAGTTGTTGTACCCTTTGTGTATATATACAGTAGTGGGCAAAATTATTTAGATGTGATTAATCATGTGACACTGAAGCTTTACCATCACAGAAATGCATTGCATTTTAAACTATTCAGTAACTATTCAAATAGAAAAGTTATTTGAAATTATAAATATATTTCCCAATATTACTGTTTTTGTAATACTGTATTTTGGATCAAATAAATGAAGCCTTGTGGACAGTTGCTATATCAACATCCAATCGAAGAGAATACGTTCAAATAATGTATAGTTGTCGGTACACTTCAATTTTGCCGCCCGTCATGTGTACAGATACTTTTCACATATGAGAAGCGCGTTTGTTGAAATTAGTGTCTGCGCACATCCCTAGTAGGTATGCATATATATGTGTGTAAATAAACTTCTATGGTTTATTTTTTGTATATATTAAATTAAATGTATACATTAATATATAAAAATGCATAAAGCATATATATATATATATATATATATATATATATATATATATATATATATTGTATATTTATATATTTATATTAATAAAATAAAACATCATTCATATATAAAATATTTAAAAATATATATAAAACATTTAAAATGTTTAATATTATTTGTCTGTTTAACCTTGTAAAGCACAGACAAGGCTTTTTTTAAGCCATTGAAATGCCTCTGCATATAGCGTAAAAATCGAGGGCAATGCAGACGGTTGTCATTGTGTGATGCCTTTTTTGGCCTAAACAACTGACGTGAGCTGTGTGCGTAGAGCCAGTGGGTTTCTGAATGAACAGCAATTTGTAGAGGCACTAGGCTGCGTTTCCCTTCCTTTGTTTGCCCACACAGAGGCCCTCTCTGTCTCCGACCCAGTGCGCTTGCATAGAACCACTCTGTACCGAGACCTGGTCCAGCTCTTAAGTGCTTCTTCCCTCCCATTCATCTCTGACAGTCACTGTTCTGACATTGAGCAAACGTGGGTTTAGAAACCAAAAGCTCAAGAAAATTAAAACAGTTTCTTCAATTCCACAGCTTGGCTGCAGACAAGTTGGCATCTTTGACTCAACGTGGATCGATAACTCGCCACAAAGTACATTCAGAGAGAGATTTCATTCTTCCTTTCACTTCATTTCTTGCTTCCTTCTTCCAGAGGCATGAAGGTCATTGAGAACAGAGCTCTGAAGGATGAGGAGAAGATGGAGATCCAGGAGATCCAGCTCAAGGAGGCCAAGCACATCGCTGAGGAGGCCGACCGCAAATACGAGGAGGCAGGTTTCCTCAGCCACCGAAACACACATGCACACACACAAAAAAATTAAAACAATGACTTCCTGCCTTATCACATGACCGCTCACACTTAGTGTGAGCAAGCAGATGCTTGCAGTACAGCATGAAAGATTTGCTGTATTTTGTAATCTGATTAAAATATCTCTTTGAGGGTTTTTTTTTTTACTTAGTTTTTTGTTGTCTTTTTTCTTTTTTTTTTTTTGCTTGTTTAGGTTTTAGTTTAGTCATTTCATGTGTTTGTTTTGTCTTGGGGTTTTTGTTGTTTCTATTTTGTTTTGTTTTCATTGTCTTATGTTTTCGTTTTGTCTTGTGGTGCTGTTGTGTTTTTTTTGTCTTATTTTCATTTTCTTTTTTGTTTAATGTGTAGAAAGTGCACTTTTCTTTCTTTAATTGGCCACAAGTACAGGCTTGTAACTCTCCAATGATCTTGCCTGTGTGTGCAGGTGGCCCGTAAGCTGGTGATCGTTGAGGCTGAGCTGGAGCGCACAGAGGAGCGTGCCGAGCTGAATGAGGGGTACGAGGCGTTGCATGTCAGCTCAAACATATGCACTGTAATTGATATGCATATGCCTGACTCACACAACCTAACAGATTTAATGTCAGTCTGCCTACACACAGGACACATTCAAAAGACGCTAACTAGCAGGCTAATCTGTTCATTTTTCTGAGGTAAAAGAACGCAAAGTGTAGTAATCGCTAGAGATAAAAAAAGAATAATAAAAACATTGGTTTTTGTGTCGAACAGTCCGTTAAATGTATAAATGTTACTTTTTGAAACATTACTTGTTGTAAACTGTCAACATTTAGTGCACGCTGCTTGTCCGGCCCCCTTCTTGCTGTAATGCGCTATTTTTAACTTGACATGAAACTTTGCATTCATGAATGCATCCTCGGGCCTTCAGTCTATCCCTCCATCCGAATAGACTTACTTGCCTATTGTCTCGAATGTGAAAAATCAGTTCTTCAAATTAGTAGTATGTACAAAGTATTTATAAAACAGTAGACGAAAAATACCCGAATGACCTCCTACTTCCCCTGAAACGGAAGTGTGCACCTGACGCACATACCTACAATTGCTCCGATGTAACACAAGAATGTGTCCTGTGTGTCCGTCCCCTCAGAATTTTACTCCCATTTTGCTGTTGGCTAATACCTGCCTCGCATTCCTGTTTTGGTTGTCTTTTATAACGTTCTATTTTTGCATGCACTGTTAACTTGCATGTGGCCCGCGTGTGGAATGTCCTTCCCCCTGCACACACTAACAGAAACAATCGAAGATTACAGGATGAGCTTCGAGTGTTGGACCAAGCTTATAAGTCATTAAAGGCATCAGAAGAACAGGTACTACTGCACATTACTCATTAGTTCACACATCTAACTGTCCCAGCTGAATGTGTGTGCCCTGCTTGCTACCAGTGCAGCCTTGTTTGGTCCATCTTTTTGTTTTTGGTTTCACGCCCTTCTAACTTGGCAGGAATGCTGCTACTCGAACGCTTCTTGTAAGGTGTAACAGTTTGCATTCGGCAGATCGTCACATTCCTGCTGCGTTAAGGGGATTTCAGACTCCCCTTGTCCTCCAACACTGTTGTGATTTGATTTTTGGGGTTTTTGTTTCTTTTGTTCCTCTTTCCTCTGTTCTGGTTCCCTGATGTCAATCCATCGATCCTGCTTCTGGTTCTCTTCTTCTCAATGCACCTTTCCTCTCCTCATGTTCCTCCTCCTCTCCTCTGCGTTGTGTGTGTGTGTGTGTAAAACACCAGCAAATGCTCTGAGCTTGAGGAAGAGTTGAAAACTGTGACCAACAACCTGAAGTCCCTGGAAGCCCAGGCTGAGAAGGTAGGTGTGCTTCTGCTTCCCCAGGCACACCATCCACCCCTCCTCCTGAACCAACCGGGATAACCAGTGTGTTATAATGTTTCACAACCCATCCTTGTCTGCAAAATGTCAATGAGCCTGTAGACAGTGGGGTTACGTCCTTTGCTGAAAATATCAGCTTAATTTTCTGATTTCTACTGTTTTGCTGCTGGTTTAGCTGGTGCATCAGCATAGCCTCTTTTTAAGCTTGATGGTCTTTCTGATTGACCAAGAAAATCTTGTTAACAGTGAAATCTGGTTAAGCTGGTTAAGCAGCCTAGTGGAAGCACCAGCATACAGAACGCAACATATGCTAAAGTTCAGGGTCGTCTTCTGCAGGAAGTGTAAAGGCCCGTTCACTCCGAGAACTATTATGACGATAGCTATATTAGGGTTCTGAGGTTCTGTTTATTATATGTGCGCACTGCAGTTTTGTCATCTGCCGCTTTAAATGCTCGAGCAGCAGGGTGGATTCTAATTGGCTGTCAGTGTTTTTATCGTTCATCAGATGGAAAAAAAATTGTTCTGTTAGTGATTCCAACGATATTTCTTTGTGCCGTTATCGCTAGTTGTGTTGTGGACTGCTATTCTTTTATCTTTATCATTATAGTTATCGTCCTTTGTGTGAACGGGCCTTAAAGATGAATTATACCATGGTCTGTCTGAATACTCTATTCTGATTGGCTGGAAGAGTGTGCAAAAAAACAGTTTAATGCACAGGTAGTTCCAAGTCAGTTTAATCACCTTTCTACATTGAAGGAATAGTTCACTTAAAAATGAAAATTGTCATTTATTCGCCCTCAAGTTGTTTCAAACCTGTATGAGTTTCTTTCTTCTGCTGAACACAAGGTATTTTGAAGAATTTCAGTAACCAAACAGTTGATGGACCCCATTGACTTCCATAGTGTTTTTTCCTACTATGGAAGTCAATGGGGTTATAATTGATTTTTTTTTTTTGTTAAATAATAATAATTAAATGTTGTTAACTAAATTATTATTATTATTATAAATTCTTTCTTTCTACAATGACAAATAACCAGAAAAGTCTTGCTGATGCAACCATAGTAGATCTAATTGAATATTGACTACACTGTCTATGATGATGTCATTGACAAAATAAGTGTTGGCAGTCCGTTCTAGAGATCAGATATGGAAAAAAAATGTAGCTTTATGTACAGTAACAAGAAGCCCAAGTGTGTTTTTGAGCAAAGCACTAATATAGTGTTAGGTGGTCATGTGTGCTGGTTTGTCCTAATGTTTGTCATTCTTGTGATGTCTGCAGTACTCACAGAAAGAAGACAAATATGAGGAGGAGATCAAGGTCCTTACTGACAAACTGAAGGAGGTATGAACTTCTTTATCACAGACTTTTTAGTCATCCTTCTGTCCAGGGGAGGATAATTTAACAATTTGTTGTCTCCCTGTTCTGTTCAGTGCATTTAAATATTTTATTAGCTATGAATGACTCTTTGTTCAGGGCAATGTTTTTGTTTTCTGCAGGCCGAGACCCGTGCCGAGTTCTCTGAGAGGTCAGTCGCCAAGCTTGAGAAGACCATCGATGATCTTGAAGGTACGACTTTCATTCACTCATTCTCTCATATCAGTGTCATTTCAGCCCCTGGTGAATTTATTCATACGTGTGATTGTGAAGTATTCGGGGAGAAACCCGTTTTCGCTTCAGGTCATAAAGCTTTCAGCCTTTTATTCCTCTGTCGTCATGCTGTTCCTCAAACCTTCTGCCCCACTGGCTTTCTTTCGGGTTCCTTATGGTTCAGTCACACAATTAAGCATTACTTCTTTTGAAGAGACCAATCGTTGAGCAGATCCACACACAGACTTCACATTGTTTTGTAAGATGACACCGGTGTTACGGAGGTCCAATTACACGCAGCGTTTAAGCTTGATTTGGCTTTTATGAGCCTGCTGTTAAAGAGTCTTCTACTGTTCTACTCATTTAGATTTATTACACAAGCGCAGGTTCATTTTCATAGTTATACTGCTGTGTTTGCACTGTGATAATGCAACGTCCAGGTCAGAGACACATCAGTACACCTTTCATAGTTCATACAGAAATGAAAAATGTCATTTTCTCAGCTTCATGTCGTTCCAAACCTGTTTGATTCCTTTTTCTTCTGTGGAGCATTAATGATGCTTCACAAACAAATTCCCACAGTGCACTTTTTTTTTCATAATGGGAACTGATGCTGTTGAACTCCCATAAGTGACAATAAAAGCACCTTAAAAGAACATTTACACTACAGTTCAAAAGTTTGGGGTCTTTTAAGAAGATAAAATAAATACTTTTATTCAGCAAGGATTCATTTAATAATCAAAAGTGACAAGTCAAAACATTGATAATGTTACAAAAGATTTCTATTTCAAATGAATTACCGTCTTTTGAACTTTCTATTCATCAAAGAATCCTGAAAACAAATGTATCACCATTTCCACAAAATATTCAGCACAAGTGTTTTTGAAATTAATAATCAGAAATGTTTCTTGAGCAGCAAATCACCATATTAGAATGATTTCTGATGGATCATGACACTGGAGACTGGAGTAATGATGCTGAAAATTCAGCTTTGATCACAGTAATGAATTAGATTCTAAAATGTATTATTATTATTATTATTATTTATCAATATCAGTGTTTTACTGTGTTTTTGATCAAGTAAATGCAGCCTTGGTGAGCAGAAGAGACATTCAAAAACTTCTTACCGACCCCAAACTTTGAACTGTAGTGTATGTATTATTCATTATTGGTATGTGGTCACACACAGTCTTGGCCATATCCATCAGGAAATACTGTAAAAGTAGTGTATGACTTCTGTGCACTACATAAAGTGTCCTGTGGTGTTACAAGACATGGAGGTTTGACATCAATGACAGGAAACCAATAACACCAATAAGCCATATTTGAGGTTTGGGAACAGTGCATTCTGGCCACTTTGCAAATGTCTGTTTTCCACTGATGAAAAAGTCATACATGTTTTGATTGACATGAGAGTGAGAAAATAATGACGGAATGTTCATTTTCGTGTGAACTATTCGTTTAACTCGTTGACTGGTATTTCACCGTGGCTCTGACGAATTTGTCATGTCTTTTCCTTGTTTCAGTTACTTTCCATTCATTCGTTAACTTTATTTTCTGTTTTCCCTCCACTATATCTCTTCACGTCACTCTCTCGCTGTCTGTCACTCCGTTCATTGGGGCCCGTCTTGCCGCTGGATTGGATGCTTCACTCCTGCACCTGCTTTTATACCCCTTCCACTTCTATCCTCTCCACCCTCCTCTGTCTCCCCCCCATCAAAAACACCATCCCGAATCCCGATAGATGAGTTATATTCCCAGAAACTCAAGTACAAAGCCATCAGCGAGGAGCTGGACCACGCTCTCAACGACATGACTTCAATGTAATTGCGGTCTCTGCCTGTGCCTATGCCCCTCCCCAATTACCCATAACCCCCCTCTCTAAATAAGGTCTTGTATCTTCAGTTCACACACTATGACTCTTCCTTCTGTTTAAAAACTCTATCTCTGTAACTCTACAAGACATGTGGTCTGATATTCTAGGTATTTGATGTCAAGTCGTTTGCTTATTGCAAATTATTGGGGCCATTGCTTGTAGAGTCAGTGCATAGGAGTTTTGTGTTTTGAATTCATAACTATTGTATCACTTTATTCAAAATAATCTTGTGAGAAAACAAACAACTTTCTCTTTGGTTAAACTTTTGCTTTTCAGTACTAAGGCTGGGCAATATAGCTTTAAGTTTATATATTTATGTTATATAAATATTTTTATTAAATTACAAATTATATAGAAATATTTAACATTTATAAAAAAATGTTTCACTGAAAAAATGCACAGAATATTTATAAAAAAAATTATATATCAATATAACGAGCATATTATCTTTATCTAGACACTACCGTTTACATTTTTGGGGGCATGATGAATAATTTTCTTTTTGAATATTAATTATTTTATTCAGCAAGGACAGCTTCAGTTGACCACAAGTGACAGTAAAGAATATAACAAATTAGCTTTTTTTTTTTAATTAAAAAATGTGTGTGTGTGTGTGTGTATATATATATATATATATATATATATATATATATATATCAATCACGGCCCACAATAATATTCCACTGTTTTCAACATTGATAATAATAATAAATGTTTTTGAGCATCAAATGGTTGATGACTGGAGTAATGATGCTGAAAATTCAGCTTTACATCACAGGAATAAATTACATTTTATATCAAAATAGAAAACAGTGGTTTTAAACGATAAAACTATTTCATAATATTACTGTTTTACTGTATTTTTGATCAAATAAATGCGGACTACTTTCACCAACGTAAAAAAAAAAAAAAATCGTACCCACCCCAAACTTTTGAACGTTCGTGTACATTTTAAACGAAAACATTGGGTTTTCTGTGACAAAGTAAACTTTTTAACTAGAAAAAGTACAGATTCATGAAAATTATATTGTTGCTATTCTGTCTCAAGTCAAGTCACCCATCTAATCTCTCAGACTGAAGTCATTTTACTATCTTAAAATAACAATATTCAGGATGTTGCTTACTTTTATAACACAAACAGAATAATAAAAAAAGCCTCATACAGATTGACTATATCACCCAGCCCTATTAGCAGTACTGTGAAGTCTTAACTCCAAAGCATGTGATGAGAATTCAGAAACGCACCACGCTTTTACAGTGGGAAGCGTTTCGTGCTCGGTGGCAGTGTGTGTGTTTGCGGTGTTTTCTCTCCTCCGGTGTGAAATTGAACTACTAACAAGGTCTCCTGTTCAGAAGACAGGCCCAATGGGTTCTGATCTCATCTGTCGACATCATGTTTGATGTGGTGTCACTATGTAGTAGTTGTTTAGGAGTGTGTATGCTGCTTGGTAAGTCAGCTGTGTGTTTGTGTGGCTCCCCTCTATGGACATTGGGTACATTGTTACGATTAATATCATAGAGGCTCTTTATAATACCCAGCGTCCGTTTCGGACGGTAAGCATCGTGGTTCCAGTGTGTGTTGGTTTCTTCCCTTTTTCTTGTGTTTGGAAGTTTTCTCTGTCTCTTGTATCACTCCTTTTTTTTTTTTTTTTTTTACTTCTTCCCCTTGTGCAGATAAATTGTTCCTCAAAGACGCCTCCCGCTGGCTGAACGACATCACTCCGCTCTTTCCAGCCTTTCTTTTCCTCTCATCCCTCTTATCCCGCTTCCCTCTCTTCATCGATCATTGTGTTTTGTTGCCCATCTCTTCTTGTACAGACCCTTTAATTCTTTCTGCTTTATGTAAACCTTCTTGTTTTTTGTTCTTTATTTTCCTTTTCATTTCTATGTGCTTTTATTGCTGTGGCTGTAATAAAGTCAGAAGCATTGGTAGAAGTCGTGGATTTCCTTTATGGTTATTATATGAGCTGTTATTGACATTCAGACACGAGAAAGCAAGCTTTTGTTCCTCAAGTGTTTAATAAAGCTGATACCCTTTCATGTGGGAAACGTTCCTAGAGCTCTGCACGTTGGTTTCGACAGATTTACATGTTAGGCAAATTCATTCTGCCCTACAATTCAAATTTCTGTGGCTTTTTGATCAAGTTTTGTCCTGGAAGTAGATGACGGTCATTAAACCACATGATTACCTGTCGTGCTTGTTCTGCTCTTGTTTAAGAGAATGCGTCAACACAAACTTAAATGAACCTGTGGTAATGCACTTATTTTCACCGTTCAGGAAAAGAGTTTTCATGAGCTAGCATCGCTAATACTTTGGGTTGGGGTTTTTAGCATACCCCTAAACTGTTGAGGGGGGGTTTATCTTATAGAATCGTAATAAAGGAGTTACACAATCGTTAGAAAATAGGATATGGTGTTGTTATAATGGTATTTTAAACAAATCCCCCACTTTCTACTAAATGAGACCAGTGTTACACTACTGCAGATTTCTTTCATATTTCATTGTTTTACAGCTTAAATTTTTCATTATTCAATCATTTATTTTTAGTTTATATAGTTTAGTGTATAATCGCATTGTGTTTATACAAAACTATCTTGACTAAATCAAATGAAACAGTTTTCATAGTATTTAATTTTCTCCCAAAAAATCATCCAGCTTACATTTAAATTGAAAGACCTGCCATAGTGTTTCTCATGTCATCTCTTGTCTCCTTTCCACTGAGCGGTACGGTACGGTACAGTACGGGCCGGGTCGGTAAACCATGATCCGGCTTGTGTTTCCACCGCCAACAGTACCCTTACTTGATAGGCGTGGTGTTTGCTTGAAAGAAGCGATCGACGTAATTTTCGCACGAAGAAAGCGACATAGTACACAACAATGGATGACATACAGCAGATCTTGTTCTTGCTTCTTGGCATGTTTGTCACAAGAAACAAGCGCTGGCATTAGGCGTTTCTCAATACCAAGTAGACTACGCAAAGTCCGGCTCAGCCAGAATGACTCCCGAGGACGCGAGTCCAGTAATTCTGCTAATAACTCAGCTCGCTCTGCTACTCCGGTTATCTCTGTATGTAGGCTACATTTTAGGCAACAATTAAACGAAATATGTTATAAAACACCACTCTGCTTTTCGATTTCATTTAAATACATTAAAAAAAATTATAAGCACACAAATGTGGTTCAGGCAACGCATAGCCTATTGATTATATTCACTTCATATATGTACGGTATATATTTATAACAAAACTAAATATAAAACACAACCCTGCCTCTTTTCGTTTAAATGAAAAAATATTAAACATATTCCAGGCAATATGTAATGTATTATGTGGTTATAAATAAACCACAGATTTGAGCTTTAAAACTACATTCTCACCTGAAAAACTCTTAAAACTAAATTTTGTGAAACAATAACAATAGTATTATATTACGACTGTATATTAAAAATGCCGCTTCTAATGCCCTTCTAATGCCTCTGTCAACCAATCACCGTTCTGCAGTGAGTCTAGCTCCACCTTTTAGTACCGTACCACTGTGCTAGGTACCCCGACGGAAGGGTACCCAAAAAGTGGTACGGTACGTTTCGGATTTTTGGTACCATTCACAACTTTTGACAGTGGAAACGCAAATAATTGCGTACCGAACTGTACCGTACCGTACCGCTCAGTGGAAACGAGTCATCTGATTTAGATCAGAGTCTTTTTGTGTGTCATAGCCATTTAAAGGTAATCGTTTGTGACACTAGTCGCACAAACATCACAAATACAGCTCTTACGTCTCAACAGGTCAATGTGGCTACACTCAATAAAAAGCCCAATATATGAGGAATACTTTTAGCTGTGTTGCTATGTGTCATGAGTAAGCAGCCGAGTATCTAACACTCTGTATAGAGCGAACGTGAGAGGTCAGGTCACCGCTCTCCACTTATATATGTATATATACTGAGATTTATATCACGTGTTACTAGTCAGGACACAATTCTTCACTTTGGGTGACTTTGTGACATTCAGCTATAAGCCTCAAATCTGCTGTTTACATATTCTACTGAGGAATGGGAGTTTAGATTCAAGTAGGGTGAATGTGGGGTCAAGTAGAGGTATCAAGTATTTATTTTAGTAGTTATTTTAATTAGCAATAATAGCTGCTATAATATAGTGGTTCTCAACTGGTTTGGCCATGGGACCCACATTTTCCCATGGTCACTAACATGCGACCCAACTCTTTAGGAATTTAAACCAAGTATTTATTTATTAGAAAAGGTTGACACACAAGCACCGTCCAACTTTACTTATCACACATAGATTGTAAGAATATCATTAACACTGATGAACAAACACTATAAGGTAAGTTTATTGATTAGCAGTCCCAAACTAGTTTTAATAAGTTGGCATGAGCCACCACAGTCATCAAAAATATAGAAAATAGCACAAACTACAGGTGCCATGGAAAATGCGTACTCTAACATGAACTTTTAAAGAAACATATGGACACTGATCCTGATGAATAGTCGGGCCGGGACAGGAGTTGAGAAACTACAGTGTGTTTCTACTTTGCTACTTTGGATTAATGATTTTTTGTTTGACGCTTCCAAGACTATTGCAAGTTATTTTTTTGCCAATTTCATCCATGTTGGCCAACAACCACACAACACTGTATGTTCTGTTAAACTGGGCCATCTTTATGGATGAGCCCTTCTAGTGGACACATGAGCTCTTACAAACACCCTGCTGTCTGATCCCATCACAAACACCTTCTCCAGGTTGGTTTCAGTCTGAGTGAGATGTCACTAACTATTCCCTCCAGCTGTTCTCATTTCTTCTTCACTCTGTTCTTTCTGTTTCTCTCTTTCTCTTGTCTTAACCTGCTGCGTTGCCCGCTCCTGTAGACCGTCTCTACCAGCAACTCGAGAAAAACCGCCTCCTTTCTAATGAGCTAAGAATGGCCTTGAATGACGACTAAAACTAGTGTGGACTTTTTGTTTTGTTTTTGTTTCTGATCACCAAATGGTGTCTAAAAATGAATGCTGTTGTGATTGAAAGTTCAAGGAATGTGTTTTTGCAACGAAGTTACACTTTTTGCTGCCTTCAAGTCGTGTTGGGAATCATATTTACAAGATTAGATATTTAACACAAAAATAAATGTTATGTCACATTTTGTGCACAATTGAACACACACTCACTCTACAAGTCAAAATATAATTTTTATGACAAGTCTCTTATGCTCACCAAAGCTACATTTTATTTTATCAAAATTGCAGTAAAAAGTAATTTAAAAAATAAATATTATCATGATTTCCACAAAAAACATTAAGCAGCAAAAACTGTTTTCAACATTGATAAAAACAATTATTAATAATTGATCACGAATAATTGTTAAATATAATGTTTATATTATATAAATGATCAATTATAAAAAATTTATTTGCTCTTAATTGTAGAGAAAAAACCTTCATGACTTTGTCATTCATTGAAAGAGAAATTGACCAGTGCCTTTTAGTGCACCCAAAATCGTAATTGCAACTTCCGAACCCTTCCCAGCAAAATTTGAAGGCAGTATTTGGATGATGGATGGCTACCACTTTAATCAGGATGTCATCTAATGCCTTTAGCTTTATGCAGGAGTCAGCACTCTTTAACTGTCTGTTAGATATTTATATATTAACACATGTATATCGGTATGTATATATATGTATCTCTGCTATGGTTATTTAAATGAAAGCATGAATGGAGTGTGTAAAGTCTGTTATAGGCAGTGTTGGGGGAACGTCATTACTATTAAAAGTAAAGTTTGTTTGAGCTGCACCCTCTACTGTACAGGCATGATTTTACATTTCCTTCAGCCTGAGGCTCATTCATTTCACTTCTGGTGTGAAACATTTGCCAAAAATGTAACTTTTGGGCTTTTTGGTGTTAAAAAAAACAAACAAGCCCAGCCCAGATGAGGAAAAAGTAGCGCATTCCGTTATAAAGTAATGCAGTAAGTTACTTTTTTAGGGACCAACGAAATATAGTAACTTTCCCCAACACTGGTTATAGGCAGTGAAGCATACGTTTATGAATGAACCTGCTCAAGGTATCCACTGCATGTTATTCCCTACAGGCTTTGCATTGATATTAACGTGTCTTTCACTTGATGTTCTAACAGAAAAACTCTCACATGCTAAAGAAGAGAACCTCGAAATGAACCAGATGTTGGAACAAACTCTATTGGAGCTGAATAACATGTGAATCCTGGTCGCATGATGATGATGATGATGTCTGCATTTTGTATTCGTTAATTGTATTTTTTTTTCGTCCTGACAACTATCAGATTGAATAACATGTGCCATTTGTTACAAAAGCTTTAGTTTTCCTTGTATTTTATTTTTTTATGTAATATTATGGTACATGTTTATTTTTTTCTGATTGTGCACAAACGAAACAAAGTTAGCAGCAATTGCACTTAATTCAATATATGCACATAACGGTTCTAGTGGACGCGGTCGAGTCTGATGCCAAGTTGAATTGAAATTGAAAGGTTTTTCTTTTAGTGTACGTCGGATTAGGTTGTCCTATGTATACTGGTGCTACTGTGAAGGCGGATGTCTAGCAGTGTGTAGCTTATAGAGGTTTATGATTAACTTTATACACTTTCCAATTTGGATATCATTCTTTGTGCCAACATTTAGCCCTACAGTGACTTATTTACACTCCAACTTTTTATTTATTTTTGTTTCCTTCCCATTTTGCTTCAGGATGTCAGGCAACATTATTTGCAAACGCTCTGAGTTCGCTTGCGCCGAAAACCATGTGGTTCAAAATGTTTTCATTTTGAATGCGAAAAATATGATGAAATCATATTTGGTTGTGCCTCATTCATTTTAGTCATTTTAAATGTAGATGTATTAAATGTATGCCATACATAAATGTACAAAGCTAAAATAAATAAAACCACTCCATTTGACATTTTCTAAAGCCTGGGGTCTGTTTTTAAAGTGTTAATGGCTTTAAGTGCACTTCTGCTCTGAATTCTGTTCTCTGTTAGCCTTTATTTACTACAGAGCCTTATCATCTCCCACTCATCATGCCAATAGACCTCGACAGTTGGCTTCCGGAAGTAAACTAAAGGTTCATAAGGTAAAACCCAATATCCATATGAAAATTATTATTAAAGACAGACTAGGGTTTGTTTGATATCGCCCCCTATACTCTCATTCACTATTCCCTACATTACTCCACTAATATAGTCCACTTGAAGAAGTGCATGAAAACGAGTGAGTGAATTCGGACACTGAGTTCGCCGGAAGGGCTGCCGGTTTTGCATAATTTGTGCTTTGTTTAATAATCATTTGAAACTTGGCAAAGTGGCAGCTCCAGTAGTAATGAAAAGATTTATCTTGAACTCAATGGAAACTATGTATGTATCTAACTTTAAACAATTTAATCAATTAAAAAGGAATTTATACCTGTATGATATTGGGCCGTATCCATATTGGACCAGCGGTTTGTAAAATGGGTGGATGGATGATTCAGCTGCAGGCTCCATCTTCTGGGACTTCATTCGACGCAACCCTCACAGTGCATTATGGGTATTCTCCAGCCGTTAAGAGTACATTGGTTGTACACTTGTTATTGCGGTGCATTATGGGATTGAATAAGTGCACTCAATAACGTCCACTATGGTTTCGAACATCACTACAAATTGCTGTCCCCTTAAATAGTGCCTAATTTAAGGGTATAAGGGGTAATTTCAGACACAGCCATGCTGTGAGCTATGAGGTTGGTAATCGATGATATTTGCTTCTGTTGAATGTGCCAGTAATGAAGTATGTAATTGTTCAACAGCAGGATTTCTGGAGAAAAACTACACTACCCATGATGCTGTGCAGAAAATACACCAATCAGAGAGTTGAAACGAGCAAAACACACACAAGATCTCATTAGCTCCACCCTCTCCCATGAACATGCAAATGTTTGTATACATATGCATATTTTGCAAATAACTTAAAATATGTAATACTTTTAAACATTTAATCAACCTTTTTAAACGAGTAGTTTAGTATTTTTTAATTTGTAATGCTTTATGGGATTGTAGTCCTTTTCCTCACAAAAGCCGTTAGGCCTACCTTCGTATTTTTTTCAGATTTCTTCATATAAGTTTTAAATATTTTTGTATTCATTTTGTAGCTTGTTGGTTTGATTCATGGCTTAAAACACTTTAAATAAAAAAAAATTGAATCGCTATGGGAAAAGGCCGCTCTCTATAGCAGGGTTTAATTACAAATCAGACTATCTGCTTCCCTTCCTTGTGTTAAATATCATATTTGCTGCTTGTTGCATAAATATCCCACTGGAAGATTTGAATTGTATCGTGTTGGCAGTTGGAAGGTGTGGCATGTTACAATGCAGGACGTGAACTAACATAATGGGTTCTGCCTGTTAAAACCGCATGATTACAAAACCAGACCTAATGATTAAACGTAGCCTAATTCTTGAGGCTGCACAGTTAAACCTGATGTAACACTTGTGCTGTTGGTAATGGTGTTGCATGATAATGCCAAGGTGACGTTTTAGGGAGTATCAGTGTTTTGACTGCAGCTATTTCAAACTGTAAATAAACTATAAGAGCTGAGAGCTGGACAAATGCAGGGTCATGCTTGACTATTGCAGCATGTTTTCACAAATTGTATTCAAATAATCCACTGTGTGAATAAATAGATCAGAAGGGGGAAAAATGTGAAAATGTATTAAAATACTGTGACTTTTTCATATTCTACTGTGAACACGGTCATGCATATCCACATAGAGAAGCTCCTGGCAAGGTGAGCTGGTCCTTAAAACATATGTTGAAAGGTCAGAGCAGAGGTACGTCATTAATTAATAATTCAGAATTCATTGGTGCAGAAAACATGAACATGTGGGTTACACGGTCGTTTATAATACAAAGCGATATGTTAAGTGATTGGTCCTGTTAATAAAAACAATACAGTGATCTATAGTTCACTAAACTGCCTGTAGGCTGTGTTATGTGACATATTTATATTTGTATTGCAACTGTCCAAGTAGCAGCTGCTCCCGCCAAAACAGTCCATTTGAGTTTCGCCGTTGTTGTTGTTGTTGTTGAT
Organism: Meda fulgida; assembly: GCA_030578275.1. Lineage (NCBI taxonomy): Eukaryota > Metazoa > Chordata > Actinopteri > Cypriniformes > Leuciscidae > Meda > Meda fulgida. Next base: position 12,155,560 of record CM060640.1, on the reverse strand, counting down.
GATGATGTTGACAGCAGCTCTAAGGCTGGGCCTGCTGTTGGAACAGAATTCGCACATCTGATTGGCCAACGTCATAGTCACAACTGATATATGAGCCAATCAGCCGTTGGTTTTCAACCTTCAAAGCCTCTACAGTTTTCAAATGAAAAGACCTTTCACGTCTCATGGATGTTGAATACCTGTTCATTCAAAACAAAGACGGGACTTTGTTCAAACTTATCAAAACCAAAAAAATTTAAAAGTGGAGAATGTTAAGTTAAAATGTTTACGCATTTGTCTTTAGATCATTTTTTAAGATCATGAGTTTTTCAATGTGCAATACATAATTAAATTGATTTTATATTTATTACACACTTTAAATATTAAATTATTATTCCTTTTACATTAAAATGTTAATTTTAAATATAATATAAAGTATTCCAAAATCTATTTGATTACAGTATATTTTCATGTTAAACAAAAGTCATGGACTTTTATTCTGTCAAATAGTGCGGTAGTCAGTCTTTATGTCGCTTTTGTAGAGTTCAAACGGGTACTCTTTGCTGTGTTCTTCCTATAAACTATCCTTTTTCTCCATTTATTATTATTCTTCGTAAAACAGTCATGTCTCGGTTACTGTGTTTATCACGGGGTCTCATATGCACAAAATGTAAATGCACTCCTCAGAAATCCGAGCCCTTTGTGTCTTTGTTGACACTCAGAGTGAAGTTCAGAGATCAGCTGATGAAGAGATTCATTTCGACACCCAGAAGACCTGTCATCCCATCCAACCGCAACCGACACACGGCCTTATGGCTGTTCGGCATCGGGACGGGCTTTGTTCTGGCTCTGGGCCTGAAATATCGTGATTCTGCCTCTGAACACTGTGTATGTACCGCACAGAAGACCGTCTCACAGTACACAGCTGCTATAGAGAGCAGCAGAGACCTTCTGCGGCGGATAAAGGTACAGGTATCACGACCAGACTTCGTTTACTATCGATACCATGTCTTTTATTTTTCATCAAAGTTTTTAGTTGATTGAACTAGCCGGATAACATTTCATTGTCAACAGGTTCCTCTATACTTTGCTATATATTTGACAAGTTTATTAAGGTTTATTTCATTTCAAGTGTGTGTGTGTGTGTTTGTGCACTATAATATTTACAAACTTATGTTAGATTAATAATAATTAATACTTATTAATTAATCATTTTCTTTTAATCGATTTGTCAGCACTAATAAAAACAGATACATATTTTGATATTTACATATTATAAATATGATTTTTTTTTACAATATTTGAATTCTCAAGCTTTATTTAATCAGTTTATTCAATTGTTCAATATGTTTATGATTAAATATATTATTAAATCATATTTTATTTTGAAAAATATAATTATATATTTTCTATTTATTACTATGGATATATGTATAAATGTAGTAAAAATATTAATTTGAAGTCATATAATATTCATTTGAATCTATCTAAATTCGTATTTTTTATCTTATTGCAAATTATTCATTTTTTTTATTTTTTACCTTGTAATTTTTAATAAAATCTGTCAATATAACTTCTGGTGAAAGACAGACATCTCTAGCTTATGCCAGACGTCTTCAATCATTTATCCCGCATAAACAATAACAAAATAATAAAAAAAACGAGTTAATTAATTAAGATGAACATCACAATATGGAAGAAAAGATCTTTTACTAACTACTTCAGTTACATTGCGACAAGCAATGTATTTATTTAATAATTTTATCTGTTTGTTAATTATATATTTTAATGAAAGTTTCATATTAAACACATCTTATTAATATTAATATTCTTATTAAACACATTTTATAAGTGAAAAATATATATTAGTATTAATTTCTAAATGTTCAGGTTGATAGTGTGTAGTCCTGTTTTATATGGAAATCTGAGCTATTGGTGTTCTTTTATTGAATTGTATTTTATTTTATTTAAAAAAAAAATTGTGATGTCTTGTTTTTTTTATATAGTGAAAATTCAATAAACAATAAAAAAAGTTTATACTGCAGAATGGTCTATAATTTTTCAGGATGAAGTTGGCGCTCCTGGGATGGTTATTGGAGTCTCGGTGGACGGCAGCCATGTTTGGTGTGAAGGTAGGAAGTCTTCCACTGCACATTTAGGTCTGGTCCTGAAAAGGCTCATGGGTAATCTGCACTACTGTGGGATTAACAGAATGATGGCTGTGCATGCTTAAAATGAAAATGCACATCTCATACATATGCAAAGGCCACAAGTTTACCATCTTCAGTGTTTAAGTGGTTCTGAAAGTGAACCCAGCTGTGTATGTTCTCTCTGAGGCGTTGGCTATGCAGATCTGGAGAACAGAGTGCCTTGTGGTCCGGAAACGGTGATGAGAATCGCCAGCATCAGTAAACCTCTGACCGCAGCGGCCGTCGCCAGGCTCTGGGAGGAGGGCAAGATCGATCTCGATGCCCCGGTCCAAAAATACCTCCCTGAGTTCCCACACAAGCAATTCGATGGAGAGAATGTGAGCACATCCATTTAAAAAGAGTTTTTTAATTACATTTATTTCAAATATAAGTAATACAATTTAATACTAATTATATTTATGTAAATGTATGCTCGACTATATACACAGTGAGTATATAATCATTTATTAATAATGAGTTTGGTTTGGCTTAGCGTTCTTCCCTTTTCCCTAAACCAGGTCACAATAACCCCTCGGATGCTCCTGTCCCACTTGAGTGGTATCCGTCATTATGAAAAAGATGGCAAAAAAGTGAGAGAGGACAAGGAGAAAGCAAAGCGCCTTCTGAAGCCCCCGGGGAAGAAAGAAGAGAAGGGCTCGGCTGAAAACAAAGAGAAGCCGAAAGCGGAGGACAGCGGCGCTAAAAGCAAACAGAAGAAAAAGGAGTTTGAGCAGGAGGAGTACTACCTCAAAGACAACTTTGAGAATGTCATCCAGGCTTTGGACTTATTCAAAGACGATCCTCTGATTTTTAAACCCGGTATGTTTTCATTCCACACAGAACAAAGCGCTGTTAATGTATTGGCTGTCTCCTGAAATGCCTGAAGATCTGATTTAAGATGATGATAGGTTTATTTTTAGAGCATCTTGCCTTGAAATCTTTTCATGTTATTCCAAACCTGATTTCTCAAGTTTAGCAAAATATCTTTAGTGAACATTGACATCACGATAAAAAGACTGTGTGAGTGAGTGAGTGCGTGCGTGTGTATGTGTGCGAGTGAATGTGTGCGTGTGAAACGGCACGCGATGACTGGTCGGAAAGCAACGTGTAGTCTGACATGTTTCTTGTCCACAACATGACAAGATTTTAGGAGTCAAAATCGCGTAATCTGTCACAGTGACTGTCGTAACAGACAAAAATCGTGTAATCTGAACCAGGCATTACATGCACACTTATAATGTTATTATAATGAGATTTAGGCAATATTAAGATTAAACTTAATCTCATGTGAAGACAATACTTCGATCAAATTGATGTGATTAAGCACATAATTGAGGTAAAACGTGGCGTATGCAGATTTTAGAGTTCCCCTATGTTGTGTTATTTGAAAGGTTCCTAATGTTGTATTAAAGGTCTATTAAAAAAGGTTTACATACATCCAAGGTCAAACAACACTTCAATTTTCTCATAATATACATTGCAGCATCAGCTCTTTTCTCACAGGGTCTGAAACGGTTCAATAAAGGATTCAGTCTCTATAAACCCCTCCTTTCTGAGAGCCTACTCTGCTCTGATTGGTCAGATGGCTCAGTCTGTTGTGATTGGTTTACCGCTTACAGCGCATGTCGGAAACGAAACGCCCATTATCTGAATTTCAGATCCGGGTCTTCTTCAGCTCTTAATTCACAGTGATACGAACAGTAACGATGGCGTCGGTTTTATCATATCTATTCAAGCTCGAGACCTCATCCTTTAGAAGTTCATGCAAAGTGGATTTGCTTTTACTGCGTCTTCTCGACATGTCAAGAACACGAACCAAGCTCTTCCCGTCTCAGCTACAATGTTTGAGGGTCAAAGTAGACTTTGTTTCCACAAGCAGCCAATGAAGACCATAGACTGGCATTATGCAAATGTGTTAGAAACTTGCGTAGGTTCGGGCAGGAAGTGAGACTGGAATAACTGACGACTTGTTTCAGGCAGTTCAAAATCAGTTCGTTCTTTTGGGAGACAATACGTTTTATTTATCTGCACTTTGAGTTTTGAAACTATGCAGATTTTTTACATTCACAAACAGCTGTATAACTACATCACATTACTGGTGCTGCACACAATGTTGACTTCAGTTGTTGTAATTTGACCTTATTCTATCTTGCTGTAGGTTCTACATTCCTGTATTCCACGCATGCTTTCACTCTGCTGAGCGCCGTGGTGGAGAGAGCAGCAGGTCAGCGCTTCCTCGACCACATGATGAAGATGTTCTGTGAGCTGGGCATGCTTAACACCGTACCAGACGAAAACGACCCAATCATATACAACCGCTCGAGGTAAAAGAGACATTACAATTCAAACACGGCTGTCAGGTGGTACAAGCTCTCAGAAAATGTACAAGTTGGAATTACGGGTTCCACGAGGACACGAACGCTTTTTACGAGTCGGAATCTCGTAAATACAATAATTCCGACATGGCGTGAACGCACCTATACAGTCCCCCTGTGGTGAAAATCAAGCTTTTAATGTTGTTTATATGATGTTTTTAATATGAATTTGTACATGGCATAAGTACTAAAGCATAAGTCAACACCATTGCTGAGTATTTTCTCCTTAAAGCTGCAGTGAACCAAAGACAGTCTCAAAAACGCTGTTTGAAATCACTGGTGTTTCTGACAAACTACCTTTTAACCAATCAGATCAACGTGTGGAGGCGGGGCTAATTTGCATATTCATAGAACCGTGTATACTAAATGAGGCAAGCGTGTTGCGTTACATTCAAGCTATTTTAAGGCATGAAGAATTTTTTTCAAGGAAAAAACTTTTAAAAATGTCATTTTGTTGATCAAATATGAGATTTAAGGTATACCTTAAAGACAATTATTGACTTCAGGGGGACTTTAATTTGCTGTCAAGATGAAAAAAAGTCGAAAATGATGTTGATATTAATTAAATTAATATTTTCTTCCCCAAATCACGCCCATTAAAAATCATTTTTGGTATTTAAAAAACATAAAATATAAATATTAGATGAAAAAAACTAAATTTGTTCAAGCCGTGAAATGTCATGTGGTGCGACTTACCAAAAATGTGATTATATTTATGAATTAATAATCCATTATAATTGTAATTAAAAATGATGTTTTACCTTTATATTTAAATATGTTTTTTAATCTTTTTTTGAGAAAACGTATTCAAAGTGTAAGGAAAATTACATTTGTTGTATGTTGTGTCAAGTAATTGTTGATGCTTTGTAATTGATGGTTACACCACATGAGATTTTTTGAGTTATTATTATTTGTCAAAAGCATTTTATCATTATAAAACCAACATTTTGATTTTAAACCAGATTGCTAAAGGTTTTTCCTCTTATCAGTCACTGACCTGTATCACACTCTTCCCTGTTTTCTGCAGATTTTACCACTTCAACAAAAAGCACCGTGTTGTGAACTGCCCCTATGTGAACAATTCGTACAAATGGGCTGGAGGTGGATTTCTGTCCACTGTGAGTGACCTTCTGGTCTTCGGTAACGCTCTGCTCTACAGCTATCAGATGGCCGAAGCGAAGAACACAGACGGGCTGCTTCCTGGCTTCTTCAGACCCCACACAGCCAAAGCCATATGGGCACCGGTGGACAAAACAGAGGCATCGTGGGACATAGACGGACTGTACGCCCAGGGCTGGCTGGTCGTGGAGAAACAGCAGAAATACGGGCAGTGCCGCAGCCGCAGACATTACGTCTCGCACACAGGGGGCGCTGTGGGGGCTAGTAGCGTCCTGCTGGTGTTGCCCAGAGAGCAGTGCACCAATCAGAAGCTGCCTCCTCCACAGGGGGTGGTGGTGACCATCATCACTAACATGCAGTCAGTGGGGCTCAATACCACCGCGCTCAAGATTGCACAAACATTTGACAAGGCCAGGGACGGAGAAATCGCGTCTGCTTGACACACACACACACACACACACACACACACACACACACGGCACTGGTTTTGTAGCCGTTTTGCGAGGTTTGTGGTGAACATCAGGATGCTTCTTTGTTTACAATTGCTTCGGTTTTAAGTGAACAGTTGTGCCGAGCGCTCATTTTGATAGCTTTTATATATGTTATTGAATAAAAAAGTATTACGGTAACTTTGATGACGGCCTCTTTCCATTTTCCTTCCACATTCGGCATGTCATGGTGATTTATCACAATTATTAAAGGGTAGTTGGGATGACAAGCAGTGCAGATTTCATGACCTCATATTTATTTTCAGTCTACATGGAATATTTGTTCTTTTAAAAATTCATTTGGAAGGAGTGCATAAAGTCAAAACCAGGTTATAAATGTGAAACATTGATCGATTACTGTGCCCAAAAACATTCAAACATTTATTCAAATTTTAACAAATAAAGCATTTGATCCGTTATCCTAAAGGAATTCAATTATAAAGGGAATTTATAATCGTCTGAAAACAATCATAAAGGATCATAGTAGGAATTTTGTTCAGGATTCAAGCATGGAACAAAAACTAGCCTAGACTTTTAGTATGATTACTTGTATGTATTTGTTAATCCAACAGTATCTTGTTTGATTCCAAAAGACTAATAATAATATTTATTTATTTGTGTAGATAGTTAGATATGAAACGTCATGCTCATTGATCTCCACTAGATGACAGCACTATCATCAGTTCAGTTTCAAGTCTGAATAGACTTAAATTCTTTCATACTTCCATAGAAAGAGCAGAGTATTTAAACTAAATTCATTCGATATTTGACTTTCGATATTGTCTTGATATTGACCAATTTACCAGTAGTCAGAAAACAAGCAGTCAAATGAAAAGTTACTTTAATAAGTTAACAGATATTGATTGGTGTGCATAAAAACAAGCAATGGTTTTCTTTTATATTTTTTAAATATATTTTTTTATTAAATTCAGCTTCTTTTTAACCTATTATTAGTTTATATGCCTATATAAGATATAGTTAACATAGAATCTATAGTTATCAACAGTCAATATTAATTCCTCATATTTACAAAATCTTAATTTGTCACATGTATGTTCAACTGGTTCAGCAGTTCAATCATTTACAATATTAAAGTCATCAGCTGTTTGTGGTTTTCCACTGATGTTACCAATTCACCAACATTCATTTCACCAACATACTTCTAATAGTTGTTGTTGTTATTGTTTTTGCTATTATTATTATTGGTGTTGTTGTTTTTTTAAGTTTGCCATTAACTTTGTGGTTATATAAATTGTGCAGTTGTTATTACTTTTGCTGTTTTTATTTTTGTAGTAGGCCTAGTTGATTTTTTTTTGTTTATTTTTATTTTTTAAACAACCCTCGATGGCCAAACATTATATATAATATGTTATCACTATATTTACATCTCGCGTGGCGAAAATTAGTAGTGGGGAGTAAGAAAAAAGTAGTGTCCGTTTGAGTGCGTTTTTACTTTCCGCGCGGCTCCGCTTCGAGGACGCGGGACACACAGTTTGCGCGTCTAAATTAGTTGCTTATATTTACTAAATGAGCCTCAAATTACAACGGACAATTACTCCGGTTACCCATTACCCCCTGTCAGTTCGAAGAATAGTAGCCTACAACGGCGAGCGCGTAAAGTATGAACTCGTCCGTTTGGGGAAGTGCGCAGATGTCACACCCCTCACCACAGCCAGGGAAGGGCTTGTCCTGCCTCCCTCCCGGACTCGCGTCGGCAACCCACGAGAAGCTGAAGTGGACCCCATCCGACACCCACCTAGCGAAGCCTTCACTATTGATCTTCACTGCTGTGACTGTGAGAGATATAAAGCAGCTTCTCGCTGTAGTAAGAGTGCTTCACCTGGTCAGAGGCGCTGAGGGAGTGAGGGCGCCACACCACCTGACGCCGTGGGTCATTCCCATAGATATGGTGTGGAGTGACACGTCCCACCACCACCCAGCACCGTCCAAAACAGCTATCCCGTGAGAAAGCACAACACAGAGACCCCCCATCACCCTCTGAGCAAACTCTTCTGGTGGTCTTCTCTGCAGATATAAAGCAGTCTCTCGCGTCAGAACGAGTGCTTCATAGGCACTGTGTGAGTGCAGGTATCCATATTAAGGCAGTGGTTTTCAATCCTGGTCCCAGCCGAGCTGGTCCCAAGTGCTCCATGAACTGAACTGTGTCAGATAACGGTGGTTCACCAGGACTGAAAACAACTGCCATTATATACACTGTGCGGGTGCTTTCTTCCTTTAAATCTTCAAATTCTTTCTTCAACTCCCAGTGTGTTGCGGAAAAAAGACGGAAATCGAATACTTCCCTACTATATAGTATGCGAAAAACAGTACGCCAACAGAGTAGTAGTATGTCCGAACACATAGTATTTAAAAAAAAAAAAACAGTAGGCGAAAAGTCCCCGGATGACCTACTTCTTCCAGCGAGATTCTGAGGAGCACATTCCATGGACACTTTACATCCATGAGGCCACGGGAGAGGATTCATGGATGCCTAACGGTCACACGATGTACCGTATACAACATGATGGATGTAGAACTTCCGAATTACATTTATACTACACATTCATACTATAACGCTCTTTTTTAACGGTCGCGAAATAAGTTTAAATTCAAACTCCGGTGAAACCTACTCTGAGTAGGTACTCCCTCATGCTCAGAGAGTTGAGCTGCGTCCGAAATCGCGTACTGTCTGAGTACCCTCAGACAGTACGCGATTTCGGACGCAGCTCAACTCTCTGGGCATGAGAAAGTGCCTACTCAGAGTAGGTTTCACCGGAGTTCCACCTGCTTTTATAGAGAAGTTCTGCTTGTGACGTCATCACGAGGAATGTAGAATGTTAGTGACGCAAAGACGATCTCTTCGCGATGTGATTGGTTGTTGAGATCAGCCAATAGTGTGGGGCTGCAGATTTGCTGCACGTGACGTCACTTGCATTCTCTGCTGCCATAGAAACAGAGCGACTCGCGTCATAATCTGAAAGGGGGGGGGATTTGTATTGCGTGAAGCTTCCTCCTTGTCTTCTTATTATACGCTACGTTTACTTTATATCGCTGATATGCAATAATTAAAATATTATATTGAATTATGAATTAGTATTATATTGATTTACAAAATGCTCTATTTGTTAGCATTATAGCATATGATGATACCACCACCCCGTCACTTTCCGAACATGTGCTACTGCACGCGCAAGTGAAATTACGAGCATGCAAAGTCGTAGCTATGTTGTCAATTACTAAGTCATGAAATTACCAAAAAGCAAAATTACCAATAAATTACATAACTGGTATGTCATGTGTTCATCAGGAGCAGTTTTTATTTTTAATTAACAGTTCATGTTAGTATTCTATTTGCACGTAACTGTTGTTTCCGTAACCCCAAAATGCCACTTTATTTTCACATTGTGTTATTTTGAATATTTCTAAAATGACTGTGGTGGCTACCAAATTGTATTAACGAAAACTAGTTTGGTGTAACTGCTAGCTGTGTAACTTGTAACTGCTATTAACAATGCAAATTCTCGGAAAGTCAGTTATAAAATTAAAACATATTCAAATGTAATATTCATTCGGTTTTGTTTAGTTTATTTTTAACCCTCATCCTTCCCTCGCATTTTGTAACACATCTTTCCCCCGCGGGTCAAAATGACCCGAAGCCCAAAATCGTACTTTTTTTGTTTTGTCCAGAAAGCTTATTTAATTGCATTTTGATAATATTGTCAATATGTAAATATTGTATTTTTTGTTATTTTTTATTTTTTTAAATTTTAATTTTATTTACCTTTAAATTACTAGATTTGATCCATAAATAATAAATAAATTATTCCCTCAACTTAATAACTCACAATTTCATGCATAACCCTTCAGCTCAAAATATAAGATGATATTTCAGGATGCTTGCCACTATGGCCTTATAGCTCTATATGGAGCAAATGAGCTGTTCTGTTCCCCTGGGTCCTAAATTCATTTTTCTTCAGTTTGCATTCATATACACGTGTAGACATTATAAAATAATTTTTTGGTAAAGTTTTAGCATTTTTAGTTGAAGACAGATTATGATCATATAGACACACTGCATCCTATGTTGGAGTGCACCTTTTTAATCAACATTGTTGTTAGAGAAGTAGCAACACAGTACGTTTTCTTTTTTGAACATTCATGCAGTTTTACTACCATTAATGTTTTTGGTTTATAGGTCAATTGCAACTCTCTTGTCCTCATGTGGCTAATTTGTTATTTATTTTAACAGAGGGGATTTGAAGACAGTCAGCAAGTGGTGTGTGTTGACCTCTCAAATGTGCCCAAATACTGTTGAAGGAACAAGACTAACTAACAAGTTATTGAAGGTTGAATTTCCAGAGGACTGGATTCCGGAATGATACTCGCTCAGCGTAAAAGAAAACAGTGTTTTTCAAATGTACTATTATTTTTAATTGAAGTTTATCTATCTGTTACAGGTAAATATTCCATTTCATTTTCATCCATCTGGTTTATTCATTAGTACATCTCACTGGAATCACATTGCATTATGGGATACATTGCCCATTGTACTGTGTTGTTGTATACTGCCCTTTTTTGCACATACAGTAGAACTTCACTACAGAAAATTTGCATACTGCGCACAGTGTACATATTCTATAATCTATGTTCTGTACAGTGATGTGCATTAATGATTGAGCTCCCTGTTGTTACTCATGTTTAAAGTTAATACACTTCAACAGTGTGAAGGAATTACTAATCCAGTAGAATTCAGAAAAGTAGAAAAGAGATAGTTCTCCCAAAAATGAAAATTCTTTCATCATTTACTCACACTCAAGCTGTTCCAAACCTGTATGATTTTTTTCTTTTCTTCTGCTGAACACAAAATAATATATTTTGAAGAATATGGGTAACCAAAAAGTTGACGGGTCCCATTGACTTATAGTATGATGACAGAATTTTCATTTTTGGGAGAACTATCCCTTTAAGTGACAAAATTAAAAGGAATAATATATTATTAAAAAACAAAAACAGCACATTGTACAAAATAAAATATGTACATGACACATGTTACTGGTGTATTAAATCATATCAAGTCATCTATATCATATTAAAATGACAAATCTACAGTTTAGAATGCTGCTTTTGAAATGTATTGCTTTCCATTGAACAGCTGACATGGTAACAGTTTGTTTCAAGAATTTTCATCCTTTTGTTAAGTATATATGTTTTTAAATGACAGAACTATTTACAAAATGTAAAAACATAAGAAAAGTATTTTGTGTGCAATTTGACACATTTTCACATTGAGTTCAAGACTTCCACAAGGGAGTAATGTTACAAGTTTCGCAACATGAAAAGCCAATGTCGAGTTCACATGCATCAAAAGTCGATTCACACTGTTTAAAAGATCACACTTGATCGCATCTCTTATATTCCTCAGGTTTTGGTTGGCTCTGGGTATTTTTCTTCCTTCTGGGAATAAATGGAAAGACAACTGTTACTTCTTGCAGGTTTTTAGGGGTTAAAATAGCTTGTTTCCGCCATGAAATAAAAAGCTAAAAAAAAAGATATTTTTTCCTCTCAGAATTGCGAGTTTAAAACTCTCAATAACTCGCAATAATGAGATATAAATGTGCAATTCCGACAAAAAAGTAGCAATTAATATATTTTCCATGGCAGAAACCCGCGGAAACTGAAACAAGCATGCCATTAGTAGGCTATACAAGGCAGCAGATTCGACAGCATTTAAAACAAAGTTGATTACCACACACACACACACACACACACACACACACACAAAAATTGACTTGCCCTTCGTTTTCGAGGTTATGATGAGAACCTATCATCTTTACTTTTTTTAAGCTTTATGATGCTGTGTCAACGAAGCGATACAATTAGATAACTTTATAAAAGGTTTGTTGTTTTCCACACTACAACGTTATCTATTTTTTCCAAACACGCATTTTAACAGGCCTATTGTTTACATCTTGCGGCTATACTTTTGAAACAGTGAGTGAGTATTTCGGCACATTCACATCCATTGTAACTGTCACGTGTGCTGAATCGTTCACTCAACCGATTCATTCAACCAACAAAACTAACGGTTCTGCTGTGGCTTCGTTTGGAACAACTTTATTTGGCGACGCAAAAACAGTTGAAGCAATTGGCAATATTGTGTCTAAAATGTAAGTTATTCAATATTAACTCCTTGTTTACAAAACTGCTGTTTAAATGCAATAAATAGCGCACTCGCCGAATATGAGCCCTCCTATATATTGCGCAATGATCTCGACTTCCATTGTAAAATACAGTACTGTTGCTAATCAGTCGAGGGATGATAAACAGTTTTCCGTGGTAATCTGTATCATGTTGATCAAATTTGTACTGATCCCGAAAAGCGCACGTGACTCACTTGTAGATGTAATAGATGACCACCCCAAGCACTGCTAAAATGAGCAGGACCATGATGACCACAGCAGCGATCATGCCCTTCTCTTCACTGCTGTGTGAGAAGCTGAACAGCTGATACTGCTCACATCTGCTGCCCTCATAATTCGCACTGCAGCTACACGACAGGGAAAGGGGTTCAAGCCAAACAAGGTATGCTACACGATAAAGTCATCAAAGAAAACAATAGATTTTCTGTTCGTTAGGACACTTACACACAGGTGGGGGTAGACACAGAAGGTATTTTAAAGCATGTTCCTCCATTCATGCAAAAGTTGGCTTCTGACCCAGTGCAAGGGTCACCGTGTTCTGCAGGAAACAAAAAAAAAATAGATGCATCATTTTCCCCAAGCTTTTCCCCACAGAGCAGTTTTTATTTTGTTTTGCATTTTATTTGCATTTCAAGAATTCCACATCATGGAAACACAACAGAATGTGTGACTTGCACATGATAATGTATTTCATATCGATAATGTTTACCTGAATTTATATGTGTATTGTTATTAATTACCTGCCATCATGTGAAATACTAAATAGATCTTCTTGTTTGGGAACTTTAACAGCAGTCTCTTTTAATCACCTGAGAACAAAGGAAATGTTATGGTCAGATTACATTAGACATTTATTACAGTGTCCACATTAATTATATTGGTTGCTTTCAAAGATGTCAACTTTCCTACAGAATATAAATGCTGTTTGTAAGGGATGATGTTCGTAATTATTAATTCGCCAATATTAATCTGGATAAGGTTGATTAAATATTTATTATTATTAAAACTGTAATATAAAATAATATTAATTTAAAATTGTATAGTATTTTATTTTTTATATATATATACACAGGTCCTTCTAAAAAAAATAGCATATTGTGATAAAGTTCCTTATTTTACATAATGTAATGATAAATATTAAACTTTCATATATTTTAAATTCATTGCACACCAACTGAAGTATTTCAGGTGTTTTATTGTTTTAATACTGATGATTTTGGCATACAGCTCATGAAAACCCAAAATTCCTGTCTCAAAAAATTAGCATATTTCATCCGACCAATAAAATAAGTGTTTTTAATACAAAAAAAGAGTCAACCTTCAAATAATTATGTTCAGTTATGCACTCAATACTTGGTCGGGAATCCTTTTGCAGAAATGACTGCTTCAATACGGCGTGGCATGGAGGCAATCAGCCTGTGGCACTGCTGAGGTGTTCTGGAGGCCCAGGATGCTTCGATAGCGGCCTTAAGCTCATCCAGAGTGTTGGGTCTTGCGTCTCTCAACTTTCTCTTCACAATATCCCACAGATTCTCTATGGGGTTCAGGTCAGGAGAGTTGGCAGGCCAATTGAGCACAGTAATACCATGGTCAGTAAACCATTTACCAGTGGTTTTGGCACTGTGAGCAGGTGCCAGGTCGTGCTGAAAAATGAAATCATCTCCATAAAGCTTTTCAGCAGGTGGAAGCATGAAGTGCTCCAAAATCTCCTGATAGCTAGCTGCATTGACCCTGCCCTTGATAAAACACAGTGGACCAACACCAGCAGCTGATATGGCACCCCAGACCACCTTCCTCCAGACTCTGGCACCTTGATTTCCGAATGACATGCAACCACTGAGCAACAGTCCAGTGCTGCTTCTCTGTAGCCCAGGTCAGGCGCTTCTGCCGCTGTTTCTGGTTCAAAAGTGTCTTGACCTGGGGAATGCGGCACCTGTAGCCCATTTCCTGCACACGCCTGTGCACGGTGGCTCTGGATGTTTTTACTCCAGACTCAGTCCACTGCTTCCGCAGATCCCCCAAGGTCTGGAATCGGTCCTACTCCACAATCTTCCTCAGGGTCCGGTCACCTCTTCCCGTTGTGCAGCGTTTTTTGCCACACTTTTTCCTTCCCACAGACTTCCCACTGAGGTGCCTTGATACAGCACTCTGGGAACAGCCTATTTGCTCAGAAATTTCTTTCTGTGTCTTACCCTCTTGCTTAAGGGTGTCAATGATGGTCTTCTGGACAGCAGTCAGGTCGGCAGTCTTACCCATGATTGCGGTTTTGAGTAATGAAACAGGCTGGGAGTTTTTAAAAGCCTCAGGAATCTTTTGCAGGTGTTTAGAGTTAATTAGTTGATTCAGATGATTAGGTTAATAGCTCGTTTAGAGAACCTTTTCATGATATGCTAATTTTTTGAGACAGGAATTTTGGGTTTTCATGAGCTGTATGCCAAAATCATCAGTATTAAAACAATAAAAGACCTGACATATTTCAGTTGGTGTGCAATGAATCTAAAACATATGAAAGTTTAATTTTTATCATTACATTATGGAAAATAATGAACTTTATCACAATATGCTAATTTTTTGAGAAGGACCTGAATGTGTATGTGTGTGTGTGTGTGTGTGCATGTCTGTGTGTGTATGTATAAATATATATATATATATATATATATACACACACACATATATAAACAAGAACTTTTATGTTAGATGCGATTAACTGAGTTGACCACTAAATGTAATAGTTAATATAATACAATACTATTTAATATTCCAGTTTTAATAATATACATATTGGTGCTGTTAAATTAATAATCGCAATTAATTGCATTTAACATAAGTTTGTTTATATAATATATCTCTGTGTCTATATATATATATATATATATATATATATATATATGTGTGTGTGTGTGTTTGTGTGAGCACTCATATATACATATATTGTATAATGTACTGTACACACCCATATATACACACCCAAAACACACACTTTTAATGTTAGATTTGATTAGATGTAAGATGTGATAATGGGATTAATAGATTTGACAGATCTAAAATTCATATTTACTACAGTTAATTATATTAAGTATAACAATATTGTTAACACCTAGTTGAGTGTGCAGGGGCTATGTGCAACATAACTTCTGTATTCTGTAAAACAGATCGCATCGTGCTTTGTGAAAAAATGAGCTGTTTTACTCAAGATAACTTAAAAGGAGCGAGAAAAGATGAGCATAACCAATGTCCCTCGCATATGCAGTTGATATCTAAAAGTTTTTTTCATTTTTCTTCTTCACACTAACGTTTAGATAATTAAATAGAATAAAAAACGCTGATAACAAAGTGAACTAGGTAGGTCAGCGGATTACCTTTAAAGTCACTGGATATCTGCGTCAGTTCATGCTGCTGTTAACGCTCTCTGACAAGCGGATGCAATGAGACCAGTGTTCCGGTTTGGTCATGCAACGTTCGTTCGTATACCCTATTGGTACTGTAATATATTTTATTTACTTATTACATAACAAAAGTCGTTTGGTCTAATTTGAATAAGAAAAGTAAGACCGATTATTATCTCTTGTGAAACTGCTAGTTGGCCAAACTTGTTTCTAAAGACTCAGTTCTTAATGGCTAAGTTTCTGCAACTTGCCCATGGCAGGATTTCAAACTTTGCTCAGATTTACCAAGATCCAAAGACTCCAAAAAAATGTAAATTTGAACTCATATTACTAATCAAATTCACATTGTTGAAATAGCTCTGCACTCATACTTTTTGGTTTCTCCCAAGAAATTTTAGGATAAACTTCTAAGACAAAGTTGATATGAGCAATAACATTTTTTTAAAAAAACACCTGCCAGTCAGGACTCACCTGTTTAAGAGTTTTGCGCTTGACCAAGTTCAATTTTACAAGGCTTCAGTTTTATAAACCTAGCAAATCCTAATGACACACAGTGAAAATGGCAGTAGACTTACCTTCCAGGGGAAATGCAGTGCAGGTGAGTCACCTCGTCTTCCTCAAATACGTTCTGAGCTAAACGTCAGCCTGCGACTCAGTCACATAAGAACGGTGGGCGGATCCTTCAGAGCGCAGAAATGTTGTGATTGCTGTTTGTCCACATTTGTGAATGAAACGATTCTCCTTGTGCGTCGGTGTTAATTTAAAGGGAATTACCTGCTGTTCCATCACAAACTTCTAAGACAAAACACATTAAAGGCACGTTTATAATTGAACTAAGGCTTAAACCTGGCTTAATCTAAGCCCTGTTTGTGAAACCAGGCCTAAAACTTTCTGTAAAGTAGAAGCCCCTCTGAGTGCATTGCCACATTTATTCCATTTTGTTTATTTTGAAAGGGTTTAAACATCTAAGATTGGGTCATGAAGTGATTGTGGATTGTAAAGCTCTCTCTCTCTCTCTCTCTCTCTCTCTCTCTCTCTCTCTGAGTGTATAGACCGGATGGGTTTGGTGTCAGACTCTAGAATGCCAGGTATGCTAATGGTGAGGTTTTGTGTGCTGCTAGTATGCGTGGAATCGTGGGAACTTTGCAGACTTTAATCGGATTGTTTACATTCCTCGTTTAAAGGGCACACCAGGGACAAAAGGCAACGTCATGTGTCATAAAACCGTTAGAACGGCATAGTTTGGAGGTGCAACAAGGCCAAATTACGACAACTTTAAGTAATGACAAGGAACACATATATATATTTTTAGCATATATTACATTTTTTTCAGTGCTATGAAATTCATTTAAACAATATAACTAATGAAGTTTGCCACATAGAAACAGCAACTTAACATTGAAAGAGAGAGGCGATGATGTCTTAGGCCCAGTAAGATTTTTATCTAAAAAATTATTTTTATTGAGCAAAAAAAAATGTATTTATAATGTTAGAAATTTCTATTTCAAATAAAAACTGTTCTTTTCAACTTTCTGTTGATCCAAGAATCATGAAAAATGTATATTGGTTTACACAAACATTTTAAACAGCACTGTTTTCAACATTGATCATTATTAAAAATATTAGGATCATATGAGCATCATATTAGGATCATGTGACACTGAAGACTGGTGCAATGATGCTGAAAAGCCAGCTTTAGGCAAGGCAAGGCAAGTTTATTTATATAGCACATTTCATACACAATGGTAATTCAAAGTGCTTTACATAGAAGAAATTAAAACAAAAGAAATCAGAAAAATTAAAACAGTTTTAAATAAAAGATAAAATACAGAAATAATCAAATAAAATTAGAATAATTAAAACATTAAATAAAATACAGTACAAACAGTCGGACGAGCAGTGGCACAGCGCTCATTCAGTAAATGCATAGGTAAACAGATGTGTTTTGAGTCTGGATTTGAATGTGAACACTGTAGGAGCACATCTGATCTCTTCTGGAAGCTGGTTCCAGCTGCGGCTGGCATAGAAGCTAAAAGCACACTCACCATACTTAGAGTGAACCCTTGGTATTTCTAGCTGATGTGATCCTAGTGATCTGAGTGATCTGTTGGGTTTATATTCAGTGAGCATATCTGCAATGTATTGAGGTCCTAGGCCATTGAATGATTTATATACCAGTAATAATACTTTAAAATCAATTCTATATGTAACTGGCAGCCAGTGTAAAGACCTGAGGACTGGTGTGATGTGTTCATATTTTCTGGTTCTGCTAAGAATCCTGGCAGCAGCGTTCTGTATGAGCTGCAACTGTCTTATGGTCTTTTTAGGAAGGCCAGTGAGGAGTCCATTACAATAATCCACCCTGCTGGTGATGAAAGCATGCACAAGTTTCTCTAAGTCTTGACTGGAAACAAAGCATCTAATTCTTGCAATATTTTTCAGATGATAGTATGCTGATTTAGTTATTGCTTTGACGTGACTACTGAAACTAAGGTCTGACTCTAGAGACACACCCAGATTCCTGACTTGATTTTTAGTTGTTTGACCCCTAGACTGAAGGTAAGCGTTCACCTTGAGAACTTCATCTTTGTTTCCAAACGCAATGACTTCAGTTTTGTCTTTGTTTAACTGAAGAAAGTTTTTGCACATCCAATTGTTTACTTCATCAATGCATTGGCAAAGGGAGTCAATGGGGCTGTAATCGTGAGGCGATAGGGCTAAGTAGAGCTGTGTGTCGTCTGCATAGCTGTGGTAAGAGATTTGGTTCTTTCTCATTATTTGGCTCATTGGGAGCATGTACAGGTTGAATAGGAGTGGCGCAAGAATTGAGCCTTGAGGGACTCCGCATGTCATAGATGTCCACTCAGACTTATGCTCTCCTATAGTCACATAATAACCTCTCCCTTCTAAGTATGACCGGAACCATTTTAGGACTATCCCAGAAAGCCTGACCCAGTTTTCCAGCCTGTCAAGAAGTATGTTGTGATCGACAGTGTCAAATGCAGCACTGAGGTCGAGTAGTACTAGAACTGATAATTTGCTTGTGTCAGTATTGAAGCGAATATCGTTTATTATCTTTATGAGCACTGTCTCTGTGCTGTGATGCGGTCGGAAACCAGATTGAAAGTAGTCAAAGTATCCATTCGAGCTTAAGAATTTGTTCAGCTGATTGAAGACAACTTTTTCAATGATCTTGCCTATGAAAGGAAGATTTGAGATTGGTCTATAGTTGTTTAATATGGTCTTATCCAGATTGCTCTTTTTCAGGAGGGGCTTGACAACTGCAGTTTTCAGGGAGTTCGGAAAACTCCCAGAGAGAAGTGAGGCATTTACCACTTCTAGGAGATCTGCTTTTAAGCTGTGTAACACAGTTTTGAAGAAAGATGTGGGAAGTGCGTCAAGGGCGCAGGTTGATGTTTTAAGGTGCTGTACGATTTCTTCCAAAATTTTGCCATCAATTTCTTTGAAATCAGACATAGTGACTACTTTATCAGGTTGTGGTCTGATCTGTCTGACCCCAGTGCGGCTCAAGGATGAGCTGATCACCTTTCTGATATTATTGATTTTCTCAGAGAAGAAAGAAGCAAACTCACTGCACTTGCTCTCTGAGAGCATTTTTTTTTTTTTTTCATTTTATTTCAGGCAATGGGAAAGAAAGTACAAGGCAGACAAAATATTGTTAAGTCATAAAGTGCAAAAAGAAACAAAAACAGAACATACAGTATTTAACTGACATTTCACTGGGAATCTGGCTTGGGGGGTTTGTCAGTCTCTCTACAGTAGCAAAAAGAGTGTGTGTGTTGTTTATATTGCTGTTTATAATACTTGAGAAGAAAGTCTGTCTAGCTTTGCCTAGTTCCTTATTGAAAGCATGGATGCTTTCTTTGTAGATGTTATAATGGACTACAAGTTTTGTCTTCCGCCACATGCACTCTGTTTTTCTGGATTGTCTTTTCATATTTTGCACTGCTGTTGAGTTTCTCCAAGGTGCTTTCTGTCTGCCATTCTTCTTCCTGACTTTCACAGGAGCAATCTCATCAATTACACTCTTAACTTTTGAGTTAAAAGAATCAAGGAGAAAATCAACAGAGTCAGCAGATATGCTTGGTGTTAAAGATATAGCCTTCATAAATAGTACACTAGTGTTCTCATTTAAGCATCTCTTCTTGACAGACACAGATCTAGCTTCAATGGCAGGAGAGATCAATATATCAAAGAAAATACAAAAATGATCAGACAGTGCTACGTCCGTAATAACGATCGATGAAATGTTTAGACCCTTACTGATAAGTAAATCTAGAGTGTGTCCACGATTATGTGTGGGTCCATGTACATGCTGAATCAGATCAAAAGTTTTTAAAACAGTTTTGATTTCTTTTGCCATATTGGTTTCTGCATTATGTGAATGTTAAAATCTCCAGCAATAGCAAAACGGTCAAACTCTGAGGAAATTGTTGATAACAGTTCTGTAAAGTCTTCAGCAAAGGCTGGAGAGTATTTTGGAGGCCTGTAAACAATGATAAGTAAAATGCGTGGAGCACCTTTTAACACAATACCCAGATATTCGAAAGACGGGTAATTCCCAAATGATATTTGCTTACATTGATAGACAGCTTTAAAAAGAGCAGCTAAACCTCCACCTCTTCTTACAGCTCTGCAGACACTCATAAAAGTAAAGTTAGGAGGGGCCGTTTCATTGAGGACTGTTGCACTGCAGCTGTCTTCTAGCCAAGTTTCATTTAGCAACATAAAATCCAGGTTGTATGTGGTTAAGTCGTTGGCTAGAAGTGATTTATTTTTAAGTGAGCGGATGTTTAAAAGTGCTAACTTAACAGTCTTACTTTTTGTCCCCACAGCAATCTTAGTTTGGCGTGTAATAGGCACCATCATTACATGGGTTTGCGGTACGGCTTTTGAAGGCCTTAGACTTTCTATCATGTAATCGAACAGCAATAGAGAAAGAGAAAGATACATTTACTATCATAGGAATATTTCAGAATGTAAAATATAAAAATAACTTATTTTATTTTTAATATTTCACAATATTACTGTTTTTGTGAAGAGAGAGCATAAAAGGGGAGAGCATAAAAGATGTATATTACTTGAATATAAGTACATTATCGGCTATTTATAGCTTTACGCATAATATGAATATGACAGTATAGTGGTATGATATTATTAAAGTAGTTTGATCACACCATAAATATATGTATTAGTATATGATAATGGTATGATGACAGGTTAGTATTATAATTGAATAATGTGCATTAGTATAATAAAAAATTAACGGTTCCAAAAGGTTTTTTTTTTCCCGCAGTGACGCCATAGAAGAAAAAATTTTGGTTCCACAAAGAACATTTCAGTGAACAGTTCTTAAAAGAAACTTTTTTTTCTCTTAGTGTGAAGAACTTTTAAAAATCTAAAGAACTATTTTGCACTCTAAAGAACCTTTTGTGGAATGGAATCTTCCATGGATTCTTCAAGACTGATGTAGGCTATAGTATAATGTGATATGATGACATTAAAATATAGTAAAATAGTATAAGTGTTATCTGAAAGTCTGTAGACGTTTTTGTAGCCTACAAATGGAGTCAATAGACATTTGAATGTCTTTCTTACTTGGTGGTCTTCATCTCTCTCTCTCACACGCACATCCCCGATCAATAGTCATCTTCGAAACGCATTTCTCACATCTCAATGTCACCCCTGCCATCTCCATATGCTCAGTCATGACTCATGACCGCGGTTGACGTTATTCTACATGACTGATGTGTGTTTGCAGTAAATGACACGCGCAGAATATGGGACATTGGCATGGAAATGCACGCGAGATACTCGCACGGTCGCACCTCAGTGGCCAGTGAGGTGTTTTTATGGATGCGAGGTTATCCCGAAGAACATTTGACATCCCTCGGACAGAAGACCAATAGAAAAGCGTTTTCTCTACGTAATGAATCCCCTCCTCCTCATCCTCCTCCTCCGACATAACGGAGCGATGCTGCTGTTCATGCTTCAATCGAATCGCGTCAAATCGACTCGCGGCTTCAGCGCGATGGAGAAGACTGAGTCCCTGGCGTGAATTGAAGAGGGGAGCCCGACACTCAGCACAACACAAAACACACAACGCGCTCCTCCTGTCGCGAATACGATGCTTTTCTCCGGATGGTTGGACTCCTAATATCACGTCGCTGAGCGATGATGCTCGTTTCACGGCTCGCCTTTGCTCGTCGTCCGCTTTATTCGCGAAAGAAGCAGCAGAACGGATGCTCGACCACTGCGAAACTGTCCTCACGCATCAAGCCTCTTCTGAATATTGGCAAGGGATACGTTATCTTAACCACGAGGGCCAGGGAGACACGATTAAAGTTTCAACGATGTAAATCGAGGTAGGTCAGCCTTTGGAGACGAGCGTTTCATCACTCCGTGTTCTTCCTTTCATTCCGCCAATTATTGGCTTAATGGGTGTTTGCTGTTATTTTGGTAATTGCATCACTAAATCAGCTGTCATAGTGCTGAGTAGCATTTAATCAGAAGACCTCACTTCATCCAATCTTTAGGCCTGGGAAATACAAGACATGTCTTCCATTTTTGAATGCAATATCCTTTATTACGTGCGCATCAAATACTGTGTTTATGGGGGATTTTTGGTCACTCCTGAGTCCTGACAAGTAAGGAAATCTGGTTGCAAGTAGGTTGTAGCTTGGAGAAGCACGTCGAAATGACACGAAATTGTTTCATCGTCATTTTGCATGTTTTGCTTTTCATGTTGCCTGAATATGTTCCGTCTGATCAAGTTCATTGCTAAACTTTTGATACTGAACTGATAGTGGCATTTGAACTTTGATTCTGTAGGTCTTTGGGCACGTGGTCAACACAACAATTCTTGAAAAATGAGCATTGATGTGAGACGTGCATGATTCAAATCTGTTTAACTTGACCAATAAGTAATTTGTTATATTTATTGTTATTAATCTGGAAGACATATAGCCTAGATCATGCACTGCAGATACACAACCTGAGTTGCCCTTCAGATATAGTAGCCTATTGAAGAGTAGACTGCGTTCTGTGTAATACGGAATCATCCCATACTTAAAGGGTTAGTTCACCCAAAAAAGCAAATTATCCCATGATTTACTCTGCCGCATCTTAGGTGAATATATGACTTTCTTCCTTCAGCCAAACTCAATCGGAGTTATATTAAAAAATATTCTGGCTCTTCCAAGCTTTATAATGAGAGTGAATACAATAGTAACTGAGATTTTGAAATCCAAAAAAGCGCATCCATCACAAAATCCATACAGCTGCAGGGTCCTAATAAAGGCCTTCTGAAGCGACGCAATGGTTTTTGTTAGAAAAATATCCATATTCATAACTTAGCTTTCCTGTAGGCTATCTCAAACTGTAGAGCATTGGCGCTTGCAACGCCAAGGTCATGGGTTCGCTTCACAGGGAAAGCAAGAACTGATAAGAATGTAAAATGTGTACCTTGAAATGCAATGTAAGTCGCTTTGGATAAATGCATAAATGTTAAAAATAACTTTATAAACTATAATCACTGGCTTCCGGTAACGTCCATACGCGAGTCTAGTTCCAACAGAAGAGTGACCTCTGACCCGACGTACGTATTGATGAACGTGGGTGCGCAGAAGATGGAGCAAAACAACGGTCACGAATTAGAAGTCATAAACGTGAATTTTTAAAGAAATTATTTTTAGGATCTTAAGTTTGTTTGAACCACGAGAGCCGTCTACTCTCACCTAAGCAAGCTTACGCTACATCATCCATCAGGTTAGAGGTCAGCCTTCCGCCGAAACTAGACTCACGTAGTTACTATTCACTTCAATTATAAAGCTCAGATTGTGTTTGGCTGAAAGAAGAAAGTCAAATACAGTACACTTAGGATGGCTTGAGTGTGTATGGGATCATTTTCATTTTTGGGTGAACTAACCCTTTAAGACATCAAAATTGTGTTCCATATTTAACCCATACGGAATGCAGTTTGTCCTGTATTTTGCAAGGGAAGGATGGACAGTCATTGATTTGAACTTATTTTACCTTGAACGCTGCGTGTTTAGAATGTGTGAGACGTTCTGACGTGATCTGTGTTCAGTTGTATCTGTTAATATTATTTATTGGGCCTGAACTAACATGAATGAACAATGAACAGCACAGTGACTGACTTCTTTCAGGTCACTTAAAATGTGCTTTATGTCCTAACATATAAACCAACAAATTTAAAAAACCAACAAAAAATACAGACCATTAAACACATGTTAAGTTTCTCTGACAACATGCCCCAATAGTGCCACAATAGGAACTTTTGATTAAACAATCTATAATAGGCTTTTCAACTAAATATAATTATGAAAAAAAAAATCAGTGAAATGGTAATAATCAAAAAAAGTAACATACAAAAATAGCATTGTTTCGATTCACATACTTTAATGATCTAATTAAATTATTTAGAAAAGCATGAAAACGATTCAATGTCTGTTTATATCTGTAAAATATGATATTTTAAAGTTTGGAGGACAGGATTCACAAAAATGATATTTCAGACAGTTATCCATGCATTTGGACTTTTTACTCCCTTTGTGAAAATGTTAATAAAATTTAATAGAAATGTAAACATTTTAAATAAATATATAATAATCTGTTAAGCATTATGTAGTGTAATAATGCTTGTTAATGCTATTTAGAAAAGGTATTGCAAAGTGTTTTTCACCTTTTATCATTCTCATGAGTCGCAGACAGCACCTTTCGCCTAAATAAGAATGCAAAAATTCAATTCAATTCAATTTTATTTGTATAGCGCTTTTCACAATACACATTGTCTCAAAAAATGAACGCTCCCTCGCATCATCTTCTCTCCTCTACCTCGTCCCACTTCCATCTATTCAGATTTACTGTCTCAGTGACCTGTGTACGGTATGCCTTATTTGGCTTAATATGATTTGTCTTGTGTACTAGTTTCACCTCATCCCCCAGCCCGAGGTAATACCTCTTGCAAAACCGCTAGAGTTTGAGACACCATGCGTTTGTCAAGCGGTCTCAGTAAATGAAGCTTTCATCACAGTGCTTCAGAGATTGAAGCTGGTGGTAACCGAGCGCTACAGACCATTCTATTTATTGATGGCCAATCCTTACCGAGGTTGACAACTTCATCGCACCTTGACACCAAAAAACGCAATCGCAGGCAGGAGTTTTGTGTAATGCTTAGCCAACTGAAAATCATGCTGTTTGTACAATAAAAACTTTTTTTGGAGGTCGAGGTGGTTATTAAATGTGAATGAAGCTCTATTGCACTCAGATCTCACATGCGTACCATATGTAGGACAATAGAAATACAAAAGGCTGGTCTTCGCTTCAAGAATATGTCTTGTTCTGTTTGAGAGACCCCTTAAAGAATCTTCTTTAGCTCTGGAACCCCTTTTTGTTTATATGATTGTCAATTTGTTGTCGCAATTCACCCAAAAATGATTTTTTTTTTTTTATCATATACTCACCCTCATGTTGTTTCAAACCTGTGGTGTTATTTTTTTCTATGGAACACATAATGTGAATCTTGCATCAGTTCTTTTTAATACAACAATAGTTCACAGTGAACATGTTTAAGCGCCAAGATAAAAAAACAACACATAAAAGTAGGCCATATGGCTCATATACCCTTTTATTCTGTCTTCTCTCATATTACAGCATTGTGTTATTAAATTAGAAAGTATAGTTATTCACTGAATATAGCTGAAAAATAGATCAGTGAGAGACTAAATTGTGAACAAATCATTGATTCTTTGTTCTGTTTGATTTGTGAAATAGATAAACTGGTTCATTGAAACAAATTGACTCTAAATAACAATTTATTTAATGATTCAACTGGATTAGTGCACAAAATGTTTCATATCATGCAATTCTTTTCAATTAACTTGACTGAATGATTCGTTCGTTAACTAAGCTGATGTGTTCAGGATTTGTTCATGAATCAGACATGTTCCCAAATGTCAATGATTCAACATTGCAGTTATCAAATTGAAATCGACATGAAAATTCACACTATCTATATTGGGAACGCTTCATATTTTATTTTTTCCTTAATGTCCTAATAAAAATATCATAATCAGACATATGGTGACAATCATTCAGTCCAATCATTTACTCCGCCCCTTTTTACAATTGACTGCAGACTCGCATTCAGATCTGCCTCTATCCAGTCAACAACAACTGATGGACTGAACCAAGTCTACGCCATACATTTTATGGGAAGATTATCAGTGAATAATAACTTTCATAGATATATGATTTAGAAAAACTCTGAATAAAGTGCACAATTCACACAAAGTTCTGTCATGAAACTCTGGATGACGCAGGCTGATCGGTCCTTTACTCAATATGCTTGCAATCACATTCCCTATAGGACACAGCTGATTGGTTCCTGCTGTATCAGTAGCCAATGAGCTCGCTGCTGAACCTTCGTTTTTTGTAGCAGTGCAGCGCGATTTCAGAAACCCTCCACCTTCCCCAGCTCCACCTGTATAGATCTGCTACGGGTGATTTAATATACGTGCCAAGACCAAACATATCAACATTGCCATATCCATTACCATGCCAAACACTCCAAGAGTTGTCATGACAGAACTACTCTGTAAAAAATTAAATGATCAATAATTTTTCAATATGGTTTTTGCATCGCTTAAACTCATCAAAATAAGTGAAACAATTTTCCAAAAAAAAGTACAAGTTATACAATATTCATCTCATTTTTTAAGTCAGTTTAATGTAATTTAAGTTGAAATGACTTAAACATCCATGTTGGTTGTACTCAATTTAAGGCAGAAACTTTTTTTACTTTTATGCTGTATATCAAATATTCTGCTAAATGGGGTATGAAGGTTTGCTGAATCATGTAGTAAGCTTATAGCTGTAAACTGTTTCTTCGCTTGATTTCAATCACAGGTCAGAGGTAAAACTGTGAAGTTAAGCGAGTATTTGATTTCATAACAGATCCAATATCTCGCTTCATTGATTTTATTGCATAAGCTATTTTTCCTCCCTTCACAATGATAACTGTGTCATGACTGAACTAGATGTTCATGCACTCATAAACACATAGTACATTTCAGTTTTAACATGCACAGTAGTTCCTACAGTATTTACTTTATATTATGATCTGTTTAAAGAGAGTATGTGGAATTTTTTTTTTCTGCTTTTCTTCTCAGGTCTGGTATGAGTGAAGTCGCCTCCGTCTAGCACAAACTAGAGCTCACGTTTAAGAGAAGTGAAAGAGGAAGTCCGTTCAGCGTTTGCTGTGTATCGCACCATGAGCCAGCCACAGTGAGTGTTCAAGCTACAGCCTACCTGCTTTGTGATGATGTGGAGTGGTGTGTGAGGAACGCCGCTGTGTATTGGGCACAGGAGTGTGTTAAATTGTGTTTGTGTGTGGTTACACTCCAGTAACACTAATTATGTGTTAAGCATTGTATTGTTTAGACTTTTCTGTCCCCCTTTTTTCTGTTTGAATACTTTTTGGAGTGTAGATTTGTTTGTTACATTTTGTCAGAGTAGTTTTTGCTTTATCTCATTTTTTAAATTTTTAGGTTGCATTACATGAGCAATACAATTCGTCAAACAAATCTGGTCTTACCAAAAATAGGTCATAGATTGAGTACTGTTGTTAAATATTGATAATATACATTTTATATACTGCTGTAAATATCCTAATCATATATATTATCATGAGAAATAGTTTGTGGTTGGGAAGATTTTTGTAATGTTTTTGTATCTTCTGCTCATCAAGGCTGGATTTATTTGATAAAATACTGTAATAAAAGTAATATTGTGAGATAATATTACAATTTAAAGTAACTTTTTTCTATTGTAATATATTTTAAAATGTAATTTATTCCTGTAATGCAAAGCTGAATTTTCAGCATCATTACTCCAGTCTCAATCACATGATCCTTCAGATATCAGTCTAATATACTGATTTGCAGCTCAAGAAATATTTCTGATTATTATCAATGTTGAAAACCGTTATGCTGCGTAATATTTTTGTGGAAATCGTAATATTTTTTAAAGATTCTTTAATGAATAGAAAAGAAAAAAAAAACAGCATTTATTTAAAATATGCGAGATGCAGGATGTGGCTACATTAGTATTGGGAAGTATTTAACCGTAAAAAAAACATCACCAATAGATAGATGTTAAGAAATCGTTCATGACAGGGTCAGTCCAGCATATGAATGTTCTTAATTGACTCGTCATCTTCACCAGCAGGAACCGCAGCACATCTCAGTCGACATCCATGTGTTTGCTCTGCAGTAGGAGGTGTGTGATATCGTAATTTATAGTCACACACTGTTCTGCAGTCAGGTGCTCAGCATGTCCTCAGATTCATGTGGAGAATGTCCTTTCCACATCCTTCCAGCTCACAACTGTTCCAGGATCAGCAGCACAGGTGCTGACTCTGCCTTCTTAGGTGTAGTCTTCATGGCACGACTTTTGCGTTGTCTTCTCAACGAGTCAGAATCAGGCCACCTTACCCAATTTAATTTGATGCCAGTGAAAATGGGTCTGTGAGGTAGATGTACAGTCTGTTCAGTATATTGCATTGCCTTTTACTGTAGCTGCTGGTGGTGATCACTAAATCTAAGAAACTTCATTCATAGTGGACTTCAAACACGACATATAGTGAACGAAGGAAATTTCAATCGTATTCGTAGGTATTTGTACATAAAGTGACTTTTAAAATAACTTTTAAATAAATACAAATGTTTACAAATCCTTTAATGTTAATGATGTTGTTGATAAAGGTACAACAGCATCATTTTGACAGCACCTAATGCGATTTGAGGTTGATGTTGTTGATAAACATACAATTGCATATCAATACGCCTAATACCCTTTTGTCTATGTAAACTTTTACAAACATACGCATGTTTACAGATCCTTTGATGTGAATGTTGTTGATAAATTTACTATAGCATTGTTTAAAAATACACAAGAAAAGGTTCTCTTTAGAACCCTACAATTTAAAGAAACCTTTATGCCAAAAAAAGGTGCGAGAAGTTTCTTAAATAATAGCATAATACTTTCATGTTTACCATAATTAAATTAAAATAAAAAATGAATTAAAGCCAAATGATTTTTTTTTAAACTAAATCCATAAAATGATCCCATAATGGGAACCCCTAAAATGTTCTATATATAAGATATACAAAGAACCTTTTCTTTGAAGAGTAATTAACCATTGTGTATGTACAACTTTAGAGACATACTAATAATTACAAATCCTTTGATGTTCCTATCATAGACATGTTTATCCAAATGTTTGAAAAATGTGAACTTGAAACACACTTTACATACAAATATATGAATACCGATGAGATAATGTTAATTGAATGGACAGTACTTCTATCCCTCACAGCCTTGTTTCTGTTCGCGTCAAATTAAATATGTTGAAGGAATTTTAAACGAGAGTACAACCAATACTAACACCGGTGTCAGTATATATATTGTTTTCTGAAGAAGTGCTTGGTGTGTGGCCCTCACAGGAAGCTCCTGTATTCTGATGGCAGTGGTTTCGGTGTCCAGGGAGAGGAGGAGAGGGAGGTTTGGGAGGTTGGTAGTGAATGCAGAGTGGATTACTTCAGCAGCCGTCTTTGTTCATCAGAGCTGCACTTGTGTAATGTGCATTCAGAGCAAGTCTGAGACACAGGAGTAAACAGCAGAGAATAACATGATACATTTGACTCAATTACACACCACGGGATAGATTGCAAGTACACCGTAAAAGACACCTTATATTAAATCAAACCGCTTTTCCAAAACCACCATGTAGATAATATTTACATATGTAGCATGTACTGTGTCTTGTGTTGTGAGAAATAGATATACAAATGTTTAAAGTGCCCCTATGATGCTATATTAAAGGTTCCTAATGTTGTTTTAAAGGTCTCCTACAACAGATTTACATCTATCCAAGGTAAAAAAACAAACAAACAACACTTCAATTTCCCTCATAATATACATTGCAGCATCAGCTCTTTTCTCACAGGATCTGAAACGGTTCAATAAAGGATTCAGTCTCTATAAACCCCTCCTTTCTGAGAGCCTACTCTGCTCTGATTGGTCAGATGGCTCAGTCTGTTGTGATTGGTTTACCGCTTACAGCGCATGTCGGAAACGAAACGCCCATTATCTGAATTTCAGATCCGGGTCTTCTTCAGCTCTTAATACACAGTGATACGAACAGTAACGATGGCGTCGGTTTTATCATATCTATTCAAGCTCGAGACCTCATCCTTTAGAAGTTCATGCAAAGTGGATTTGCTTTTACTGCGTCTTCTCGACATGTCAAGAACACGAACCAAGCTCTTCCCGTCTCAGCTACAATGTTTGAGGGTCAAAGTACGTAGACATTGTTTAGATGAGCAGCCAATGAAGACCATAGACTGACATTATACAAATTTTTTGAGATCTACATAGGTTTGGGCAGGAATCAAGAATTACTGACGACTCGATCTTTGAAACTTTGTTGACCTTTTATATAAACACAAAGCTGTATAACACACTAGATAAAAACTGTATAACACACTTCGATACGAGGTGTATCAAAAAAGTGTCACACTGTACTCCCAACTATGTCACCGAGTCAGTACCAAAAGAGAATTGAGATGTGACCTTTGAGTACCAATATACTTTAACAAAACAATTAAAAAAAAAACAATTAACTTCCTTTATTATAACTTATAAACCCATATTTGGATATATGGATCATACGCCAAGATGGCAATAAAATCGCAACCCACAACCTAAATATTACTGGATATACCAGGCCTGTGGGATGAGGAAGAAGCAGAGAGTCACTTTACCACAGTCCCAAGGGCACACATGAGCTGGTGTCTAATCACACTAAGAGATAACTTGGAATACAAACATAAGGCCGTACAGTGAAGAAAACACCAGGCCTCCGTACAGTGAAGAAAACACCAGGCCTCCGTACAGTGAAGAAAACACCAGGCCTCCGTACAGTGAAGAAAACACCAGGCCTATTAACGTAAGAATGTGCGTTCCTCCACGTGAACTTCATGCCTGGCGTATGTTCATTTGTTGTGATTTTTGTCCGTTGGCGACTCATAGAGGCAATAAAGTGAAGTGGCAAACGTTACACTACGAATTGTTCTATCGCACCACCAGCTGTCAGATATTGCTTATAATTTGTAATTGATAAATTATTTGACATATTATTGTGACAATAATATGTCAAATAATTTATCAATTAAATTATTGTGACAGTAATATGTCAAATAATTTATCAATTACAAATTATAAGCAATATCTGTGTGAAACGAGTCTTATTAAAATATTCTATTAAATATGCAATTAAAGGGATTAGTTCACTTTAAAAAAAAAAAAAAACTTTTGCTGATAATTTACTCACCCCCATGTCATCCAAGATGTCCATGTCTTTCTTTCTTCAGTCGAAAATTAAGGTTTTTGATGAAAACATTCCAGGATTTTTCTCCATATAATGGACCTCAATGGACCCCAAACGGTTCAAGGTCCAAATGACCGTTTCAGTGCAGCTTCAAAGGGCTTTAAACGACACCAGACGATGAATAAGGGTCTTATCTAGCGAAACGATCTGTCATTTCAAAAATAAATAAAAAAGTTAGTTTTATAGGCACAAATGCTCGCCTTGCTCTGTTCTGTGATGCACGTTCGTGACTCTCCTGTTCAAACTCGTTCATCAAAATGAACAAATCTTTTTCCGAGTCATTTCGTTCATTTCGTCCCACGATGATGACTGGCTTATCAGCCGTTTCAGATTTCCAAGGGCTATCCTCTTGGAGCTCTGCACTGAGTTGGGTCCGAATTTGGAAAGAGAGGACAGCTAGGAGCCACGCATTACCTGTTCCTTTACAGGTGCTGACTACACTTGGTTTCCTGGCAACTGGCTCTTTCCAAAGAGAACTGGCAGACCGCTCAGGAATAAGCCAGTCGTGTTTGAGCCGTGCAATGCCAGCTGTATGGGTCGGGATCATCCGCTTGTCTACCAGGTATATTACGTTCCCATACGATGCAGGTGACCAGCCAAACAGTAAAGCGCAATTTGCAGCAGTAGCCGGTTCTCCTAATGTAATCGGAGTCATCGACTGCACACATATTGCTATAAAGGCGCTATCTGAAGAAGAATTTGCATATGTGAATAAATTAGCAGATTATATGTGATGCACAAATGCGCCTAACAAATATTGTGGCAAGGTGGCCTGGGGTAACCCATGATTCATATATCCTTACAAACAGCATAGTTGAGATGAGACTCCAAGCTGGCAGGGTGCGCGATGGGTGGCTACTTGGTAAGTTATGCATTTAAATGTATGGTTCTATCTAAAAGTTTAATTTTTGTGTGTGTAATTATTCAACTGCCCATCAGGAGACAGTGGTTATCCACTTAAGACGTGGCTGTTAACCCCCCTCACCAACCCACAGACTGACCGAGAGCGCAGATACAATGATGCCCATTCTGGCCTGACAAGGTTTGCCGCATTTTAAATTAGTCACCTTGCTGTCAGTCCTGTAGTATATCCCAGTCTCCCACATCAATGGATACGATTCCAGAGATTAACGTGTCTCCTACAATAGAGGCAACTCTCTGATCAAAGGGTGCAAGTTCATCGGCCCCTGTACCACTGCCTGTTCTGCCCACACTTTGTCGGTGCGCAGCAGTTCTCCGCTTAACTTCCACCTTTATGTCAGACCATTTCTTCTTCAGTTCATTTACGGTGCGACTCTCAGATCCCATCGCGTTGACGGCATCAGACAAACTCTCCCACTCTTTTTTCTTTCTTTTGTTATTAATTCCAGAGGACAAAGTTCCAAATAAAATATTTTTTCTTGTTTCTACCTCTGATAGTAGCACCTCTAATGCATTTTCGGTGAAATTTCATTTCTTGCTAGCTTTAGCCATGTTCTTGCAGGTTTCTTTTGCCAAATTGGACTAATTACCATATTTAAATTAATTTAATTGAGGGAGGAGACTGGGTGGGGCGTTGTGCTCGTGCATGTGTGCTCAATTTTACGTTAATTGGGATGTACAAAGAGAATATGCGTGGGATCCTTCGTACGCAGAGATTCAAACATCTGTACATTTACAGCTTTGTCCGTACGCAATGTTTTAGTATGAATTCAACGCAAGTCTTTGTACATGAGGCCCCAGACATCCATACAGTGAAGAAAACACCAGGCCTCCATACCAGGGGTCGGCAACCTTTTTGTCAGAGAGTGCCATTTTTAAGTTTCCGAGTTCATTACTGTGCCGCAACCCATACACCACCACCACCAATACACATAAACATAGGCTATTTTAAATATTCATAATGGCTAACACAGAAATAGTACAGAAATGTTTAATGTTTCTCATGAAATTTGTTTTGGATTTGTCATTGTTTTCAGGCTTAAATTAGACTTTGACGAACAGATTTTACCTGGTCATTTATGTTTTTACTGACTTCTTTACTATCCGTTTTGTTAAAAGTGTTCAGCTTACACTTGGCAACATAAATGGATCTCCGCAAATCTAATTAAATAGAATTTTTCTATTCCCACGCTATATGCAAATTCACGTCAATGAAAGCAAGATATGAGCTGCATTTTATTTATCATTAGCTAATATCAAGATTAGCATCAGCACTGGTAATATAAAATAGTGTCACTACTTTTAATGAAGACAACTGTATGTTGAGCGTCAGGATGTGAGCTGAACTTTCAGTTTCATTTGTGGCAGTTTGCACGTCAGCTTGCTGAAGAGATGCTCAGCCATTTCTGTGGCAATAATTGTTGTATCTATCTGTAAACAGGGAGCCGTTATAACGCGCTCTCGCATATTCATTTTTTCCCATTTTGGGAGGAGTAAAATTTATATATCAACAAGCAAATGTATTTTGTTCAGTTCATCTGGAATATGAAAAAGTGTCCTCTCTGTCAAAGGTCATTTACCTCACAATTAGATAGCTTTCCGATCAGAAAAAACACATGAAGTGACCAGGTACACATGAAAAGAGTTTCCACATGCACCACAGTCATTTTAATATGTTTAATAAGGACTCTATATACTTGGTTGAAATTTATAGCAATAACTATTTACAGCGGAACTAGCTGTAAGCTGTCAGTCGGTACTTGTCTGCGCAGTTGTCACACTAATGGTTTGTTAGAGCTGCTCACTTTCATTGACTTGGGCAGTTTAATTCTCACACTTTAATAGTATTTATAAGTCCTAACTGAATAAAACAAGCTGTTACTATGAGGATTTATTACATCAAAATGTAGTTCTGTATGCAGATGGGAGGTAGGCTACTTAATCTGAATGAAATACATGCACCTCTCTCGTGTTTGCTTGCGTGCCAGCGATTAACCCTCTGCTTGCCAGTGTTTGCGATCCCTGCCCTAGAGGAGCTTCCACAGAGCCCGGCTCCTGGAACACAGAGAAAACGGTCTTAACTTTGATGGCCCTCTAATGGTTAAAAAAACAAAACCATGCATTTTGCGGAAGAACATTGTTTTGATTGTGCGGATTAATATGGTTCTTTCTCATAACCAAAAAAAAAGAGATTATCCTACTACTCATAAAACATTCACTATAGGCTTAAGATATTTAACCAGTTTAGATGGAAAGGATCTTAAACTGACTAGCTCAAGACATTACTGTAGCTATACCCATTAGTTTACAATAAATTCCAGTGCTACAACACACATAATGAAATGACCCTTAGATAATTCTTCACAATGAACTGTAAGAGAGTTACATATGGCAGTAAAATACCTTACTCGTACGCCATCTCCATGTAGCTTTTTCATCATTTCAAATCCCTCAGTTCTCGCCATCTCCGAAAAGCCAAGCCAATGTTGATTCTTTTTTTATTGCAAGCTCTATTGCGTTTTCTTTTTGCCAGAACAGACTCCTATACAGCATTTTTTTCTCAAGCTTTAGCTGCTCCATGTCAACCTTTCTCACTCGTGACAACTAAACCATGGCACTCCCACATGCATAAAAGTAGCTGGAGCAACCTTTTCTCTATTTTCTGATAAAAATGATAAAAAAGTGATGAGAGGTGCACGAACGAGTGACGTAGGTACGCAATTTCCTGTGAAGGCATCCCGCCCGGTCTAAAATAAAAACACTTATAATAGGCTTATATAGTGAATCAGGGAAGAACATAAACACATTTTGGAAGAAGGATTGATGATGTATTGACTGTTTAAATTGTCAATTTTCGAACAAAAACAAGGTACACGTAGTGTAGGCCTACCTTTAAACTTTAAAATACCCTGTAAGTCTCAAAACTTCCTTGTTATTCCAAAAACTGCTTTTATTGAAACCAAGTCTATAAAACTGCGCATTTGGCCCCGGCCATTGGAGAACGAGTAAAGATCCACACAGGATTACAGGATCAATACCATTACCTTCCAAACGATCCTAATGCTAGGATAGTGGGGGTTTTTTTCAACAATGTGAATGTCTCAACAGTGCATTGTTAGTATTATTAGTATGGATTATTTGGTAATTCAGTCATAGTTTCGACGCAGGCTTTGCAAACAGACTTTTTACTATATTGATGCCACAAACATGTAAGTAACTATTTTTATTCTAATGCCTGATCTGTGATCAGTGATTTCTAATGTGTGTATTTGGTAAAAGCATTCATGACAGTGCAGAAATTGTTGCAATGATAAGATCTTTTCATACGCGATCTGTCTCTATGCTTATCACTGCAACTTTTCATGTGATGGAAGATCTAAATACTTTAAAAACTTCTCACGATTCGTTAATCTCAATAGCTGTAATAGTAATAACGTAGTAAAAGTATTCGCGAGATTTCCACATAGTTATTTTCCAAGCTATTTCATATGCAAACATGTCACAAGCCAATCCAAGCCAATCACAGCATTGGGCGTTTATACTGAAGTCTCACACAGACAGACCCTTAAAACAGAGCGTTCAAATCAGAGGGCTTAAATCAGGGTAGGAAAAATGCCTTTTATTTCTTATGACATAAATCATACTAACATTATCAGGGCACCCCAGAAAACATTCTAAAATAATAAAATAATCCAGTTCATGACCCCTTTAAGTGAGGTTATTCAACATCATTAGGATCTAAGAACTTGGATACCAGTTTCACAGCTGAGTGTTCGGGGACTTCATTTTCTATTATTTATCTATTATTAGTATTTTTTTATTATTTTAATAGTCAGTAGCCTTTAGTTTGTCTCAGCCTGACAAAATCAAAATTCACTACTTGCTAGTCAGTGGGAGGGACACTCATTCTAGAGAGCACTTGATTGGTCAAAAATGTGTATATGCCCCTTTGAACAGGATTAGTCATCAATACTTTTGGTCTGTTCTTCTTTTTTTGTACACTGAGGTCTAACTGCTAACAGGGACTAAATGATTACAGTTACAGACTACAGTTTTGAGTTAAGATTATTAAATGTTTTGGCTAATGGGACACTTGCTACTTTTGTAAAAATAACTAAGTACCAATTATCGATTTCATTGATTTATTTTATTTCATTTACCTCGCTGATACAAACCAGAAATGCCTTTTGCCTACTTAATGGCATTACAGTGAATACATTTGTATTTCTGGTAATAGTGGAATGACTTCTGCCTGACTAAGAAATAACAGATACTTTAAAACATGGCCACCCTTCTGAAGGTGCTGCTTTATTACATTTATTTTTGTTTCAGTTTATTTATGGGCCAGATTTGTCATGGTTACTTTTTTATAATCCTTGCTCATCCTCATCAGAAGCTAATAATATTTAAAACATAATTATAATATAACCTACTCAGTAGCTGCAATGGAGCAAATGTAAAATGTGAGGTTATGCTTTGTGTTTTGATCAACATTAAGTCCTGTTGTTATTGTGTATGTCCTTTTTCACCACACTAGGTGTGTGTGTGTGTGTGTGTGTGTGTGTGTGTGTGTGTGTGTGTGTGTGTGTGTGTGTGTGTGTGTGTGTGTGTGTGTGTGTGTGTGTGTGTGTGTGTGTGTGTGTGTGTGTGTGTGATTGTGCACACGTGCATGCATACATACATGCACTCTGACACACCCTGAGGACGCCGTTGTGCTTGAAACAGGTCAGCTAACATTTAGCCTCCACTGTTCTGTCTAATGAGGTCTGTCTTGTTGTTTTGTGCGAAAGCTTATCATTTTCTTGTCGTGACATTCAATTTTTACAATAAAATCCTCTTTGCATGTTTTACAGGGAGATTATTGTACCATCTAATTCTTTATTTATCTCACTATATAATAATTACACAATTAATCTGCTCATTTTCATCTGTATGTAGGACTCATGTTCTTCAGATGCAGTTTGCAGGGATTAGTTGAGATGCAGGGCACTTTCCATGTTCAGGGTACAAAATAATACCTGACTCTTTAAAACAAATCTTTCAATAAATCAGTTAAACAAGTTATATAAATTGTTATATAAATATATATTTAGACGGTCAAAATCAGAAGGTCATACTCAGTATTAAATTAGCTTTTTTTCATAGATTTTTAATGAGTTTTGTCCCCCTTACTTAAATTTGGGACATTTCAAAATATAGACACCTAAATATGCTAGAAAATATAATGAATAAATTAATAAGCAGGGTTGCAAATTTATCCTAGCTGTCACTCAAAAGGGACAAATTGCTAGTTTATAATTACTGATGAACTTATAATTCCTTTAAATTAAAGAGAGAATTCTTTTTTCTTTTTTTCTTTTTTTAATGTTGGTAATTGGGTTGAAAAATGTAAAATTGTGTCAATGTAAAAATAGAGGGATACACGATATATCGGCCACCATATCGATATCAGCTGATATACTGTATATTCATTTTTAATGTTATCGTTATCAGCTCAAAAAGAAAATTCGTCTTATATCCTAAAGCCGAAACAATTCAGATGTGCATTGTTCGACATGATGGTTTTGAATTGCTTGAAATATGATTGGAATCACTTCAAAAAAGGAAAATACAGTTAAGTGGAACATTTGCAGCGCAAGTCTGTCATATAGGCTACATAAAATTATAATGAGAACGTTATAATTGTGGGCTTGGGACATGGCTTTTAATGGTGAGACTTTTGTCAGCCAATATATCTGTTATCCGCTTTCAAATAAAGAATTATTGGTTATTGGTATTGGCCAAAAATGTCACGTCGGTACAGCCCTAAATAGAATTATATTATTAGTCTTCATGTCAGAAAGGATCCAGGGGCCGGATTCACAAAACTATCACCTAACTGTGGTTTTCTTCTTATTTTCTTTCTTAAGAATATTTTGTATTCCCAAAAATAATTCTTAATGTTCTTATCTTTTTTTCCTTAAGATTATTCTTTAAACAAAACTTAAGAACAATTTAAATTCTTGAAAAGGATCTTCTTAAAAGTCATTGTAAAAAAACATCTTAAAGTTAGGATAACCTCTTGGATAACCAACTTGTCTTAAATCCCCAAAAGTAAGATTTTTCTAATTGGTTTGAAACTTGCTTCACAATCATTTTCGTTATAGTATGAATGTGTGTAGTATGAATGAAATTCGAACATACTGAATCCACCATGTTGTCAGTCATGTGACCTGCCAGCGTCAGTTGCGTCGCTTCACTGCCGTTCACAAATCCTTCTAGTTGTCTCATGGGATAGTAAATTGTCCACTGGATGCACACTTCAGAATACTACCGGTAGTAGTAGTATCGGGTTCTTTTCGATTACTGTTTTATGAACACTACAGCAGACATATTACTTTTGTCACATGCTGTTTTTCATCTACTATATAGTATGGAAGTAGCATATTCAGATTCAGTGAGGAGGCTCTTTAAAAATGCCTATACACGGCACATTAATGCTGAACTCTCTCTAGACCGTCTTGATGAAAATAATGTGAGCATTAAAATTATTACGGTACTCTGCCGGCAGCTGAAAAGATGGCCTTTGAAATGTTTTTCACTGAGTTGAGCAGCGAGTCTTTTGGTACAATCATAAAACACAAACAATATTTTCTTCTTGAGAAATAATATAAGATGATGATGTTCTTAGAAAAACATTTGAGAACCCGAGGAGTAACTTTCATGAACTGCACTTGGGAACATTCTTTCAAACTTCTTAGAAATTATCTTAAGAAATTTCTCAACTTTTTTTCATGCATCCGGCCCCAGATTATGTTACTACTTGGATGTTTCAATTTTTAGTATATTCAATTTTTTTTACATAATCTGTTCAAATTCTGAATAAATTTGTTTACTGAAATTAATAAAAAATGTTAATTTTTACTAGTGTAAATGTGTAAAAATTATAACGCTGTTGAATTACCTTGGTGGATACAGTCGAGAAGGTCAAGACCTCTGAGGTGAGACAAAAAGAATCTTTAAAATGAACTGCTTTTCACCCTATATTAATTTTATATTACATCATAGCTTATTACACACATCTAATAGTTCGTATACATGGGATTTGTGCCACATGTTTAAAAAACAAGTAATGGGACACTAAATCTGCCCTGTTTGTGTACAGTGCCATATGCTTTCATTTCTTATAGCTTTTGATAGATAGTCTTTAATGGCTCTGCATAAAAGGGGTCATGCAAACATGGTGAATTACAACACCAGACATCTGTTCAAATTTTTCACCATCATCTAGTTCATAATACACTATAGTTGTGTTCTTGTTTAACCTCAAAATACCGTTCACTGTCACACAAGTCTCTGATATGGCTGTGCCAGAAGGATGACGTGAATCTTTCCAGCGCACCCTCAGAAATGATTACATCATTGTTAAGCGCTTGGACAAGGGAATCTCACCGCTGGTGACAGGACGTCCTGCTGATTAACACAAACTGATGAACGCTGGTTGCAGCATCTGGCTGTGATGTTGAGCAGATGTTACTGGGACATTAGTTGAAACCCCTCTTGAACTTAAACAACTCCTATCTGTGGTTTTACCACCTTACTTCTAGGCTGTATACTTTAAAGAGGACCTATTTATGCATATTATTTTCAGTCTTTTTGTTTTTAGAGTCTACTATAGGTTTTTAATGCTTGA
The DNA here is from genome assembly GCA_030578275.1 of Meda fulgida. Taxonomy (NCBI): domain Eukaryota; kingdom Metazoa; phylum Chordata; class Actinopteri; order Cypriniformes; family Leuciscidae; genus Meda; species Meda fulgida. The sequence goes on along the minus strand of CM060640.1, from coordinate 12,115,738 downwards.
ATGTTCAAAAACATGTTCTTTTTTTTATTGTTGCAGCACCTTTTATCCCAGTCTGTCAGTAATGCTCTGTTTAATTCCTGTCTCCATGAAGCCCCTCCTTCTGAAAAGTACTATGTGCTCTGATTGGTCAGCTGGATCACTGTGTTGTGATTGGTCAATCGTTTTGAGTGTGTTTGGAAAATATCACGCCAACTGCAAGTTTCAACACACTACTAACTAGGGAAGGGCATTTTGTCTAATTTAGCCACGTTTTTTGTAATTTTTACAAGTTCTATAATAAAAAATTATTAAAAAAAATAAACAAATTGTTGAAAAATACAAATTACATGAAAATATGTCTTTAAAAATATGAAAATATGACTTGAAAAACTGCTCGATTATCAATAATGCATCAATGTTTTCGAAAAAGAAACATCTAAAAGGAATCGCTGCATAAGGTGAAAGCTGAAGGGTAAATGAACCGCAGAAAACTTAAGCCTGTTCTATATGACACATCCTATGAGATTAATAATCAGATATCCTAGATACACAACATAAACATAACATTACAACTAGTATCTGCACAAAAGGACGCAAATGTTATGTGCTAGCTAGAAAGTGTTACTCCTGTTGTGGATGCTGAATTCACAACATTCGATTATAATAGTGCTCTCATTATAATGTTACGTATATGGCAGATTGGCACTGTACATCTTGCACCTTAACTGTATTTCTATAATCAATGTGATTCCAGGCGTCACTGCGTGCTTTCAAATCCATAGTTTTGCTTTATTTCGCTGGCCTGGATGGCATGCTGTCCTAACACTAACCGGTCAGACCTCAGGTACTGCCCTAAATGCTGCAAAAACGAATTAAAAAAGTAGTATATTTTTTAAAGTTACAGATCAATCACCGCTGTCATTTCCGAGTACTTGAATACTTGGTCACATCCCTACTAATAACTCAACCAGGCCTCACCCCCTTTTTTTTTTTTTTTTTTTAACGTATGCCTTGAGCTGGAATTATTTAAATGAGGAATATTGTGACGTGTTCTTTCCCGAATAAAACTCATGACTGTATGGAGGCGTTTCAGGGAGTTCAGAAACTAAACAATTACACACTAAACAAAGTTGAACATGTAAAAAAAATAGTAACTGTGTAGTGTATATATTCTTTAATAGTGTATATATATTCTTTAATAGTAATAGTGTAAATGTATAGTAACTGACTTGTTTGTAAGCCTGTATAACACAGCCGGTTTTCCGCCCTATTGATATTGTCCTCTACAAACTGTGCCAGTGAATTCAGAGCCATTGTAAAGATTATATCTCCTCTGTGATTTGCAGTGTTTAGTGTCTACTGACGCTTACCAAGGGACAGGTTATGATGACTTTAGTGCACCCCATGCTGAAACAGCATTTTATTGTCTTGTAAGGTCACAGATTCTCATAACTCACTCAAATCTGGATCTAAGGAACTTGATATAAAAGAGAAACCTTGGATAAGCCAGAGATATTTCTTATTTGTTAACTTTTTTTTTCTCTCTCTAATCTTAAAATTTAATTTTGAAATGTACTACTTCATATTTAAAATCAAAAGTTGTATCTGTTCATATTATTTAATGCACTAACGCTTATGGTTAGTTCATGTTAGCCTAACTAAGGTTATCAAATGAGACCTTATTGTAAAGTGTTTCCGAAGTCATTTTCAAACAAAGTAATAAAGTCATTATTATTATTATTATTATTATTATTATTATTATTATATTTCTTTACACATTGGACTTGAATTGACAATCCATTACAGTATTACAAAGTAAATGTTTTCATATTCAAATTTTTTAATATATTAAATATTTTGCATCAAATAATTTAACTGATATTAATCTCTAAATAAACATTGATAAAGTGTAAAAGCACTTTGCATTTGTATTGTTGTTAATTGTTATAGTGGGTGTTAGAAGTTATTTAAAATAGAATGTTAATAAATATTAAAAGTTGTAAAATCAATCATTATTATCAAAACTTCCTTTTATAATTACAATAACTATATACTGTATAGTTATACAGTAAACCAAGCCTATTAATTAATTTAACACTGATTAACATTAGTTCTCTGCATGCCTGCATAGTCTCCTATTGCAGATTCACTGAGGTTCATATTCAGTTGAGCTCCGCTCTTTTTCTCTGTGCCGTCTGAGCGTTTCTATGGTGGAGCGCATCGTGATGTTCAAGTCATTTACAGGAGATACTGCAGGAGATTGTAACCTCTCTGTGAAGCGCTTCAGTTCCACCTAAAACATGTATAACATGTTCAAAATTAGAGACATATATATTCACTCATCAACCATTGGCAAGCCACTGTTATTATATTATGTTAAATGTTCCAAACTCTCAGGGAAAATATGTCCCCTCAAGCTTAGCATTTCTTTCACTTGACAAACACTAGTGAGGTATTTTTAAATACATATTTTTGGTAACCAGCCTTTATTTAAGACGCATTCAAGCTATAAAGCTTGAAAACATAGTATCCCATAAAAATGGTGGGTGGGGGTTAATGTTCGTCCCTGTGGACTACTTTATTTATTTCTATTGATTCTTTCCAGCTGATTTATGACCGTGCACTGTTAACTCAGTGGGGGCAAAGTGAGACAGCAGCTAGTTTACGTCTTATCAGTCAAACGGAAATAAAAGAATGTGTAGAGTATGTGCGACGACACTTGAATTAAAATGTATCGATATACACTGATGAGCCAAAACGTTATGAGCAGTCACAGGTGAAGCGAATATCATTGATCATTCTAACAAGGCCACGTATTAAGGACTTGTTAGATTATATGTAAGCAAACAATCAGTTCTCTTAATCAACGTGTTGGATGGAGGAGAAAAGGCCAGGAATTTGAGTGACTTTGACAAGGGCCAAATAGAGCTCTGGACGTCACGTGACCTATTCTGTTTATACCGCCATATTGGCAGTCGGGACAGCCGGGAGCGAATATGTAATGAATGACGGCAGCATGAGTTTCAAGGCAACAGAGTTCACTCTGCACTTTAATTCAAAAGACATAGACCTGTGCATAGCAAAACTTAATAGATTAAACATAACAACTCCCTATAATGCCACTCAGCTTGACGGAGAGATAAACACATTTAAGCGCTCAGCCAGAGTGTTCAGCAAGTGAAAATATATCTGTGCTAAACTTATACATTACTTAGCCTCTAACACACACAATGGCGTGTAAAATCTAAGAATTTTTTAGCCAATGGCTAATGAGTGAGGATTTAGTCGAATATGCAAGTGATTCACTTGCATTGTTAGAGGGTTGGAAACTTAAACGGAATGGCATCACAATCGTCAGAAACCATTTTAAACCTGTTAGCTAGCCAAGTTACATTAGAAAGAACTTACCTGATATGAAGTGATCACTGCACAAGCAAAATCCATTGCTTAATGGCTCCCAACCTCCCATCTCTCTGTTTTGTTGTTGGTTAGCACGTTTTATTGCAGTGAACCATTTCAGTCGTCTATCAGGATCCTTGGGAATACGATAAAATGATTTCCACCTTTGCTTTCTTCCGCCTGCTCTGGCATCCAGGCGCACAGCAGCTGTCCACCATGTTGAAATAGTAAGGTTTAAACAGTCTGGTTTTAAATGATCATTCGACCACTATCGGTCATGCTCCGCGTACGACTTGTGTACGGCCGTCTGCCGGAACGCTTCACTTCAGAATACCTTTAATAACCCCTCTGAGCCGTTTCGAGCACTTTCATCACGGATAGATGCGCTTTGATGGACTTTCAAAAAAATATACCCATTGACCCCCATTATAACGCTTGGAAGAGCCAGGACATTTTTTAATATAACTCCAATTGTATTCGTCTGAAAGAAGAACGTCGAATACACCTAGGATGGCTTCAGGGTGAGTAAATCATGGGCTAATTTTCATTTTTGGCTGAAATATCCCTTTAATACTAGTGTGGATTTGTAAAATAGGGCATTCACAAGTCAATCTACTGCAGTATTTCCTCTCTCAATCAGTAGAAAATGTGCTTAAAACACCCAGTCATGCTTGAAAAAAAAAACACTCATATACTGTGAAACCAGTATAATTTAGAAAAATACTGTGATATGGATTTTTGGTCATACCGCCCGACACTACCAGAGACCACAGCACACCTTCAGGGGTCTTGTAGAGGCCATGCTTCGGCTGTTTTGGCAGCTCACAAAGGACCAACAGCATATTAGGCAGGTTGGAAAAGTGTCCTATTTAAATTGCATAGTCGACAACGCTGGATATACACGTCTGATAAAAAAAAATAGAATAGTGATGAATAAATACAATTTCTGTAATTTTGTATCATTTCTAATCAGGCACAAGGTCTGATTTCAGAGATAACTGGAGACCTAGGTCTTATGTCTGTGTCCTCTACTACTCGTCCTGCGGTGTGGCGAACAGGAACTTCCTGCGGGCGTCCTGCCTCTAGCGAACACTCATCAGCACCTGACAGTGCTACGGCTTTGCATATGGTTATTTGCAAATGTGATTTTGATGCCCTGAACAGTTTGTGCGTGTCAGGACTGATTAGAGTCCTGTTAGCAATTGGTGGGATGCAGTGCCAAGTGCGCAGATAGCATCAGGGAGGACGGGACGCCACATGCTGAGCCGTCCTTTACCAGCCAGCCTGCATGAAGGGTGTGAAAAGAGATTTTGGGGAGAAGTGTGATCGAAGCGCTGCTGTCATGGAGCATTTTGGTGTCTGTGAAGCTATGATGATGTACAGTATGCAACTGTAATTTATTATAAAATTATGTTAGAATGGTATGTGCAAATTTCCCGATAAAGAATATATAAATATATAATTTTTACAATTTGAAATTTATTTTTGACAGTTTTTGACCACATTTCCTGCCATTACTGTAATGTGTCCAGATGTTTCTGTTTGGAGTTTTTTTATTTTGCAGTTATTTACAATGGTACAGTGTGATTTCAAGTGTTTAATATTTACTTAAATTGTAATTTATTTATTAATTTAGGTTTACTTTTTAATTTTTTTCTAACTTTCATTTAGTTTTTCATCTAATAAGTTACATTTCATTTCATTCATATGAGTGATGTGCGTGTGTGTGTGTGTGTGTGTGTGTGTGTGTGTGTGTGTGTGTGTGTGTGTGTGTGTGTGTGTGTGTGTGTGTGTGTGTGTAAATATTAATGAGAAATACCCATTAATGTATGTAAAAAAAAGATATATATATATATACTGTGTGTGTGTATATATATATATATATATATACTGTGTGTGTATATATATATATATATATATATATATATATATACTGTGTGTGTGTATGTATGTATATATATATATATATATATATATATATATATATATATTTACACACACACACACATATATATACACATGCATACATACACACATGTAAAGAAAAACGTGTGTCATTTTTTGCATTACAGTGCAGCAATTTTTCATAAAAATAATGTCAGTGTATTATCCTATATGTATTATTTCTTGGTAAAATATATATTGTCAATTATACCACATCTCAGACAGATTTCTTCAGATTCACCCAATTATTCATCATTCATTCATGTTTGATGCATTGTTTGCTCAAAACACAACAAACACAGAGATAAAAGAAAAGCAGAATATTTCCTGGAGAAATTACAGTACGTTTGGGTCCACAGCCATTAATGTTTTAAAGATTGGGATGGGCAACAGTAACAGAAACACAATTCCCAGCATAATATCACTGTCTTATAATGCCAATCCACGCATACATGCAGCCTCTCTCTTTTGGCCCTGTATACACAGTGGCAATGCTTCTTTATTCTCCTAAGAATCTGTACAATTACATGCTTCCTTTTTTGTTCACCGCATATTTTTTTCTTTGCACTGGAATAATTTATCACCTCTCATCCGGCACGGCTTGGACAGAAGCCAAAACCCAGGTTTCTTCCCATCTCTGTCCTTTCTTCTGCCCTTGATTAAGTCATCTTAAGGGTCGTGAGTATCGATTCCAGTTATGAGCATACATTATGATTACAATTATCACTTTTTCGTTTATTGTGTAAGGATCTCCCTGTCTGGCTAGTTTTCATGCCCTCTTTGTCATACAGTACACTGCAATTGAAGGAGTACCAGTAGTTCACCCAAAAATGAACATTTTGTCATCTTTTACTCAACCTCTCGTGTATCAAAACATATTTGTGTGAACTATTTCTGTAAGTTACCTCACTAAAGTTCGGTATCAAAAGCTGCTGTGAGCATTGCAGAAGTATATATTCATTGCCTTGTTTGCGCTGAGATTGAGAACAGCAATCCCAAACTGCAAACGTGAGAAGAATCAGCACTAAATCCAATAAATCAAAGACAAAACCGGGTAGAACCAGCCATGACATCCAACTGTGGGACTTTGTTGTTTTGCCACAATATTGTGCTTTGAAATTCTCTCGACACCTCATTATTGTAGAAAGCAACGCATGATGCTCCGACCATGATGAATATTCTGGGTTTAGGAATCAATCTCGACATGTGGGACTCTGGCCACAACTTAATCATCTTTCATGCATTACTTATGTAGCCATTGAGGTTTCGAATGCATTTCCATATTCCACTTCTGCTATTTGTGGGCATGCCCTCTTAGAGATTCCTCAATCTGCTTCTCGTCTGTCTTAGAAACACATCAGTCAGTAATCTGCGGGAATACGTCTCAATAATGGGATTCTGGGTCTCTGTTGCGTCTGTGATTCACTTCCCTCTTCTGTTGCTGGTCGTTCATTTTGTTTGTGTCTCATACATCATGCATTGTCGAAATAAAACGCATTCCTCATCCCTGACCTCTCCTGCATTCTGATCCACCCCATGAATTGTGATTATTATTAGATTTTTCTCTTTCTCATTTGTGCCATACAGGTCCTTCTCAAAAAATTAGCATATTGTGACAAGTTCATTATTTTCCATAATGTAATGATAACAATTCAACTTTCATATGTTTTGGATTCATTGCTCACCAGCTGAAATATTTCAGGTGTTTTATTGTTTTAATACTGATGATTTTGGCATACAGCTCATGAAAACCCCAAATTCCTGTCTCAAAAAATTAGCAAATCATGAAAAGGTTCTCTAAACGAGCTATTAACCTATTCATCTGAATCAACTAATTAACTCTAAACACCTGCAAAAGATTCCGGAGGCTTTTAAAAACTCCCAGCCTGTTTCATTACTCAAAACCGCAATCATGGGTAAGACTGCCGACCTGACTGCTGTCCAGAAGGCCATCATTGACACCCTCAAGCAAGAGGGTAAGACACCAAAAGAAATTTCTGAACAAATAGGCTGTTCCCAGAGTGCTGTATCAAGGCACCTCAGTGGGAAGTCTGTGGGAAGGAAAAAGTGTGGCAAAAAACGCTGCACAACGAGAAGAGGTGACCGGACCCTGAGGAAGATTGTGGAGAAGGACCGATTCCAGACCTTGGGGGACCTGCGGAAGCAGTGGACTGAGTCTGGAGTAGAAACATCCAGAGCCACCGTGCACAGGCGTGTGCAGGAAATGGGCTACAGGTGCCGCATTCCCCAGGTCAAGCCACTTTTGAACCAGAAACAGCGGCAGAAGCGCCTGACCTTGGCTACAGAGAAGCAGCACTGGACTGTTGCTCAGTGGTTGCATGTCATTTGGAAATCAAGGTGCCAGAGTCTGGAGGAAGACTGGGGAGAAGGAAATGCCAAAATGCCTGAAATCCAGTGTCAAGTACCGACAGTCAGTGATGGTCTGGGGTGCCATGTCAGCTGCTGGTGTTGGTCCACTGTGTTTTATCAAGGGCAGGGTCAATGCAGCTAGCTATCAGGAGATTTTGGAGCACTTCATGCTTCCACCTGCTGAAAAGCTTTATGGAGATGATTTAATTTTTCAGCACGACCTGGCGCCTGCTCACAGTGCCAAAACCACTGGTAAATGGTTTACTGACCATGGTATTACTGTGCTCAATTGGCCTGCCAACTCTCCTGACCTGAACCCCATAGAGAATCTGTGGGATATTGTGAAGAGAAAGTTGAGAGACGCAAGACCCAACACTCTGGATGAGCTTAAGGCCGCTATCGAAGCATCCTGGGCCTCCAGAACACCTCAGCAGTGCCACAGGCTGATTGCCTCCATGCCACGCCGCATTGAAGCAGTCATTTCTGCAAAAGGATTCCCGACCAAGTATTGAGTGCATAACTGAACATAATTATTTGAAGGTTGACTTTTTTTTTATTTATTAAAAACACTTCTTTTATTGGTCGGATGAAATATGCAAATTTTTTGAGACAGGAATTTGGGGTTTTCATGAATTGTATGCCAAAATCATCAGTATTAAAACAATTAAAGACCTGAAATATTAAATATATAAATATTTAAAAAGTTTAATTTTTATCATTACATTATGGAAAATAATGAACTTTATCACAATATGCTAATTATTTGAGAAGGACCTGTATATACAGTTCCCCTTGTGTTATGCTTTGGTACGCTTTGCCTTAACACCCCTGCAGACATGGCGGTTTTCCATAAGCAGTTAATCATTGCCTTATTTTCTGTTTTTATACAGTATAATTCTTATTTTGTGGCCTGCCATTGTTTGCTGTTTAAAGTCAACATGAAACAACTAATTTTGTATCCATATTGCGACGTATTTCCAAATGAAACAATCAAAATACAATCTAAATATCAACACTATGGGCTTACAAAGCAATATTTATTTGGCACAAAACATTTAATTCTGTTAGTAATAAAAAAAACAATGTCATGCTACAAAAAACATGTAAAATACCTCACAGGGACCTTTATGTAGGGCCTTAATGAATCATTGACTCATTTGGTTTGTTCAGAAGATTCATGCAAATCAATCAGTTCACAAAAGTAAACCGTTTGATTTACATGAACCCTGTTCCGAACCAACTACGCTTAATTTAAACAAACTCATTTACTGAAATAAGTGTAAATTTCAGTGCAAATAACTGCTTAACCAAATATTTCACTACCAAAAATGCAGGGCCTGTAATGAATCTCATTTTCATTCTTCCAGACGATCCATGTGAATGAAGCAGTATGCTAAAGTAAACTGCATGATTTACAACATGAACCATTTAAACAAACCAATGAACTAAAATGAGTGTAACTTTCCTGTGCAAACAACTGCGGTTAACCAAATATTTTGCCACCAGAAATACTGGTCTTCTACACACACTCAAGTGAATCAGTGATTTTAGTGAATCGTTTCTTTCGGAGAGCCCATGTGAAAGGACTTCATAAAAGTACACTGCTTGATTTATACAAATCAATTAACTAAAATTTGTGTTAGTTTCCAGTACAAACAGCTGTGGTCAACCAAATATTTGCTGCCAAAAATTCAGGACTTCTGCATCCAGTTCTTTCGGATGGTCCATGCAAGCAGTTCACAAAAGTACACTGTGCTTGATTTACAGACATCATCTAAATGAACCTATTCTTTAAAATTAGTAACTTTACGATGCATTGATCGGAAATTATTTGAAGTGAATGAATAGTTTCTGTTGCTGGTTAAAGGGCCGGGGGTTGAAAAACATTTCGATGAAAGATTATGATGAGTCATTGCACCGATAAAGCATATCACAATAAGACAAGAAAATTGTACTAAGAAAGTAAAGAGTAACAGTTTTGTTTTCATGTTGACTTTTCAGTACCCATCTATGATGATAGTTAGGTTTCATTTAGTCTGTGGTTCCAATATGAAAAGTCTTCTTTGTGGTAATCCAGGTGTTTTCTTTATGCTAACTTGTTGAAGACAGTAATGTAAGAAGACAACAGAGTAGTGTCCCCCATGTGTCCCCAGGCCCCCTCAGCAGGCGGCAGTGCCGGATCTGGAGGTGATCTCTCAGCAGGTGGAGGATGAAGGCCAGTGCATGGCTCCAGTGCAGCTGGTCAGCTTCGCCTACAGGGACCTTCCTCTTGCTGCCCTGGACCTCTCGCTGGCCGGATCCCAGCTACTTTCCAATCTGGACGAAGAGGACAACCAAGAAGGGTAAGAAACTGCTGCACAGAAACACGTACATGCACGTTTCCGCATCTGTGTAATTTGGGACTTCCCATTGACTTTAGTGCTATAAGACTAACCCAAATCCAAAAAGTAGCTTTTTAGTAGTGAGTATAGTTGGGCTGTTAAATTTATTAATCTCGAGTTATCACATCTACCATAAAAGTTTGTGTTTGTATAATATACTGTATTTGTGTGTTTATATTAATATATGTGTGTGTGTATATATGTATGTACTGTGTGTATATATACACACTCACCTAAAGGATTATTAGGAACACCAGTTCAATTTCTCATTAATGCAATTATCTAATCAACCAATCACATGGCAGTTGCTTCAATGCATTTAGGGGTGTGGTCCTGGTCAAGACAATCTCCTGAACTCCAAACTGAATGTCAGAATGGGAAAGAAAGGTGATTTAAGCCATTTTGAGCGTGGTATGGTTGTTGGTGCCAGACGGGCCGGTCTGAGTATTTCACAATCTGCTCAGTTACTGGGATTTTTATGCACAACCATTTCTAGGGTTTACAAAGAATGGTGTGAAAAGGGAAAAATGAGGCATGCGGCAGTCCTATGGGATATATATATATATATATACACTCACCTAAAGGATTATTAGGAACACCATACTAATACTGTGTTTGACCCCCTTTTGCCTTCAGAACTGCCTTAATTCTACGTGGCATTGATTCAACAAGGTGTTGAAAGCATTCTTTGGAAATGTTGGCCCATATTGATAGGATAGCATCTTGCAGTTGATGGAGATTTTTGGGATGCACATCCAGGGCACGAAGCTCCCATTCCACCACATCCCAAAGATGCTCTATTGGGTTGAGATCTGGTGACTGTGGGGGCCATTTTAGTACAGTGAACTCATTGTCATGTTCAAGAAACCAGTTTGAAATAATTCGAGCTTTGTGACATGGTGCATTATCCTGCTGGAAGTAGCCATCAGAGGATGAGTACATGGTGGCCATAAAGGGATGGACATGGTCAGAAACAATGCTCAGGTAGGCCGTGGCATTTAAACGATGCCCAATTGGCACTAAGGGGCCTAAAGTGTGCCAAGAAAACATCCCCCACACCATTACACCACCAGCCTGCACAGCGGTAACAAGGCATGATGGATCCATGTTCTCATTCTGTTTACGCCAAATTCTGACTCTATCATCTGAATGTCTCAACAGAAATCGAGACTCATCAGACCAGGCAACATTTTTCCAGTCTTCAACTGTCCAATTTTGGTGAGCTCTTGCAAATTGTAGCCTCTTTTTCCTATTTGTAGTGGAGATGAGTGGTACCCGGAGGGGTCTTCTGCTGTTGTAGCCCATACGCCTCAAGGTTGTGCGTGTTGTGGCTTCACAAATGCTTTGCTGCAGACCTCGGTTGTAACGAGTGGTTATTTCAGTCAAAGTTGCTCTCCTATAAGCTTGAATCAGTCGGCCCGTTCTCCTCTGACCTCTTGCATCAACAAGGCGTTTTCGCCCACAGGACTGCCGAATACTTGATGTTTTTTCCCTTTTCACACCATTCTTTGTAAACCCTAGAAATGGTTATGCGTGAAAATCCCAGTAACTGAGCAGATTGTGAAATACTCAGACCGGCCCGTCTGGCACCAACCTTTCTTTCCCATTCTGACATTCAGTTTGGAGTTCAGGAGATTGTCTTGACCAGGACCATATGGAATTACGATTGTGTCAATAATAATGAATGTAACTTTATAAAACTGAACGTAACTTTATAAAACTGAACGTAACTTTTTCAGAAACTATCAAAAATATTCCATTCTAAAAGAAGAAAAACACAATTAAAATGAAAAAAAATGAACTCAATCGCACGAATTTGACAGGATCTTCAAATATGCTTCATTTTTTGTTAATGTTTTTCAAAGATTCGTTTTCGCAAATCATGGATTCCGAATACATTGCCACAGATTTCGCTTACGCTTCGCAGTTTTTCGTTTGCTGTTTTGAGACAAACCTTTCGTGGGGGTGGGCTTAACATTTCAAAGGACAAGAGGAGGAGGAGGAAGATGATGCCGCTCCGTGTCTCTCCTGAGAGCTCATCTTTACAGACTGATCGAAGATGATTATTAGACGATCGAAGGTCTCATATAATATTAAATTTTATAATTATAGGTTACATATTGTTAGTAAGTAATACAACAAAGCACGACGTAATGCATAACTACAAATCACCGCGAGAGCTTTCCAATATGCGCGCCACTGAGTGACGTCTGTACATCCGGGTCAGAGAGCACCTGTCCATCAAAAGCTCACTATCCAATCAGAGAAGATCACTGTTAAGCCCACCCCCACGAGAGGTTTGGCTCAAAACAGCAAACGAAAAACTGCGAAGCGTAAGCGAAATTGTGGCAATGTATTCGGAATCCACGATTTGCGAAAACGAATCTTTGAAAAACTAACAAAAAATGAAGCATATTTGAAGAGCCTGTTAAGAGTTGTTTTTCTTCTTTTGTAATGGAATATTTTTGATAGTTTCTGAAAAAGTTACGTTCAGTTTTATAGTTACATTCATCATTATTGACACAATCGTAATTCCATAGGACCACACCCCTAAATGCATTGAAGCAACTGCCATGTGATTGGTTGATAGGATAATTGCATTAATGAGAAATTGAACAGGTGTTCCTAATAATCCTTTAGGTGAGTGTATATATATATATATAAACACACACACATATATTATATAAACACACACACATATATTATATAAACACGAACCTGTTATATGCAAGTAACCGATTTGACAGCACTAGGATATAGACATTTAGTCTATTTATGAGCGGGTTTTCCTTTTGAGAAAATAAGAATAAAATAATCCAAAAAAAAAAAATCCTTTTTTTTTAAACATTGAAAAAAAAACATTTGCTTTTTAAAAAAAAAAAATGTATCCAACTATGCACTTCTCTAAGGCATTAATCCAATAATCCCTACATTAATCCAGATACATTTGAAAACTGCGTTTTCGTCTAAAAACGCTCTCCGTCCACACTAGCGTTTTCAGGCATTTTCCGACGTTTCAGTGTGGATGAGAATCTTTTGGAAAACACCTGAAAACGCTAAATTCACCTTACTGCACATAAATAAAACCTTCTGCGTAATTCTTCTGATAGGATCATTTTATATAGCAAAAGATCTCACCATTCACTGATGCTATAACTCGAAAACTGCGTTTTCAAATTTATCCACTTTGGAGAGCATTTTCAAAAAGCTTCGTTTTCATTAATAAAAACAGTGTCAGCGTGGACGGAAGGCCAAAATGTATTATTGTGGACAAGGCCTAAATGGAGTCTTTTGTTCCTCCTTTAGTTTGCTGTTAAAGTATGTATTCACACACAAGAACGAATCATTTGAAAAACGTGATAATATTGAATGTAGAGGCATAATATGATATTTTAGTCTGAAATGAAACATTTCCAGTGCAACTGTTTTCTAGTTTGCGCTACTCTAACGTAACATTTTGACAGTCTCTCTTTGTTTGCTCTCGTCACTGTGCCACTTTCAGTTATTATCGGATAAAGGATTCTGACGAAACATACGCCAGGCTGGGAGAGAAATATTCAGATATTCAAAAAATCAGGAAGAGCAGCATACTCTCACTTAGATCAACGATACTGACTTTTAACTGGAATTCCAGGAATTCATTTTGAAGCTTGGCAGGGGTGAGGTAAAAATAAGCCTCAACATGTCTTATAGTTATAAACAATAGTAGCAGTATCTAAAGTAGCCGAGATTTCAATCTTTATTGCATCTTACAAAAAGTAGTACTCTAAAGGAATTTGTTTATAATATGTTGCCATGCTGAAATGATTTGTAATGCAAAACTGGATCGTTGGGACTTGTTTACCTATTGTGTTTTGGTTAAAAAAAATTGGGAGCACTGAGAACGTTTTTTTATTTTGGGCTTGAAATGTTATATTTATTTATGAGATTTCTAATGGAAACTCGGACAAAACCAAAATTATATCTTGAAAGATATAATAAATCAAACAAATGACATGAAAGTGCTACTGTGCAATAACACTATTCTGAGACAGACAGAAATCCATAAATTGTTTGTTACAGAAGTTTTAGCTTTCAAAACCGTTACGCTTTACTATAAATCGATTGGTTACTGCCATTCATAGCATTTTTTTAGTTTTTGACTAGCATTGCCTTTGTGATCCATATCATCCTGTTGCATCATTTTAAGATTTTTGGATCAACATTTTTTTCTGCTCGTGTAATACTGTTTTCACAGAGTCATGCTTTTGACTATCAGCACAAAGTCTGGACCACTTAGACAGGAAGAAGCCATCAGAACGCCATGTAAATTGACCAATCACAGGCTTTTTTTTTTTTGGGACATAGTGCAAACTAGACTCATGTCTGTAATGTCACTTTCTTTTCAAACCTCTTAGAAGAAGAGGTTCCATGTAGAAGCTTAAAGGGTCAGGCGCTGCTTCTTAGTTTGAATTAAAAGTTTTTTTATTTTAATTACATTTTAGGAGCTTGTAATCATGCTTTATCACTAGAAATATATGAAATAACCTGTTAAACATATAAATATTTTGCCATCATTTAAGTCATTTGTTCATATAGAACCCTTTTGCCATAAAACCCTACAGTTCTATATTAAACCCCATTGAACCTTTTTTTTTTTCGAAGAGTGTATACAGTATGTCTGTGCCGTAGTTTTTTTTTTTTTTTTCAAATACCGGATGCTTACCGCAGGAGGTTGGTTTCTCGACTACTTCACACCATATTTTTAAATGCCAGGTTTCAGTGGGTGTATTTGTGTTCCTCATTGGTTAGTGTGCAAATGTGGCTTTAAAAATCATCAGGCAGCCGCACTGCATGCTGGGAGTGTAGAGCACCCAGACCTTTACGGTGCTGACTGGGTTTTTTGGCAGGCGACGCTGCTGTCCCGTCTGGGTAGCGTGACTCACCGTGGACGGCCACTGTGCGATGCTCTGCTTCATGCAGGGAAAGTTGACAAACACCATAAGCTTAATTATGGCAGCCGTCACACTGTCCACAAGCCATGCCTGTGTGTGTGTGTGTGTGTGTGAGACAGATGGTCCGTACAATCTCTCAAGTGTGTGATTGTGTGAGTTTGTTTCTGAGATGTCAGCACAGAGCATTCTGCTTCTCACGACTCACTTTGTCAGGTGACACACCTGTGATAACAGCCAGCGCCAGCACTGAAAAGCGTTTTAGGATATCTTAGCACACAGTTAAAAAAAAACACACCTGTGACAGCCTAACAGCAATCAAAATACAATGTTGTGAAAATGTCATTAAAAAGTTTTGTGCTTTCTGGGATATTTCTGTTAGAACATGCTTTCTGTTAAAGGCAATTTTCACCAGATTTTTTTTGAGTGATATTATCCACAAAACATTTATGACAGAAACAGATCTCAATTGCACAGATTTCCTTGGAAAGCGCAAGGTCATGACCATTCCGGGACACTCTGTTTGTGACAGTTTCACCCCACCGGCATAGCAGCAGCTTTGTTTCCTTCTCCCGTAACCGCGAGTAGAGAAAGCGAGAGCGCAGTCACGTCACGCCATGTTTCTGAAGTGACTCACATCTGAAGCATGTACGGAATGATACAGAGGATATTTTCGCATGGTTTGATGTCAGTTTAAGCCTTATTGGAACTAAGCTAATGATAGAAACATGCCAAAATGACCGCTCATTCTATTCTTTATTTTTATTTTTTTATTCATTTAAACCTACTTTACTAGTATTAATCTTGTATTTTAAAGTTAGAATATTGATTCATGACATATTTAATGCAAATATATGCATTTCTTTATAGTTAATTCCCCAACATTTCGACTCCAATTGGTTTATTGAAAAAGTTATGAAATGGCTTAAGGCTATTAGAGATCACACACCACAAACTTGGCCACACAATAAGTTTACATTGGCTTTCTCTAGCTCTCCAAGGCTGCATTGTGAAATATTATTGCAATTTAAAATAAATATGTTCTGTTTTTATATATGTACATTTTTATATATGTTCATATGTAATTTATTCCTGTGATCAAATCAAAATGATCCTTCAGAAATCATTCTTATATGATGATCTGCTGCTCAAGAAACATCTCCTATTATCAATGTGGCGCATTGCTGCCACATACATATTTTTTTCACTCAATTATGTTAATAATGAGATGTAATTGTCACACTACTAGAAGGATGAGGGTACGGTTAACAGACTTTATTTATACACCTGTTGCAATATCCGATCTCATAGAAGGCTTCGAGATCCACACACAATTGAAAGCAGGAATCAGGGAATAACTGGAACAGAAACAGACTCTTGAATACTTTGAACTCAGAAGTTGACTTGGTGATAAATCAGGGCTTGAAGGCAGACACGAAAGCACTTGGAACTTGAATGCAGATACGTAGACACTTGAATAGTAATGCCGATCCGAAGACACACCAACTGAGAGCGGACATGAATAAACTTCCAACTTGAATGTAGGGAAGAGATACGAGGTCCGTAGATGCACAGAAGAACTCGGAGAATCAGCCTGGAGAATCCTTTCCAGACTTGGAAATACACACAGGAGAGTGGTTATTGATGAACTTGAGTATACTTGCAGCGAGCACACGGGAATCCTGGAACCAGAGAAGCAAGAGGAACAAGGAGAGTCACACACGTCGATAGACGAGACCGGACAGAGAACAATGGAGAGTCTGAAGCTTGAATCCTGTGTGCAGCGTGGTGAGCTCGTGATTCAGTGCAGGTGGTGAGTAATCAGTGTTCAGGGGATGATGAGGGTGACCAGGTGTGAAGTCGAGTCAACGTCATCTAATCGCTGATGACGTCATTAATAAAAACACAAGAGATGGGAATGCTTTGCAACAGGCCGCAATTTGCAACTAAAGTTTGTGAACCTCGAGCCGAGACTCAAACTCGGGTCGTCTTGTGCACAAATTCCCAATTCAGAGGCTGCATCCTTCGAAGGCCGATTGCGTCACCGTGTCACCAATTTGAAGGCTTCTTCAAGTGTGCAAATGCGTCCTTCGTTACCCAGAATGGATTGCTCGCCAGTGACCACAGGACTTTTCACTTTTTTCACAGAATTTCACTTTTAAACGTAAATATGTAAATATAAATATTAATGACACTTTCGTTATTATGAAAACATTGTTTTAATGACATCTCATTATTACATTATTACAAGAAAATGTTTGTTATTATGAGAAAAGAAAATGTTTGTTATTATGAGAAAGTATATTATTTTAAATAGAATTTATTTTTATTTTATTGACACATTATCTCGTTATTACGATAAAACATTGTTTTAATGACTTGTTGTTTTAATCTTGGTATTATGAGAAAAAATATCATTTTGACAAGAAAAAATGTGTTTTAACGAAAAAATAACGACATATTATTATGAGAAAATCTATTATTTTATAGAGAAAAATGTTTTAACAACACTATCTCGTTATTATGAAAAAAATTTTTTTTAACGTGATCACATTATTATGAGAAAATATATTTAAATGAGAAAATGTTGTTTTAACTACACTATCTTGTTTTTACGAGAAAATATATATTCTTTAAATAACATAACTCGTTATTACAGTACAAGAAATCATTTATTTTAAGCGACATATCTCGTTATTATGACATAATTGAGTAGGAAAAATAATATGTGTGGCAGCTTTGCGCCACCGTAGAAAACAGTTGTACTAGTTTTTGTGGAAACTGATACATTTTTTCAGGATTCTTTGATGAATAGAAAGTTCAAAAGAGCATATTTATTTGAAATCTTTTGTAACAAAGTAAACATGTACTGTCACTGTTGATCAATTTAATGTGCACTTGGTGAATACAGTTCATTTCTATTAAAAAACTGACCCAACACTTTTGAAGGATTTTTGTTTTTGCTACTTACAAATATCCCACCCAAGACCAGTTTTAACATCTCACGCCTTGTTTGTTGTGATATGAGCAGATATTACAGAGATGGTGTAGTCTAGCACACTCACTGGTGGGCGGATGGTTGTAGTTGCAAACTTCAGGGGGCATTTGCAGAGCTGGCAGTCTCAGTGCAGGGGCAAGACATCCAATGTGTGGGATATTATTAGCATGTGCTGGCACTTGGACTTCCTGACCGGAACATTATACTGGTGCGCACGTGAACTGCCCAAAATATTCATGCTTTCTGGTGTATCTTTTATGTTTTTCATAACAAAAGGTAGTTGACTGAGGAAAAAATGGATCATGAAATTTTTTTGGGGGGGAATTATATGTTATAAAGTGTTAAATACTTTCTAAAAATGAAAATGATTTTCTAATGGTTTGGAAGGCTGCCTATTTAATTTGATTTAATATTTATAAACTAGATTTTTACATCTTTTTAATGCCCTTGCTCAACTTTATCTATACAGCGAGACCTTAAGCCTAGAGCATTATGGGTGAATTAGTGACATCCAGCCTCAAGAAGATGAAAAAGATCTCAGAGACCCCTTGACTATTTATTTTGAGATCGATGCATTATTATTATTTGTGAAAAAATGAAATATTTCATGTATTTTTAAGATGCTTAGTTGCAGTTTAAAGAATTAGATAATATTGCGATACATTTGTGCTCTTTCATTCATTTTATAAACTCAAGTTTATAAATTTAGCACTAAAGTGACTTATCCTCCTGGTAAATCCTGTGAGATTAATGATGTGCTTTTCAAATAAAGAACCTCTCTGAGATTCAGCAGATATTTTATGCTTAGCTTTTGTTGTTGTTTTTGTTTTTTTGATCTTCTTTATCCCTTTCCTGTGCTGAGGTTTGTCTGCTGGCTATGACAATTGTTTTTAGCTTTTGCTTACTTGCTCTTTACCTGACATTGTCACTGGAGCGTGCTCTTTCCTGCTGATCTGAGATCAGCCGCTCTCTTTATTATGTTTAGAAGCAGGGGATGTAAGAGATGTGTCTTAGATCAGCATCCAACTTTTGACATTCGCAGCGGTCACTGGAAATCAGTCTGTCCTATTTGCTTATGACACAGGACCCACAAATAAAAGCAGACAATTCTCAAAAGACTGCTTAGAAAGAATTATTATGCATTATTATTAATTTGAGATGGCTTTATTGGGCATTGCCAACCTTGAAGACTGAGGGACCTTTGAGCTGTGCTAGGAGTTTGCTAGTGCTCATATTTCGGGACAGGAATTAGAACGCCCCTAACTGTAAATATTAAACTTGTCCCACAACATTTCTACTTTAGGTACGAATTATATGTATACATGCTTTATGCCTTATACCAAAACGCTATAGCGTAGCGAATAGTACTAATTTGAAATAAAATAAAATAATAGTTTTGTTTTTTTTTCCATTCACTCACATTTAAAAAAAAATGTAACCGGGTATTTACATAATATAGTATGTTACTATATATTTTTTTAATTTTCGCTATATGCCAAATTCTTTGTGGGACTTTGTGGCATAATGACTTATCGAAGGCTATCACCTTCCAGCTCATGGTTCACTAACTTTTCATCTAAATTGTGAGATATAATGATGCATGTATGAGAAAGTCACATTGTGAGATAAGCTACATTCAAAAATAAGGCCACAATTACAAGAAATTAAGTCACAATTATGAGATTTAAAGTCACTTTCTGTGATATAAAGCCACTATTACAGGAAATTAAGTCACAATTGTTAGATTTAAAGTCAGAATCATAAGATTTAAAAAGTCACATTATGATATATAAAGCCACAATCACAAAAAAAATTAAGCCACAATTGTGAGATGTAAACTCAAAACCGTGAGATATAAAGTCACGCTGAGATATAAAGACACAATTACAAGGAAATAAGTTGCAATTATGAGATTCAAAGTCAAAATCATGTGAGAGAGTCCCATTATGAGAAGATGTAAAGCCACAATTACAAGAAATGAAGTCATGATTGTGTGATTTTAAAGTCACATTCTGAGTTAAAAGCCACAATTACAAGAAATGTCGCAATTGTGAGGTAAAAGTCATGGCAATTCTAGTTCCATGATATGAAGTCACAAGTTATGAGAAATGGTCATTGTTATGAAAAATATATTCACTGTTGGCTTTTTTTTTTTACTCTTAATGCCGAAACAAGCTTCCATGCCAAAGAATCTTCCAGTGGATCATTTTCTTTCCAGTCCTGCTGCAGTGAGTGTGAATCAGCTGTGCTGCATGATGAAACGATATAACCATTATCAGAACCCAGTGCAGGTTTAAAAGCCTTGACTGCACTTGATAGATTGTTATTACTGCTCTTGAAAAAATATCTTATATATGCTGTGTGATTTTGTTATTTTACAGACTTATTTATTTATTTTTTGTTAAAGCTGTAAGTTTCCTTTTTAAAAATGATTCCTATCAAGAGACAATGGCTTATATCAAGCTATTGCAAGCAGATTCAGACAAGAGTATTTCTCACTGGCTCATGCCAATAATGATTTTTGGAATCAACAGTAATGCCTTTCCCACTGCTATGGGTGGGATTACTAATGCAGTGGTGTCAAAGCAGCGATCGGTTCTGGTTCGCCCTTTACTTATTCTTTAAAGGCCGAGACCCTGGCTGAAGTTTACTGAGGTCAGTAACGTGAAGCTGTTAATGCTATATCGTGAGTGAGGTTGATTTATGTGGAGGCTTGAAGGCGCTTGTGGTACAGCTTTGTGCTCCTTGATTGCTTTTTCTATAAGTGATTTCCTCAGAGACCAACTTGATGCCTTCTCAACCTCTTGGTGTTGGAGACTCACTGCCAGAGTTCAGCTTCTAGTGAAGCCAAGGTGTGTGTCCATATGAACATATGCTTGGCCACTCCATCTGCTGCCTTGTGTTTTCATCAGCGCTTTGCAAATCATGGATAATTATATGAGTTTGTGTGCAGATTCTAGCTAAAATAGGAGTTCAAAGCAATAATAAAAAAATTAAAAAATCCATTTAAAGGGGTCATATGATGCAATTTTTTGTTTTCCTTTTTCTTTAGTGTTATATAGCTGCAAACTATAAGATCTGTAGTTACAAAGCTCAGTCAACAGTGTCAGCTCATTTTAATATGATATATTTATATCATATTAAAATATTTGTAATACATAATAATTATGTCCTCTAGTATTTACATTTTATTGCCAAATGCCGATAAATCTATTAAAATATGGGGGGGGGGGGGGTATTTTAAAATATTGTAGTTCTGTACAATATTATTTTCAAGTTATAGCCAACTGATAAATGTATTAAAATATGGAAACGTTTTAAAATATTTTAAAAATGTCTAATTCTGTACTATTTTTTGTTTTTAAATAGATATAAATATTCATTTTTAAGTGGTTATTCAAAAATGGTATTCATTTTAAGATTTGCTAAAGATTACATTTAACAGTGTTACTAAATTATTAGTTTTTTATACCTAACCCTCACTTAATCTCAATCTTAATATAATTGGGAATCTAATTAAATATTCAATTCAACCAACAACAACAACAAAAAAAATCTCTATTTCAGTCGAAAACATAGTGTCACGGTTTGTGGCTGTAGAGAGCTCACAACGAATATTTTGTGTGTATTATATTTTTAGAGTTTTCTGTAGTTAGCTTAGCGACATGTGCTAAAGACCTGTCGCGAGAAGCACGATTGTGTGGCGCACATGTTGCCTATGAAGAACATATCGAATCAGTCACTTTTGAAGCTCTGTTTCAGTTACGACAGCAAGGCCTATGTCGACAACACGGCACCTCGCCAGAGTTTAGAATAGTTTTCTTTCCTGTTCATTTTTCTCCCGAAGCAAGAGCGGGAGCGAGAGAATCAGTGTTTGACCGAGAGGCAAGTTCGACAGCACATTTCTCAAGTTCACGATCGATCAGGTTCATGGTGTAATTCAGCCCGCTCCGGTCGCCCGTTTGCGGGAGTTCAATCCGTCTCTCCTGCGTCTCGCGTGGTGCTGATACTGATGTCTCTATTAACCTGTCCGCTCCAGCACACACATTTCCTCCTTGCTCTTTCTGTGTGTGCGTAGGGTTAGCAAAAGTGCAAATTACCATTCACGTTTGGAAATATGTTTGAGTACATTATCGTGTGGTACTGAATATTTGAACATCGTTTGTGTTCTTTAAAGCTCCAATCAGACATGTATGCATGTAGAGATGGTAGTCAAAGATGAAAGTGGTTTGGCACAAATTATATTTGAATTTACAGCAGACATTTTAATGAGACTAATACGCTTTGGGATTGTTTCCTCAGTCAATGACATGACACTCATTTTTTTGTCCTATTTATAAATTTACTACAAAAAAACACTAATAATAATAAACGCTAAATGCACCTCCTCTGTGATGAGCATGGTTTTAATTTCTGTATTAAATATTTTTTTTTATATTTAGGGCCCGAGCACCGGTGGTGTGGTTTATTTATCCCTAATGTCCTGATATCATAATGAAGAAAAAAGCCTAATTAAATGTCATAAATTAATATTTCTATTTCTTTTGCACCCATGCAAACCCTCATGACTGTCAATGTCAATAAATCTCTAAAAATATCAGATAATTTGACCTTTTTGTGACAAGGCACAGTTAAAATATATTTAAGATATTTGTGTAAAATTATTTTGCCTTAAAAAATGTATTTAAAAAATGAAAAAATAAAATGAATAATGATGATTGATTAAGATGTCTACAAGTTAAAGTTACAAAAGTTTTTGCAGACAGCTGCAGGAATATTAGACTGCTGTCACTTTAAGACGTAATGCACGGATCCAATATACTGATACTGTACACTTGTTTTATTTCTCAACTGTTTACGTTCACTTAAGACATTAAGCGACTGTGTTTACTAGGATACTCGCCAAGAGCATTTTGATATTATTTTGTGTGAAATTGACCATTCAAGTCCACGAAGACGTGAAAGAGTGCTCAATTCGGATGTGCGGTTTGTGTACACAAAACTTCTCATACAGCGCGCGCAAGTTATCTTTCGTGTCTTCTTGAAATTGAATGCTTAAATTGGCAAGGCTTTAAAACTCATGCAAATAATAAACTTTCATTATGACGGAGCGCTAGCCAGATCAGGACAGTGACAATTCAGTCAACAAACCCTGCATGTGCTCTCTCTTTCTCTCACATTGAGTGTGTGTGAGAGAGAAAGCGACAGAGGGTGGTCTCAGCCAAACCATGGTGCATAATGCTCAACAGGCAAAGAAATTAAACAAATTGTTTGCCTTTAACTGAATTAGAGGCTACTGTATTAAGCAAGTATACAAGACATTTTTTAGTCGCCTCTCATTTGGTCGCATATGCAAGTGATTTACTCGCATTGTAGAGTGTTGGGTTATTGAACTCTTGTCATGTTCTAATAAATTTAACCAGTCGTAGTAAAGTTTTTCTGCATTGAGCCGCCTCTCGATATATCAGCCTGAACAAATTTCGCTACTCTAGCCTGATTTTTGGTTACGGTGAAGTTTACCTGATATAGTGTTGTACCTGTGCACATGAAAAAGACACTGACAGTCAAAACACTTAATCTGCGAAGTGCTGTATTTTAGTCTGGCAATAGCTCAACTAGTAAAATGTGTATACGTTTATGTAACAATAACATGTTAACTAATAAATAGAATAAATGACTTGCTCAATACTCCACTGGATCAATCGCGTTCTTCTTCTGAGCCACAGCACTTCTTCCAAACTTGCTTGTAAAGCAGAGGAATAATGAAGCTTGATGCGTTGTGTAAGGGTGTTTACAGGTTCAAGCTTTCTAAATACATATCTCTTATGTCTGTGTAGTTTTGGTTAATTTTTGTGACGTGTTTCAGAAAGAAGTTCACAGAGACTGAGACGGCAGAAAGCGCACCCTGTTTGTTTTCTTTATATTACAAAAGCACAAAGGTTTGTTGTTATTGTGTACTCAATTAAATTAGACCCTTTACAGTTTCAAATGATGTATTACTCGTTTCTGTGTGGGGTGTTTAGTTATTTCCGCTGTTATGAGAAAACCTGTCCGTCGACCCCTCAAGGGTTAAACGTCATTTTCAGTTAATGATTTTGGCCCTCCATTTTGAGTAGCAATTTTAATAAATCACTAGTTTTTTTCTGTATGTCATTGGCCTGCCTTTACGTGCCCTAATGTTTAGCCCTCACCTCTAGTTTGACTGACACCTCTGTGGCCTGAGCCAGCAACCCCATTTCTCATATGACCCATGATCAGGCTCCTCTGTGACCGGCATGATAAGGTGGAGGGAAGGTGAAAGAGATCCAGTCACACTCCATTGCTCCACTCTGGAACTGGAGACCAGCAATGTCCTTCTTACTCAGCGGCTTTTTGGGTTGAACTTTCCCACCTAGGACTCATTCATCCATTCCTCTAATACAGGTCGTGGGATTGGGTTTGAGTCTGACTAGCTGCTCGCTCAGCATAAAATAACAACCTCCAGCCATTGCCATGTTTCACCAGCGCTCCTGGTCCCAGTGGTCTGGCGCTTTGATTACACTGCCCTTCCGGACTGCTTGCTAGTACAGTACTGCAGCTGCAGCCAGAACCACATTTTATTTCACTGCACAATGATACTGATGTTCAAGGAGATTGACCACCTTTAAGTGTTTGTTACACTTTCAGTTCAGGTTAAATATATAAACATTACTTACACTATCAAGAAAACAACAACCGAACAATTCTATTTTGAATTTTACTACGGCTGTCAATACATAAAAAAATGTTTTTTAAATAATAATATTCACAATTATTTATATTGGCATGTAGTATGTGTAAAATAGGCATTGTAATGAATTATTGTGTGAAAAAAGTCACAATGTTAGGGGTCTACCTGTACCACAATATGTAATCTCAGTTAAAAATGTTATCAAATTATAAAGTAATGCATTATGTGCTGATGAGAGTTTGGTGTTGTCGAGCCATCAGGGAACTTGCAGTTTGCACTTTTAGGAGGGCGTAAAGTTACAGAGTGCTAAGCTGGTATTATTAGACACCAGTGCTCAGCCAAGCACACAGATTCCATGTCTGATCTGCCCTTCCTGCTCGAACCGCACAAGGGCGAAGCCCAAAGCATGCAAATATAGTGCATCTGATCAAATGAAGGCACGGCCATGCTGTTAAGCAATCATCTTTTTGGCTGTGTCTGATAAGTGGAGTCTGTACTCTCCAGATGGTGTGTGTGTGTGTGTGTGTGTGTGTGTGTGTGTGTGTGTGTGTGTGTGTGTGTGTGTGTGTGTGTGTGTGTGTGTGTGTGTGTGTGTGTGTGTGTGTGTGTGTGTGTGTGTGTGTGTGTGTGTGTGTGTGTGTGTGTGTGTGTGTGGATGCAACTCAGAGAGCCACAGGATGAGGTCAGTCTGGCCACACTGATCAGTCTTTTCTATGCTGCCAAGATCAGAATCCGCTCCCGAGAGAAGGAGCCCAGGATGCACGGTATGGGCTTGGAGCTCAGTCTGGAAAATAGTGCGCAAATGCTCACGTTCCAATAGTTCAGCAAAAAAGAAAAAAAGAGTGATAAAAGAGAGCATATATGATGCCAAAATAGTTTCAGATTTTAAGTAATGGTGAAAACCTGGGCGATGTTTGGAAATGAATTGGAATTGCACATTTCGGGATAAATTGACAACCCCGATTTTTTGTTTGTTTGTTTGTTTCAAACAGAGGTCACGATTCTGAACAGACAACTAAACAAAATAGCATGCAATTTACTAGAGGTTCTGACAAAATGTTAATTGTTGCAGTCTATTTAAAATGTTTAATTTATGTGAATGAATTATAAATAAAAAAAAGAATGATTCAATGACTCACGTGTTTCATTAATGGATGAATCAGCGTTTTTTGAACGAATCTCTTGAATGAATGATTCAATGACCTAAAAAATTTGAACAGTCACTTGTCGCCACCTACTGGTGTAACAATCTAAATGATACAATCTTTATATGAAGCACCAACTCGCCAAGTTACTTTCAAAAGGTGATTTGCTCTATTTTACTTTTGTAATATGAATATTTGTAACAGAAAAAACTGTGGTTGAAAATACTGTTTGTGAAGTTGTTCCATACCTGTCCTGGACATAACCGCTCTCTCTGGATCAGCGACAGCACCAGCGCAGATCTGAATGCTCTGGTGGGATTTTCTCAAAAGTTGAATAGAAACAGGGAAATCGTTGTCATTTAGAAATGAGATCGCGTGGGTGTTTGAATTGAGATCGCGACCTTTTACCGATTAATCGTGCAGCTCTAAATGGAATACTAACATACTTTAACTGTATACTGACGACTTTTTAAAAAAATTAAGTCAAATAGTATGCACTATGCAGCGAGAAATGCTCTACCTGCTGGTAGATGCCTCTGGCTTTTTCGCAGGCTTTTGAGATGAATGTATTCTCCTGGGAATATAGATGACCTTGGTGAACTTAAGTATACTGAACTTAGTAGATCTTTACATACATACTAGAATATAGTAGAATGGGACCATAGAAAGGGTAGAGAACATTGATGTTGTTCTTGATGCTAAATTGTCCACCTCTAAGGTTACTCCCAGATCTGAGATCAACTCGTGGCAGTGGAATAGCAGTAGATGATGTGTGAGTCGAGAAGGGAGATTGAGAGGAACACAGAAAAGATGGAGGGAATAAGACCCCTCAACAGAGTAATTCAATTAGTCTGCTTTTAGAGGAGCGAGGAAAAGAGAGATAGTGAGAAAATGTGATTAATCAAAGTGAGACGCACTCATAGAGCATCCACTGAAAGGTTTACTGCCTAACCAAATTTGAAAAACACAATTAAACTGAAGGCTATAAGCAAAACTAATCAAGTGATTTTTTTTGCCAGATCCTTTACATACAATGAAAGTGAGTGGGGCCTGGGTATATCGAGCTCAAAAATGACCCCAAAAAAAGTACCATAAAGGTGGCATTAAAGTAGTCCAGACTCCTGAAGTCATACGATAGCTACATGTATATGTGAAGAACATACTGACAGATGCTCAAAAATCTACACTGTGGCCACATCTCTTGATAATGCCAAAGAAATCTCTTATTTAATGAGTTTAGGGTTATTGTAATTATTAGCATAATTTAAGAATGGTAGATGTAAACTTGTATGCAAAAGTGAATTTGATTGTAAAAGTACAAGTAAACTTGTATGTGCATGTAGAAATAGAACTAAAATTGTATGTAAAAGTAGAAGTACACTTGCATAAGTAAACTTATACTTAAAGTAGAGATAGAAATAAACTTGTATGTAAAAGTAAACTTGCATACAAGTAGAAGCAAACTTGTTTGTAAAAGAAGATGCAAACTTTTACACGTTTAAGTTTACGTCTACATACAAGTACATTTTTATGTTAATAAATGTAAACCAAATAAAGGTAAACTTGAATGTTAAAGTAAAAATAAGTTTACTTTTTCATACAAGCTTGCTTCTATTTGTACATAAAAGTTTACTTGAATGTGGATGTAAACTTAAAAAAACAGATGTAAACTACAAGTTTGCTTTACACATCTACACATTACTTCTACACATTCATACATTTTACATACAAGTTTACTTCTGTTTTTATATATAAGTTTGCTTCTACTTGTAAAAGTAGACTTATGTACAAAATTGTGTACTTTTGTACAAAGAGAAGCAAACTTGCATCATGTAAAAATAGATGAACAAAAGTTTGTCACTACTGAACAACAAGTTTGTTTCTATTTGTACATACAAGTTTACTTCTACTTACAAGCTTGCTTCTACTTGTAGATGCATTTATTTCTACTTTTACATACACGTTTATTTCTACTTGAACATACAAGCTTGTATTGTACATTAGTTTATTTGTATCTATATGTAAGCTTGTAAGAACATACAAATTTGCTTCTACACATTCATAAAAGTTTACTTTTACACACAAATGTATTTTTATTTCTACTTCTACATGTTTACTTCTAATTTTTCTTACAGGTTCACTTCTACTTGTAAAATTAGATGAAAACTTGGTACAAACAAACTTCTATGTAAAAAGAGATGAACATAAAAGTAAATTTGTGTACAAATAGAAGACAGCTTGTATGTAAACGTAAACTTTGAGAATGTGTACAAGGTTACATCTGCTTCTACATATAAGATTGCTTCCACTTGTACATATAGTAATATTGACTTATACTTTTCCATACAAGTAGAAATAGACGTAAACTTGTGTTTTCATGCCTTCCTGTGTTGTTAGCAAATATGTGTGAAAGTAGACTCCAGCAGTCTTGTGTTTGTGGTTTTGTAGCTCAGAAACGGTTCTCTGTATTTGATCTGCAGGTCTAACTGGCTGAAGCCGTGCTGCGGGAGGAGAGCGGCGCTCTGGCAGGTGTGTTTGCTGAGTGCTGGCTTCAACTGTTTCCTGGTGGCCTGTGTCATCTTGGTGGTGCTCTTACTCACTCTGGAACTGCTCATTGATACCAAGCTTCTACAATGTGAGTATTAGAAGGGGTTCAGGATCTCTTTAGAAGCCATTCTAGCATCAGAATGAGGATTTACCATCTGGTTAGCACTCATGCTCTGACACATCAAACATACTTGCTGTATAAGGGATTCGGATTTGGACTACACTGGTCATGCTGTTTTGATTCACTAGTTGAGCTCGATGTAATTTATTAGGGATTCAAAATAGCGTGGTCACACTGTATGCGTTGATTTAATTAAAAAAAGAAGTGGCACATAAGAGCCATTCGTTCAGGAATTAACAACACTGTTGTATGTTGTTGATACCTTAAAAAAAAAAAGATTCCCTAAAGAAATTACACTAGTCTCACTGTTTTTAATTCCCTAAAGAGAAACGGCTTGAAGAATCCTGTGTTTGGGATGCACACCACATTGGTTGGGCTGTATGTTTTTGATTCACTAGGAAGAAATAGTTCATAACTGTAATTAGTTTGGGAATCGGATAAATACTTTATAAGAGTAATTGGTACTGAATCAGACTATACTGGTCAATATGCATGTCATTTGTCTGGGATTTGGATAACTGTGGTCACAATGTATGTTTTGATTTACTAAAAATAACTCACAAGAGTCATTTGATAAGGAATTGGACTACACTCGTCACGCTGTATGTTTTTGATTCACGAAAAGAAAAGGCTTATAAGAATCGGTTATTTGGGATTCAGACTACCCTGTATGTTTTTGATTCACTAAGATTACATAGATTAGATTTAGATTTTTAAATATTCAGTTGGTTCTGAATAAGAACTGGTTCTCATTTCCCAACCTAATAAATCACATGCATTTCATATTCTCATAATACAATCTTGACAATTGAAAAGTATGCAGTATATAGTATACACTATCTAACTATACATCTGCAATTGTTGATCTAATCTCTGCTGAGGTTATTTGCTATTTGCCTGGATATATTCATTTCCCGTAAGAGCCTATTGTAAATCCGAATGGAGATCCCCATTCATGCTATGGCGAAAAATCACGGCTCAATGTGCAGATGAGTGCACACTAAAGAGAGAAATGTGAGAGATGACAGAAGCATAAGTCAGCCTATATCTCTCTGTCTTCTCTGGCCTTTACAAAGTCCTGAAAGACAGATTGAGGGGGAGATGGATTGGAACGGAGAGAGAGAAGAGTGAAGGAGAGCAGGACAGCGACCGGCCGGCGAGATTAATGGAAGGAGGGATTGAGGGAGATGAATGGGCTGATGGACAGATCAGTGAACAGAGCAAACTAAGACATATGGGCCAGGAGGGCGGGCGGGTGGGTGATAACTGAATGCAGTAGATCTCTTGCACCGTAATGGAGCGGATAAATAGACAGATGCAGGACGAGGATTGGGTGCAATATCAAATCACAAATGCCTAATGCTTTCAGTCCAGGCGGCTGCCGTAATGAGATTGAGCAGTGACTGTCCTCGGCTTGTGACACGGATGCGGCTCATGCAGGGAATTTGGCTTCCCACTCGAAAAGTCCCTGTAAAGAGTAGTAGTTTCATATGAGAATAATTCTGAAGAATAAATGGCCCAATTTTTCCCTCCCAAGTAGATTACACTATTATGTGAGGTCTTAATGTGTTAACATCAATATGTATGTTTTAATGTAACCTTCTCCCTTGAAATACTCTGATCAGTTAAAAAATTATTTATGGTTTAGGTTAATATGGTTTAGGTTAATATAATACTTAGTAAGTATTAAGTAATGCAATACTTTTTTAAAGAGAGTAATTTAGTACTATGATCTAATTGCACTTGTAAAGATGTAATCAGTTGCTAGTAATTAATTCCTTTTTTAGAGTAACTTACCAACACTGCTTGTATAACTTACTATTAATGATGATTCAGAAACAGACAATGTGAACCAGTTTAATGATTTGTATGAGATGATTAGCAAAGCTTTTGGAAATCACTTCCTAGATGGCAAATGACATCTGGCCCAGTTTTGGCACGCATCTCCCAGATTCTTCTGGCTCACATACCGCATAACACATACTGCGATAACTCAACCAGAGTGTGGCTGACAATAACATCCATATCCGGGCCTCATCTGGGCCAACTATGGCACATACGGCTCAGTTCTGGCAGTGACAGGGGCCCACACACATAAAGCTGGTTTTAGTGAGTTGTGGCTTGCTGTGTGTGGGCCAGATACGGGCCGTATGAGCTTTGCCGCTGCCATAGTGGGCCCAGATGAGGCTACCTCTATGCTATCTGGGTTTGTTTGGGAGCAAAATCAAAATAACTTTCCTCATCAACATTCAAAATTGATTTGATTTTTGATTTATTGGTTTATTTAAAAGGGGACAGTGCAATTTTATAAAACGCATGAACAAACATGGTTAAAAAAGCCAGAAGTAACCAAAGGCTATTTTTCATCTGTAGTCCCCTGGCCAAGATGTAAAAAAAGCATTACAATACCAACAAGAAAATACATTTACAAGTCTATGGCAAATTGACTACAGTATAACTACAATATAAATAACACTATAAGATAACTTAGGGTACATTGTACCTTTTACAATACTAAGACACACAAAAACACATTTTCAAAAATATATTAAAAATTCAAAAAAACCAAAATTCGTCTTGTTGCATCATCAAAGTTTTATTGTAAATAATGTATCTTTGCCTATTATTCTAAAAGAAAAAAATGGTATCATTAGAATCATTAGAAGTTTATATTTTTATAATAATTAAATTAAAATGGCTAAGTTACAATATTTGTAATATATTTGATCAAAATGCAATGTAACGTGCCATCATCGAACAACTTTGATTCATTCATTTGAACATTGATTCATTGAAACATTCCTTCCAATCCATCCAAATTAACCAATTCACTCAAATGAACTGAACACTAAATACAAGAACATTTAAAAGTTTGGGGTCTGTAAGACTTTTTAATACTTTTGAAAAGAAGTCTTGTTCTCGTCAAGCCTGCATTTCTGATTAAAAATACAGTAAAAGCAGCAGTATTCTGAAATAGTATTACAACTTAAAATAACTGTTTTCTATTTGAATATATTTTAAAATGTAATTTATTCCTGTGATGCTAAACTGTATTTTCAGCATCATTACTCCAGTCTTCAGTCACATGATCCTTCAGAAATCATTC
Source organism: Meda fulgida (assembly GCA_030578275.1). NCBI lineage: Eukaryota > Metazoa > Chordata > Actinopteri > Cypriniformes > Leuciscidae > Meda > Meda fulgida. The sequence goes on along the minus strand of CM060640.1, from coordinate 12,084,108 downwards.
TAATATGATGATTTGGTGCTTCAAATTTTTGTGGAAACCATAAAACAATTTGATGAATAAAAAGTTACAAATAAAAAGCATATATTTTGCAATCATACTGACTCCAAACTTTTGAATGGTAGTGTACTTTTTTTTTTAGTTGTTTATTTTGAGCTCATTACATATGACTGTATTTATCTGAATCATTGTGAATTGTGAGCGCAGAATCTCTTTGATTTGTGTCCACAGTTAATAATGCATTCCAGTTCGCCTGTATCATCCACTGGATCAGCCTGGTCATCCTGTCTGTCTTCTTCACTGAGGTGAGTGTAAATGTTTGTTTGCGAAAAGTCACTCAAGATCTCATTTCTCATTAAAAATTTCTCCTTCAATTCTTTTAAGACGAAGTTGTCTCAGCAATACTATACGCATTCATTTTCTTTATAACATACAAAAAAAAATAAAGTCACTGTTCGGATTTAAACAGGCAAATGCTTAAGAGTCTATGATTGGATCATTATTGCAGTGATTATTATATTTCTAGCTTTTTATGTTTGGCAACAGTTCTTCTAACCCTATTGATGGAGTGTGTAGCTTTTCTTTTCTTAAACAACCATGTAGGAAGACACATCATGGCCATGTTTCAGGATGATGATGTCAAGATTCATCAGGCTCAAATTGTGATCGAATGGTTGTGAGGAGCATGAAGAATAATTTTCACACATGAATTGGCACCTCTGAGTCCAGACCTTAAATTCAGTGAAAGTCTTTGGGATGTGCCGGAGGAGACTTTACAGAGTGCTGGACTCTTGCATTGACAATACAACATCTTGACCAAAACATTGATGCACGTCTTGATGGAAATAAATGTTGTTCAATTTGAAAATGTTTTTTCCACAAATATTTGGTGTATATAAAAAAGTTTTGTAAAAACTATGAAAGATAACAAGTAACATCTCGGCAATAGTGTTTAAAGAGTGTTTAAAGGTCACAGGCGACTAAAACAACCAAGATGCTGACTCTGAGACAATCATGATTTACAGAGAGCCACCAGGCTTACTAGAAAGCCTTTTTCACAATTATCGATAAAGTATGTTGTTTCAAATTAATGAGACCACAACGGGATCTATTGGATGGAAGTATTTGATGTAAAGCTTCGTCTGGATGTTTATGCTGTGGGGCCGTCTTAATTGAACCCGAGAAAAAGCCGTTTCACATAGTGCTGTTACTGTACTTTAAAAGTGTGTGTGTGTCCTGACACGTGCTGACTTCTATTGATTCCCATTTCTTCAGATCCAGTTACATTTGTCTCTGGCTCTTTTAAAGCAGACTTGCATTTATTTCCTTCAACTTGCGTTTTACTTGTCGATAAAGGCCAAGAGACAGGAAAGCCTGAAACTTTCAGCCTATTTTAGCCAGAGAGAGAGAGAGGAAAAGAGAGTGAAGTAGGAGATAGAAAAAGCTAAAAAGACCACCGCGTGCCACCTGAGTCAGCAGTCACTAAAACACAGCGTCTCCTTCGAGTGTTTCGATGAGATCTCGCCAGCTTGCGAGTTTATGAATACATATTGCAGGTCACTGATATATTATGAGCTGCGTTCAGAGACTAGATGAAAGGGGAAAAAATGATTCGGGTTGGAAATGGGTTTTGCGGAGGCGCCGGGGTTATTTCGCCACCAAATGGAGGTGAATTTTGTTGCCGCCACATTTCGATATCACTTAAATTTCGAATTACACTACGCACACATTTCCCCTGCAAGCTCATTATTTACGAGTGCTGTTCGTGGGTCGCTGGAAAGGGAATGTTTGCCTTTTTTTTTGTTTGTTTTTTTTTTTTCAAGGCTTCTCTCTCGGTTTTCACAAAACGTGGCTTGTTGTTCTTTAGTGGATGTTTTCCCAGAATACAATGTGCTGAACCATCAGAAATATGATCACTGATTTTATTAATCTGTTTTTTCATTCTGTGGCGCTCTTCCACTTATATGTGTCTCTCTCTTGCTCTCCCAGACTGTCTTTAGGATTGTGGTGCTCGGGATATGGGATTATATAGAGAACAAAGTTGAGGTAAGCTCCCTGGGGTCCCATTAGTACAGGGGGGACACAGAGGGAAGAGGCGAGCCCTTGAAACTTAATGAAGAATGAGTCTCTCTGGCGCAGTGACACTCTCTCAATGTCACATTGTTGCCTGAGCAGGAGAGGATCCATTGATCCAACTGTACTGGGATTGGCTACTCAGTTCTATTGACCCCGCCCATTCATTTACATAATACATTTGTTGTCATATGTGCCTGATATGAAGTTTTAAAAAGCATTTACTTGAACACATATGATGAAAAAAATGCTATAAAATTCAATTGAATATAAATGAAATAAAAAGGTAAATAATATATTTATAATATATAATAAATATGTAACAATAAATATAAATTTGTCTATAGATACACAAAAGAAATCAATATTTTTATATGATCCAAATTACATCTAAAAAGAATATATATATATATATATATATATATACATATATATGCATACATTTATATATAGAAAAATATATATAATACATATAAATTTATATTTGTGTATGTTTATGTTAGTTATTCTTTAAGTATTTTATATATTTTTCTATTATACAAAACTTATTATTTTATGGTGCACACACACTCACACATATATACCAAAAAGCTATAAGTACATATTTAATAAAAACATTAATATATTAAATACAGCAACACATATAATACACAACACAGTGTGTGTGTGTGTGTGTGTGTGTGTGTGTGTGTGTGTGTGTGTGTGTGTGTGTGTGTGTGTGTGTGTGTGTGTGTGTGTGTGTGTATATATTTATATATATTTATATGTTTTTCAGAAATAATTTATTAGGAAGCGTTTATTAAATATTTGTAAGTATATTTGATACATATATAAAATATACAAATAATAATATATTTGGAATTTATAATAACTATTATTTATTTATCTATTTATTTAAGTGCATAGTCGTTAGTATGCTATATTATGAAGCCGAGTGATTATATTACCCGCTATGTAACAGCCCATAATATTAAAGACTTTACATGTTACCAGCTAAAAGACACTGGTGTATGATGGTTTGTTTGTCTGTTTGTTTTTGTCAGGTATTTGACGGTGCTGTGATTGTCCTCTCTCTGGCCCCAATGGTGGCCTCCACAGTGGCTAACGGTCCCAGCAGCCCCTGGGACGCCATCAGCCTCATCATCACCCTCCGCATCTGGAGAGTCAAGAGGATCATTGACGGTCAGCTGCTTTATGACAACACTCCATTCACAGGGTGTCCTCACATTTCCTGACACTATGAAGTCTTAAAAATACATGTGTTTTTAGTTTACCAAATGTAAATAACGTTGACCCTTAAAACACCCAAAGAAAGTGTTCATGTAAATGCATTAGCCAATTCAGCTGATTAATTTTACTAGCTGTTGTCGTGTCCGGCCCAATGAGTGTGAGTTATGATAGAGGCCTTGCACGCGCTGCTGCTGCCAGTGGTGGTCTTATTAAAATTCAGATTGATTCAGAGTCTTTTGTTGGTGCTGAGAGGAGCATGATGTCCATAATGTCTCAGCACAGGTTCTGTTTATGCAAGTGTATTCATGATCGATGGCTGGGGCAGGTCACCCTCATTCTCACTAAACATCATTGAGCTGCCGTCATGAACAACAAGCATCTCTACCACAGAGACATACACGCACATCTAGTTAGAATTTCATATGAAAGACATGATAAATAAAAGTAGTAAGATTACTGAAACGGAAATAAGATTTAAAGCTATAGATTTAAGAGAAACAAAAACTAATAAAAATGACAAAAGCGCATAACAAAAAAAAATACTAAACCTTAAACTGAAAGTGAAATGAAAACTGAAAATATAAAAGTGAAGGCTAATTTGAAATATTAATAAAACTGTAATAGAACACTAAAATAACAGCGGATACAAGAAACTGGAGTACTGATGCAATATCGTGACAAGGCATTCACCAAAAACTATTTTAGAAACTAACAAAAATGTAATGCATAAATAATCATGAATATGGCATCAGTACACAGGATAGCAAATCAATTTAAATTATTTTGACTATTCTTACTATGAGTTCGTGGCGTGTCAACACAGTCCATGTGAGGGCAAACTTGCTTTGATTTTTTTGTCTTGTGTACCTTTTTTATTCCAATTTACATTTAAATCGCTTTGTGCCCATGTATCTTGTGTATTATTCATGTCCGTTTGCCCATATCTTTTCCATTTTCTTCGAGAATGGTTATGTGCAAGATATGAAAATTACATATTGTTTCATGTGTGTGCGTCCAAGATGAGAGAGAGAGAGAGCACAGTCGGCAAAAAACACAGACAGCTGAATACTGTGGTTATACTTCACTTCAGTGTTGCACTGGTGTTGTATTAACACTGTGTAAGGCAATCTGAACACTGAAAAATGAAGCAGGAATTAAAGCTTGATATTTGACAGAGACACGCTGACCAATAACATTCATGAGTTTAAGTCTCACAGCGATTCTGATTCAGTTTTACGCCACCCTGTGGTTGTTTCATGACATGTTCACTGCTGGACATAAAACCCCATGTGCTGAACTTTTGAAAAGACACCAGTGCACAATTAGATTTACTAAGGGTTAGTTGCTGAAACATGTTTTTTATTTTATTTTATTATATTTAATTTATATATTTATTTCATTTTTTTTATTTATTTAAGGGTTTTCACCCAAAACTTAAAATTCTGTCATCATTCTCACCCTCATGTCGTTCCAAAGCCATGAGAATTTGGTTAATCTTTGAAACAAAAATGATATTTTTAAATGAAATCAGAGATTTCTGTCCCTCCATTGACAGCTACGCAACTAGGCTACCACTTTGTCACTTCAAAAGGTTAATTGTTCTTGTGCTTCAAGCAAGTATGGTTGAGCTTCTGTTTATGTTCGCTGATCAGTGTTTATGTGAATAAAAGCCTAAATTCAAGCTGTTCATCATATAAAGCGATCGTGTCTCTTTAGAAATTTTTAACTAAACCGCTTAGTTTTTGGTTGAACTATCCCTTTAATAGTCTTTTGTGAGCAAGTTTTTCTTTATTTGCCCAAGGAATTTTATTTAATTTTATAAAAAAAAAAAAAAAAGAAGTGCACAGATAAATCCATTATAATACGTACTGTAATATTCAATAAAATAAAAAAAAAGATTTGTTCATTTTGATTTCATGGTGAATTTAGAATAATATATAACAATCCTGAAATGTATGAAGAATATTGAGGGACTGAGTAACACATTTCCATGCAGAAAAGCATGCTGGGAGTTCTCTTGGCAGATGGCACCAGTGTGAGAAGAGTCTAATTGATATGGGAAGCGAGTAGATGGTAAGAGGGGTCATGTGGATATGACTTTATTAAGAGCCAGCAGCACCTGATAAAAAGCCTTTGGCCCTCTCAGCACAATCCCAGCCAAGCCAGAGAAAATCAACGTCAGTCGCTGTTTTCAGTTCATGAAATATCAGTCAAAAATGCTCTCCGCTTAGCTGTGGATGGAGCGGATGTTAGCATGTGGCTGCGTTGGATGTTTTCAGAAAACAACTAGCTGTTTATAAGCCTGTTAATATTTGATTAGCTGTTTCAGAACAGAGATGAGCTATTTAAATATATTCAGATTATTTATCATTTTATTATATTAATAATAATAATTAATGTTCTTTTTTGCAACGGGACCAACAATTGATTCAGCTTGATACAAAAATTGTCACTTGGATAATTTTCTTATTTTTCAACATTCCCCTTACAATAAAGTATTGTGATGGTATCATTGTACAGTGATGGCATCAGATTTTAATACCATGGTACTTACCATACTTATATTTACAGTGATATTTAGATGGTACTCTAATTCAAGAAATATCATGAATGATACTATACTACCATACATTTTTGTTCTTTAGGATATATAACAAAAACACTTCTGTTCATCAAAGAATGCTGTCATGGTTTCCACATTAAAAATATGAAGCAGCACAACTGTTTACAACATTAATAATAATAAGAAATGTTTCTTGAGCATCAAATCATCATTTTAGAATTATTTCTGAAGGATCGTGTGACACTGAAGACTGGAGTAATGATGCTGGAAATTCAGCTTTGATCGCAGGAATAAATTACATTTTAAAATATATTAAAATAGAGAAAACAGTTATTTTATATTGTAATATAAGATTTCACAATATTACTGTTTTACTGTATATTTGATGAAATAAATGCAGCCTTAGAGAGCATGAGACTTTCAAAAACATTTAAAACATCTTATCGACCCCAAGCTTTGGAACGAAAGTGTTTGAATGTACTGTACATAAGCCATGTTAATATCATGGTTCATTTTTTGTTAGTGTTTGCTCGGAAAGGATTTGAGCGTTTCAGAGGACCTACCAAAGAAAAGTACCCAACTTTGCTCTTTTCTCTTCTGTAGCGTACGTGCTGCAGGTGAAGGTGGAGATGGAGATGGAGATCCAGCAGTACGAGAAGACCAAAGCTATGAGAGAGGAACAGCTGGAGAGACTCACACAGATCTGTCAGGAACAGGCCGTGAGTGATGATCAACTAATGCTTCCTGTTCTACCCTTCACTCCTCTCCCAGTTTTACTTCACCAATATAACACAAAAAGCACTTGTATTAGGCCAGGGACACTGACTTTGGCAGTAGCATTAGAAATGCAGGAAGATTTTTAAATGTCCTTACCATTGTTAAACCAGACTATTACGGATGCACAGGTACTTGTACTAAAATACACTTATATATGCTGCCCACTTCACTAGTTCTTTAGGTCTTTCTTATCTTAGGCCCTCTTTACACCCGGTATTAAGATTTGGCGTTTTGCTTGATCGGATCAGCTGATCTTGCGTCTATCAGAGCAGAAACTAAAGCTGATGCTCTCCTTATGTTTTTCCATCGTCTCCTTTCTTGTTCATGTGTCAATTGCATAAACTTATTTTGTCCATTAGATTGAAAGATCTGAAAAAAAAAAACATACATTTACCCGCCCATAGACCCTCCCCTCGAAGAATTCAGGACAGAAGTGATTGAAAGTGGACAAAAGAGACGCATTAAAACACCAGGTGTAAACTTGTCTCTCTCTCGTCTACTTGTGATCCGATCGACCAAAACGCATCTTAATACCAGGTGGAAACAGGGCAATAGAGTGGTGCTGGGATGATGTATTATTGTAGCCCCAAAATGAGTTAGCATTTTAGCACCACCTGTTACATCATCCGATTGTTTTTTTTGTCGAGGGATCCAGTGTGATGCTTACTGGCATAGAAAAATACCGCTCTATTTTCTCCCCTCTCTAAATATCTTACTTCATCATTGTGTATTTGACCAGCAGATGGCAGCACTCTGACACGCAATCAAATTTCACTTCAATTTCATCTGCTCAGTAACACCGCACCTGTCATTTAGCAGCAAAAAATATGCGTTTTGATGGATCAGATATAGACATTTTATTGCAATTGAGCCATTTGAGGGTGACTTTAAAAAGTGATTTTTTTTAAAAAAAATTATCTGTGTACAATTACATGTCACTGATGCCGATAGACTTTGATCTATGTGAATTTTGTCTCAGCACAATGCATCCTGAATATCTCATATTTTTACTAAGCTCATGCTTTATTTCTGATCGGGTCTCGCCGGATGACGCAAGCTCCCGTTTCAAGCTGCAATCCCAACACAGTGCATTACATAAAGCAGTCACGTGACCCGTCCAGCCTGTCCTGGGTCCACCAGACAGATAACACAGACTTCAGATCAATGCCCAACACTGAATACACAATTTACCCTAGATGTGTTTCTGTTGTTTCTTCTGCTTGGGGATGAAGGCAGATAAGACTGTGCTAGTAATGTCTTGAAGAGTGTGTTGGGAACTGATCTGAGGCCTGTCGATATCAGTGCAGTCATTGATTATGTCGAGTGTGTGGACGTTGATTCAACAAATAATAATAATAATACATTTTATTTATAGGCACCCAAAGTATAGTCACAAAAAATAACAGTAAAAACCATGGAAAATCAATCAATCAATTTAATCAATCATTTACAGTAAAAGCTATTCTAAACAAATAAGGTTTAATTTAATTTTAATTTAATGTAATTACCACTCTTCTCTCTTATCAGGAATGATAATTGGAAAACCTATACTTACCCATGGCTATAATTATAATTTATAGTTAAAGAGCTACAGTCTTTGAACTTCTTAATGTATAGGTTTTTCCAATGGTGATTCCTGATATTTAGAGAGAAAGGTGGCAGATAAATTAGATTACAGTTAAATTAATATGGAGTTCATAAAGGTTACATAAAAACAGCATAACAAAATAAATAATAAATTAAATATTTTATACTATTTGTTGATCACTAATTAAATATGCCAAATTTTGCTTTGAAGTCAGATTTTAGTCATATTAATTTTTTTTATGAATAAAATCAGTCATTTTAGACTTTTGATTTAGTGAGGTTTCCACCTTAAGATCTGTTAATAAGCCTATAATACTGATATAAATTAATATTTTAAAAATATTTAAATTGTGTTTTAGATATTTAAATATTGAAAACAATATTTTTAAAGGGGTTATATAATGCATTTCAATGTTTTCCTTGTCCTTTAGTAATTTATGTATCTTTTTGTGCATGTATAACATCTGCAGAGTTGCAAAGCCCATAGTCTCATGAAGAGATTTATTCTATATAACAGAGAACACTGATCCAGACCTGCCTAAAACGCCTCGATCCAAGTCCAGATATTACTTCCTCAAACGTCCACGTCACAATGTGAAATATTAGCATAATGCTCCCTAAATGCTTACGCAAAGAGAGAAGATGAGGCTTCAGTGATCTGAATTGTTGCCATGTTGCGGAGACGCAGTGTGTTTGGATGCAAAAGCAAAAACGCTTAGTTTGGCCTTTCGAAAGCAGATGAAATTAGGAATCAGAGGTTAAGATTCATTTATAAAGCTGTTCCTGAGCAGTACAACCCACATGTTTTACAAAGGAATGCTTCCTGAATCGGGGAAAGCACAATGCCGGCTAAATATAAAGACTACTTACCACTGTGAAACGTAAAGTTGGCTCCGATCGATCGGCTTGATCCTCCACATTTTCATAATCCAACTCGGGCTCGAACTGATACGCTAAAACCAACTACATTTATTATTAGCTGTGTTTGAAAGGTCGCAAAGAATCTGAAGCTCGCAATTATGGTAAGGGGAGTTAAATTTCCCACACGTGCTTGAGGTGTTTGGCCAATCACAACGCACTGAGTCAGCTGGCCAATCAGAGCACTCTGGGCATTTCAGAAGGAGGGGCTTTGTAGAAATCAGCGCGTTTCAGACAGACTGGGAATAGAGGAGCTGCAATAACGTACAGTATGTGAAAATGAATGTTTTTTTTTAACATTTAATGCATGTTAACCTATTCACCCAATAATCAAAATAATCAACTTTTGAAATGGTATCATATGACCCCTTTAAAAAAAATGTATGCATTGGCAAAGCTGTCTACAAATTCTAAAGTTGACACAAGGGAGAGCTCACAATTGTGACTAACAGGAATAAAACTAATACAGACAAGTCGAATGAAACATAAAACGGAAGTTGCGATAGTCTTTTCTTCCTTACTGTGACATATCTGAGTGAAACGGCTTCTGGAATAAAAAGAAATGTAGTGTGGGACTTGATTTTGTCCATCAGGAATTGATTGGAGGATTGTGGTTTACTATTGGTGGATCTCATGTGAGTGACAGGTGGCCCCGCCCTCATGCCAGTAAACGCATCATCAGAGAAGAGAAGAGATGATGCTGCAAGAGGGAGGGGACGTTATTTTCGGGGACGCAAATTAATAAAAAATAAATAATGATGTGCACAGATAAATCATTTATAATAAATACTGTAATAAGAATTGTCAATTTTGATTTCATGGTGACTTTAATCTGCCTGCCTATATCAGTCAGTCTCTGTTCCTCTGGCTCAGTTTGAGATCAGGCAGTTGAGGGCTCATCTGGCGCAGCAGGATTTGGATCTGGCGGCTGAGCGAGAGGCTGCTATGCAGATCCATCACGTGTGGGGGAAACAGAGCAGCAGCTTCCAGGAGATAGACGGCCTGGGCCCCGCTGGATCTGACAAACACACCAGAGAACACAGACCTGCTCCAGGTACCAGCCCGGCCCTATCCCTGTGTTCCTGCTCTCACAACACAAATATAGTGACCTTTATACATGTGCCTCTAAAATGTCTCTGGTAACTTTCAGTACAGTACTGTATCAATTACATAACTTTGTATGAGACAGAGAGAGAGAGAGACTGGTAGATAGACAGATATATAGTTGGATGGATAGATAGATAGATAGATAGATAGATAGATAGATAGATAGATAGATAGATAGATAGATAGATAGATAGATAGATAGATAGATAGATAGATAGATAGATAGATAGACGGATGGATAGATAGACAGACAGAGAGAGAGATGGACAGATATATAGACAGACAGAGAGAGAGACTATATCCTACAAACCCCACGACCCTACAGGTGTCCATTTCATACAAATAGTGCAAAATGTAGTTTCTGTGCCAGTAATAAAATGTAACTGGTCATTTTTCTCAGTTCACTCCCCTTTATTTTGCGTGTAACAGAAATTCTCTATTTAATGGCTCAAGTTTAGTGATTCTCCTGCATTAAATCAGCCCAGCCTCTTAACACACACTACAATATCCATTCAGTATTTACTGTGACAGTACAAGCAGGACAGATCGTATGATATCCCATTATAACAGACCGCTATAATGTGCTCCGCATTATGTCAGGTCACATTGGGATCTGTTTGGCAGGAGTACAATTGTACACACACAAACGCACACACACACACACAGGCTGCTCTGTGCATTGGGCCTTGTTCCTCCTGAAAGAGTATTCAACTATGGCACAAACATCTGTTCCTTTAACCTGAAAAACCCTTCAATGGTCTTCGTGCAAGCCACACTTCATCCCCCAGAGGACTGTGAGAAATGTGGGCACCAGGAGCCCGCCCGTGGCTCTTTCCTCTAAACGGCACATGGACAGAAACGCTGTCAAAGCAGAGGCCGACCTCTGGAGACAGAAGAGCGGAGGAGAGGAGAGAGAGACGGTTGCCTGAGGGCTCCTTTCTTAGCGCCCATATTTTACATTTGCCGCCTCAAAGACAGGAATTAGATGCGCTTAAGCACCGAAGACAGACGCAAAAAATATAGGAGCTGCTGAGTGATCTCATATTTTAAAGAGCTGCTTTTTGAAGTTGTGGCCGGCTACCTTTCAGAGTTCAGCGAGAGCGAGGTCTTATCTCCGCTGCGGTTCAGATGGGAATTTACTGCGCCGAGCGACCGCAGAGAGATACTGCGTGACATGATCATGTTGAATCATCGCTCTCAAAAGTCTGCTTAGTTTCAGGAACCGGATTCCTGAAATACTGGATGGAGATACCAAAAATAAATAAAACGACTTCATAAAATGATTAGGATTTGAGAAGGAAGCCTGAAACACTGTTTCGTTTCAAACATAAATGTAACATTTTGTGACATTTTTAAAACAAGAAAAAAACTGCCAATAAGGTTAGAAAAATAAACTTGACTGAAAATATGAAGTCTTCACATTTTTCTTCCTACTTGAATGCATCTTGTTTTTATGATGTCTGGATATTTGTACTGGAAAACAAGGCAAAAATTAAGATTTTTTTGCAGTGCAGGTCATGAAGACAGACCTCACATACATATTCTAGTCTGGTGTAAATCAAATGGTATTTTTGCAAAAGCAATGATCACAATTGTACATTTTAGATTTTTTGAAGAAGAAGAAGAAGAATATGGTTTCATATTAACTCTTCCTTTTCCTTTCTCCCTGGAAGAAGTAAAAAAGTGTGTGTGGTCGTCTTCGTCCTCATGTGTTATTTATTCAGCAGGGATTGTCTTCCTGGTGTTTTAGTCGGCTCCCCATCTCCTCCTGAGCCTCCGTTTGATGAATATTTTAAACAGGGAAAATGAATTTAAAAATGCGCTGTGAGTTGGGTCTCGTCTCCAGAGATATGCGGATGGCACTTAGTGCAGTCGACTCCTCGCTCTGCCAGGCGAATCACAAGAGCTCCTGCCCAGCCGATGACCTTTACAGCCACAACCACATCAGACAGACTCTTTCTGGGTCAGGAGGCCAAGCACCAGACAAGGCCAGAATCAGAACGTTAATGCATTGCTTACACTGTAGCACGCTTCACTACAGTTATAAATACTAGTTTAAGCCCCATTATAAAGCTGTGAAATGAGAAAAATGATCAGAAAAACCTTTCCAATTTCTTTGGATTCTATTTTGTTTTAAACTTTAGGAAAAAGAGCTTATTAGGTTTGTTGGTTTTGGGATTATCAGATCACATGATGTTGTGATGGACTTACATTTGTTCTGTTTCAGAGAGTGTTCATGATGACATGAATAACTACATCAGTCAGTATTACAGTGAGCCAAGTAGCGGTAAGACTCAAGTTATTTATTGCTTTTTTTATTATATTTTTATTATATATGTTTACATTATGATTCTTTTTGATTATACAATGTTCTATTATATATTTTTTTATATATTTTCAGGTTTTATCTATGCATATAATTTTTGCATGTCAATTGCATATGCATTTACTGGCATACTGATTTCACCAAGTGCAACATGTTCCTGGAACAACATTCCAAGTGTCAAGTTTAGGCTTACAACCAGGGTTAGGCGCTTCTATATCATGGTTATTCACCATCATTTCCCTCTGATTTTAACAATAAGTTATGGGTTGAGTTAGGTTTAGAGGTAGGGAAATGGGGGGCTTTTGCATCGGAGGAACCTTTTCATAGTTCCTAGAACTAATGGCAGAGGTACCCATTTTTTGTTGCGTAAGAACTGGGAATGATTTTAATTCTAGGAACTCCTTTGAAGTAGGAGCTTATTTAGTTCCCCCAAGAGTAGGGTCTAAACCAGCACTATAGGAACTACCAGTGACGTTAATATACGCTGATTGGCCGCCAGCACCCGCCATTTAAAAAAAGCTGTGTAAACACAGATTACAGCCTATATATTTACTCCACAAACTAACTCTACAAACATGGAATAGATGACCTCAACCTTTACGCTATGGAGAAAATCCAATGCAACTTTGAAGGGACCAAGCGAAACATGTATTTCTGCTCAGTTGGCAACATTAGGCATCAATCACATGGCAAAAGCTATAATACTTTTTCATATATTGTCTACTTTCTATGTATAACAGTTCTATCTAATAATAACGTATTAAACAGGACTGTTAAACAGATCGTAAACTAATGAAGATGGAGAAAGGGAGCGCTGTGATCAGGCTCTGGCATTCTTAGTGCCTTCAAAATAAATGTCCGCCACGCTGTCAAAACAAGTCACAACATCAAGCGCAGTTTACGTCACTTCAGAGTTCCTACTGGTGGTGAGAATGCAACCAGGAAAATGGCTCCAGGGGAACCATTAGTCTTCGAGGAACCGCCCTGGTGGCTAGTTCCCAGAACTAAGTTCCTATAACTACCTGGTGCAAAAGCCCCTGGTTAGGATTACATTTTTGGACTGGAATGTTGTCCCAGGATCAACAAAATATGTTGACCAAGGAACGTGTGTAACTCTGCATGCATCCAATTTAGTGGTCAACTGATTTCTTTCAATGGCCAGTGACAAGATTTGGATGGTATTGTGGCTCATGACCCATAAAATGTTGAAATAAACAGTATATATAATTAAATAAACATAAGTATGCAAGAATATAATTTAAAAAGTTAAACATGAGATAACTGAAACTAAACAAATTTTACTTGAAATTCAATTAACCAGCTCAATATTGAAATGGCAAACGGTCTGGCTGATATATCAGTTGACCACTGTCAATGATGCTTAAATATTTAGGATGGCACTCATTCCCTATGTTGTGGAATCTGTTGTACATACAGACATCGGAGTGCCCGACCCTGGTGCTCGTGTCATAACCACAGCAGCCATCGATGTCCACCTTCCCACCAACCCCAACCAGTTGCCGCCTTCCCTTGTCAGTGCAGACGGCCCGGGAAGTGGTCAAGAGCGCACTTGCAGCTCTGTAAGTGAAGCATCCAGCACGACCATGTCCCGGTCAAGCTGCAGCTTCACGGCCCGGCAGCACAGCATCAGCAGCCACACGCTGGGCTCCACAACTGACTGCAGCTCTACCGTACGGGAGGCCTCCACCTCCGACTACAGTGGTCAGCGCTGCTGCCCTCCTCCATACTGCAGCCCTTTGACCCTCGGGACACAACCGGGCGTCCACGACCCCAGAGCGGTGGTCAAAGAGCTGCTCTCTTCCTTGTCCGAGGACTCCTGCCTTGCGCAGAAAGGCAGGGTGGACCCGGTCAACCTTAAATTGCCCAGTCCGGCAGGGTCAGTGAAGGCCAGTCCGGAACTGGAGCACAGGGTGAACATATACAACAGGAGAAACCAGGAAAGTCTGGGTGTATTCCAGACCAAGCCACTAATTCACCTGCAGGGGACTGAGCCATCTCTGGAGGAGAAGTACAGGCTTATGGAGCCGGCAGATACTCCACTGAGCCATATACCAGACACATAGAGCATGAAGTGTGGGACTGTAACCACCAACACCAGCTGAAGCAGCCTCTCTCTTGGCCTCTCTCTCTCTATCACTTATTCATTGGCTGTGTCCGAAAACTGAAAATGGTGCCTTCACTGGCAGTATCTGAGGTAGGAAGGCATATCCGATTCCAATGTTTGTGGAACATCCTGTCTACTGAAAGAGTGTGATTCAGCAACTACTAGTCTAGTCTAGTCAATGTAAATGACTCAGGACCAACACTAATGCTGGAGAGTCACCTTCCTACAGAGTTTGATTCCAAATCTGCTCCAACACACCTTCCTGTAGTTTTCAAGTAATCCAGAAAAGATTGGTTTGGTTGGTTCTTTAGTGTTCGATACGGGTTGGAGCTAAACCCTGCATGAAGGTAGTTCTCCAGGAGCAAGATTGGACACCCCTGCTACTTTTCACCAGATTCATGTCCCGTCGTGTGGTGGAATGCACTGCATGACTTAAGATCTGAACAGATTTACTGGTATTTGCGCCATTATTTACCACCCCAAAAAGCATGTCTTAAACCAGACACCAATTTGCACTGCTCTTGGTAGATTGTGTTGGTCATTATGGAAATTATCCAGCTTACCTGGATACACAGCTTACCTGTGTTCTTTAATTTGTGCGTCGTCAGTCGATCATGCGCAGAACTTTCCACTCCCATCTGTGCTTTTATGGGATTGCGCTCTCACGCTAATCTGGCCCTAAGTATCATTCACTTGGCTTTGTAAATATTTTCAGGAAAATAAACTCATAACTGTGGATCAAACTGATCACACACAAACTGACTTTCTGCAACTTGCTTTGACGACTCCAGAATGGAAATCGGGTGGCAAATTGATTAGTTTCATGGCAGTTTGGAAAATGTAATTGTATTTGAACAATCTACGTATGAGTTGTCCAATTGTCCAATGTTCCTCAAATCTGGCCCTGTGTCAACTGTGCCACTTTTCCGTCTGAATGGTTCTAAGAACGGTAAGGAACAGTTACAATTATATTTCCACTTGAGCTTGGTTTGGCACGGCACAATTACCAACTGTTCTTGTCCCGGGATTCTCAGCATGGTTAGCCAACCGCGCTGGTAGAATGTGTGTAGTGACGTCGCCACTCAGGATTGGTCACTTGTCTGTTGCCTGTCTACCAGTTTCTCTGTACCTGGCCAAGAACGCTAAAGTAAACACAAGTTAATGTAAATAGCGACCCCGTTATGGGGGATGATCAGATATTTCTATCTCATACCATATGTAAACTTTTGTGTTGCCAAGGCAATGACTGATGCATTTGAATTACATTCCATAGAGCCCCAGAATGGAAAAATGAAACCGTCACTGATTGGAATGGTTAAGCAAGAAGAAAAGTTTGGGCTGATGGTGGAAGTGGCTAAAGACACAAGCTAATCAAGGTCTTCACAGTTACTACAAAAAAATCCTGGTAGATCAGTTTGATCAGGGTTTGAGCTAAACTCCTGGTCTTCCAGGGCTGGATTTGAGGAACCCTGAGGAATTAGGGCTTATCTTCGTACAAACATTGAGTGATTGGGCTGGAGTTGTTTTTTGTTTTGGACACAGCCAATTTGTCTTTCTCTCTGTGTTGAACAGTACTATACTCCCAGGTTTCATGTTCTCAGAAAGTGGCACAGGAAGTGACATGAGTATAATGCCCTCTGCTACCCCCCTCATGCAATGTTCCTCCTTACAGATGCACATTTCTCTCTCTCTCTCCCTCTCCAACTCTGCAAGAGCACTCAAAGTGTGCCATTCCTGCCGAAATTGCACAACCTTCCAAGGAGTCAGGGAGAGGTACTTCGGGAGCCATCATTGGAAGATTCTTCAGGAATTTCAGTGTGTCTGTTGGGCGAGTGGTGTATGAAACCAGCAAAGACGCACTCTTTTAGATGGTAGACCAATGTCGGAGTGTGGCTGGAAGACTTATGTGTTCTCATTCAGGGTGGCGTGGGATTACATTTGATCCGTGTTCAAATGTGTCAAGCTGTGTGATTCAGCCAAATTTCTTACCTTTGCCTTTCTTACATTACTGATGCTGATGTTTGTATTCAAATTCTATGCGAGGAAAAAAAAAGTGCTAAACAAGTATTTTTAAAACAGAGAAAACGATAAGCGAACATTTCAGGTATACAGTATTAGAAGATTTTTATGAGAAATTATGGTTGGAATGTTGTCATAACCCCAAACCTTTACCCCCATCCCAACAGCATGAGCCTTTGAAAAGATCTATCTGCTTTCTGACTGAGGAAAATTAATCCTGTGTTATCGACAAGGGATTTTATAAACTGATAATGGGAGAGATTGTCAAGCAATTAAAAGTTGGTCAATTCAAACATCCAGCTTCATTTTGTTTGTCTAGTTTGTTGTAAAAGATGTCCACAGAGGTGTTCTGTTTTGCAGAACAGAATGCCAAAATATCCAGTATACTAATTATTTGTAAATGAGTAAAAGCAGAAGTATATTTATTGAATAGTTTTATTGAACATCCAAGGCCACATTGCTACCTTGTTAAAATACAGCAAATTACACCCACCAATAGACTACATAGAATATGGAAAGACCATCACTAGACAGCTGATCACAACCGCTGGATAATTGAGGTCAGTGTACAGCAGGGGTGTCCGAGATTAGCTGGTTTAGGTGTTTGATTAGGGTCGAAGGTAAACTCGGGAGCATAATTTGACAACCCTGTATGAGACTACAGCAACAATTGTTAAAACACCAAGTTGTAAAACAGAAAACTTTCGAACCCATGTGTCACTGAATTATTTTATTAAAAGAAGTGGTTTGCCGTCTACATTAGCTGAAGTATATGTGTTCTGGAGTGAAACCCCACTCAAGAGATGGATGGAGCGTCAGCCCAGAGCTTCTTAAGGCAGGATCCCAGTAAAGTTCTCCAGGTGAGTACCATCTTGTTGTCTCACTTTTTCAGGGCTTCAGTCAACTCGGGTACAACCTAGAAAAGAATACAGAGAGAGTAAAATCAACCATGACTGACGTCAAGATAGTTTGAAATCTAATCGTACACTGCCCGGCCCAAAAAAAAAGGTTGCTGTTTGGATTTAAATAGACAGATGCTTAAGAGTCTAGGATTGGATCATTGTTGCTGGGATTATTATGTTGCTAGCATGTTATATGTTTAACAGCAGTTCTTCTAACCCTAATTGATGGAATTGTGTAGCTTCTTAAACAACCATGTAGGAAGACATTGAATTGTTGGATTCATTGAAAGACTTTAGGATGTGCTGAAGTAGACTTTACAAGATCTTGACCAAAAAAATGTATGCACCTCTTTATGGAAATAACATCACAACATTTATTTCTATCCAGACAAGTGCATCAATTTTTGGTCAAGATCTTGTATTGTCAATGCAAGAGTCCAGCACTCTGTAAAGTCTCCTCCAGCACATCCCAAATACTTTTTTAATGAATCCCAGAAGAACTGTTGTCAAACATATTGCAGTGATTATTATGTTTCTAGCATGTTATAATGATCCAATCATAGACTCTTAAGCATTTGCGTATTTAAATCCAAACAACAACTTTTTGGCTGGGCAGTGTACGATTTACTTTCAAACCAACTCTTTAAAGTTTTCTCTAGTGTTTAATAAGCACCCTAGGCAAGGTGGTTGTCATTTGAGAGCAACCTGAACTGTTCCTATATGTCGAGGTTCTCATCCAAAACCGAGATGCTCCTGTATTTCAGAGCATTCTGAAAAACTATATCACCCCAATATGTCCCCGGCTCACTTTTCAATCTAAGGAAGGAGGAGAAGGCCCATACATTTTAATCAGTTATCTGAGGAGTGACCGTATGTAAACTGATCTGAGAGTCGCCAGCGCTGCCCATCGTCGGCAATCACTTTTACACAGTTTACCTGCACACCTGTGTCGAGCACACACACCGCCTGAATAAAAGATGAACGACAGGGCAAACACAGGGAAATAAATGATGATAGCGTTACACGAGGTAAACACCAACAACAGATGGATGTGGTGTGTGTGGCAGCCCTCTGGCACCGGGAGTGTGTGTGCCACCTTGAACTCTGGTGCGCAGCCGGCCGTGTAAAGCTCTGGTGAGAGGAGACTGAAAATAAAGGTGAAAAACTACACCCACACACTTGTGCTTACTATCAATTACTTTTCTGCTCTGAAAGGAGAAGAAGTTGCATATAAGGCTTCTAGTTGCCGAGTCGCCAGTGATTAATTCAGCGACTCAATAATTCAGAAGTTGCACACTTTCCATTAGGTGGAATAATGCACCCTGCAAATTTTAAAAGAAATATGGGACAGCTTTGTTTTGAGTCTCTGGTTTTGGTTGTAGACTGGGTTGTCTGAAGAAATGAATACCGGGTCATTTGAAATTAACAGCGCTATTAATATTAAACAACAGTCCTGCTGATTGTCTGAGGCACTGGATTAAAAGGTCTCTGATGACCTGATGAGGATCTTTTGTGGTAATGAGATTCGTGTTTTAGAGGAAGATTGTATCTTTCTTGTTACGTATACTTTATCCTTAGTTGGAGTGTCAAATGGCAAAAGGGTTCTCTTCTCTGTCCTGAGGAGTTTTTTTTTTTGTTTCTTTTATTGATGAAATGAGTTGATGTACAAACGGCATCACATCAGTGTCAAAATTAACTTTTTTTTTGTTTATTTTCATGCTGTTTTACCTTTGATGGTAAAGACATGTCATCATTTAAGTCAAATAGTTGCAATTAGGTTACCTATAAAAAAAAAACTCAAAACATCAATAAAAAAAATTAGAATGAAATAAATTCTTAATCTGAATGATTATAGGCTGTTACAATAAATAAATAAAAAACACTGCATAAGTCTATAAATATATATCAAATTCAGTAAAAATACAATTGGATTCAAACTTTTGCCACATGAACACCCCAGCTCGCTAACCGCTAGGCCACGACTCCAACTAGGAATCTTACCTTGAACAGATCTGCCACTAGGCCATAGTCAGCCACCTGGAAAATAGGGGCTTCTGGGTCCTTGTTGATGGCAACAATGGTCTGTAAAACAAATAAGTAAATTATTAAGCATGGTGGGCTAGGTCGCAAAAAAACACTGCATGGTATGTCGAGCATTGATTAACTACAGTCTCCATAATCTAACATGAAAAATAATTCCCAGATGTCTATTCCCAGAAAAGTGCAGTGGTAACTTTCTACCCAAAAAAATGCCAACACAATATTATTGTAATTATCAAGTCAACATGAGGACGCTCCTGTATGAACATATGGAGGAAGGTGCTAGTGATGGAAGCTCTGGCAGATTGTTGAGCAGTGCTATGAGAAGCTATGATGCAGAATGGAAAATGCAGATGAATTATGGATGCGGGTAAAAAGCTACTCCAGATCGCTTTTAAAACACTCCATCCCAATACATCGTCCCACTTAAGAGAGAGTTAACTCTGGAAACTCTTGAAGACCTCTTCTGATGGGTGGGCTTTCTCTAATTGAGGATATTACCACAGAAAAGGATATCTTCTTAGTGTGTGTATTTTGACATGCATTACTAACTGTACCTTGCTATCTTTCATTCCAGCCAGATGTTGGATAGCACCAGAGATGCCAACTGCAATGTACAGCTCCTGTAGAGTAACCAAGAAAAGTATTAAAGTTATGTACATGTTCATATACGTACGTACACAGTATATATGCTGTGTGTGTGTATATATATATATATATATACACACACACACACACAGCATATATACTGTGCATATATACAGCATATATACTATATAGCGCCCATACACACACACACAGAGAGACTAAATTCAGAAGAACTGTTTCTTCATGTAATCACAGATGAACTTTTATACATAAGACTGTCTCAGTTTTTTCGGTTCCATCATGTAATCACACGGACTCAATGATAGTGAGATCAGATCTCTGTGTGAAGCACCGGCTGTCAAACTCCTTGTACAAATCTCACTGGATTTTTAAAATCAATGGCAAAAACTGACACACTACTAACAGGATTAAAACGTTTTTTTTGGTGAAAATACTAACATGCCAAAGACATTTGCACAGTACTGTATATATAAAATGCATTTGATTTTAATTAAAATATTGCTTTCTAAACATTTAAAATTAAATAAAAATGTTCATTTACCTAAAAAAATCACATTACTGTCGATTTATATGCAAAACTAGGCATTTATGAATCGCTTGTGAAGGGGAAGCTCATTTAATATGCGTTTAGAGTCATGTTATGCACATTGCACACGACTGATTGATTGACACCCCAAGCAACAATATGGTGTTCCATGTTTCACTTAGAAGCACTTGAAATTAACTGCACTGGGTGTAAACGAGGCTAGTTCTTAAAAATCACGAACTAGATTCTTGTTTGCGTGTACAGAATTTCAACAATTTAGCATCGTCACGTGTTACACTAACAAAGGACGTTTAAAACTGTCAGCATTAGCTCTGAAGTGCTCTGCTGATCTCCCGTCCCAGAGCACAGGCCACAACATCCTCACAATTACACAAAAGAGCAGTGCTTGGGGGATGTGGCAGGACTCCCCCTCGCCTCCACCCTTCTCCCGAGGGAGTGCTACATCAGTGGCTCTCAGCTTAATGCACTGCTCCATGAATATTTCAGTGCAGTTGACTGTGGCGCTCTCCCAGGGGCCACCGCTTCAATTTGTGAACACGCGGACGGCCAGCCGGAGCTCTAAAAGCCAGGAGGAGGAGAGAGAGGGCAGGGCTGGTGTTTCAGATGGGCTGAAGTGATGGAGACCCGCAAACATCTCAATATCCAGACGAAGGGGGAGCTTGTAGCGGGTGGTGGATAAAAGTTAGCTAACGACTTCGAGTTAACGGATAATTGGCATCTAAAAGCCGATAACTTTTGATGAAAGATTTTCCAAAAAAATATATTTCACCGAAAATATAATTTCTCCACCTCTAAAACATTTTATCTGCTGATGCAACATAGGCTGAACCAAAAATATCAGTTAAAGATTTAATCAAACCAAGTCCTGCACTACATGTATTTTTTGCTAAAGGTTTCGATCCGCATGAAATAGAAAAATATGAGATATTATGGAAGTGGGCACAAGTGAATATCTTGGAGATTTATCATGATGTTTTATTTAATTATCAACAAATGGTCTGTAAAAGATGGTTCTTATAGTTTTTCTTTATTTAGTTTTTTAAAGGTATTAATGAATAAATACTAATATTTAATGAATAAAAACTAATTACAATAGCAAACTAAATATTAAATACTGGTTTGAAACTTTGAATAATATATAATCAATAAAAGTCATATAAAAGATTTCTCTTGTGATTTTATTTTAATTAATTTATTTTTTTTAAATGATCATTACAATTTTTGCAACCCCCTTACCAAAATTGTGGAAATTCTTCAAAACAGAATAAAATATGCAAAATTGGTGACAGTGGGGGGAAAAAACACCAAATAACTAACAGGGTTGAAAATGTAGCCCAAATTAAGCTGTCATAATGTAGGAACTCATTTTTGCAACCCTGTTACCAAACCTTGGGAAATCTTTCTTTCTTTCTTTTTTCCTAACAATAAACATTAGTATGAAATATGCAAAATTGGTGACACTGGTGGGGGGGGGGGGGGTGCCAAATGACTAACAAGGTTGAAAATGTACCCAAATTAAGCTGTTATACAGTAGAGACTAGCTACCTTGAGACCAAGTTTGTAGTTTTTGATAAACTTATATTTACAATTAATTAAAGAAAAATATTCTATAATTTTTGTGTTGAAACAAACAGTGTTGAATGGTTATATATAACTATAATCAGAGACTATATATAAATGACATGGAGCTTTCACTAGTTGCAGCGTCATGGTGCACATCCTTAAACTTGAGTTTTTCACATAAAAAAGCAACAAAAACCTCCAAACCACATATATCTAGTCATCAAACCATCACCCTGAGGGCTAAAAGATTACAATTAACCACAAAAGACATACTTAATCGACCCAAAACAACACTCATCCATCTTGACTCGAGTTCATTTCACTGGTAGAACTCATTCGGGACTTGTTCAGGGTGAATACTAATGCACAATGGTCGGGCTACGCTTGACAAGCTTGTCAAAACATTTGGAGAATTGGGTTTGGGGCTGATTTGCCTGGTTTGAGCTCAGGGCGGACCTGTGCGGTGCGTGGCTCCACTAATGGCTCTGCTAAATCATTTACAAGCTCCGGCTTGTGCCATTAACTACATCACAACGCCTCAAAGCTCTGCTAATGTGTGGATAATGACAGCGGGGACGTCCCACTTGGAGCGGATAATGGAAAATTAACCTTTTTAAAGGGCAACACGGATTCATCTTTCTGGATTCAAACAGAAACAACAATTAGATGTTGCTGTATTCAAAGTCAAGATACCACTGAACCCGTGGTGGGTTTATGTGTTGAACTTCGAGAAGGATTTCCCTCTGTAGAGGCAATCAGTGCATATGAAGGACTGTAGGACAGACTGAGAAATAAGACAACTGGTTAGGTCTTGGTACTTACAGGAGCCACAATCTTTCCAGTCTGTCCGACCTGCATGTCATTTGGTACATAACCAGCATCAACTGCGGCTCTGGAGGCACCAACTACGATAAAATAGTGGTGGTTTCATTTTAAATTCATATTTCTTTAAATAGCTTGATTAAAAACGAACAATAAACAAAGAATCTAGGTTTTAATCAATGATTAGGACAAAACAAGCACCGTACCGGCTGCGTTCAGCTGGTCGGCGAGGTCGTAGAGCAGTTTGAAGTTGTCGCCGCTCTTCAAGCCCCTCCCTGTTATGACAAAGAGACGGCAGATGGGCATGAAATATGAAATTACTGACAAGGTTATGAGTCCAGTAGGATCGATACGGTCTCAGTTTACTATTGATTTTCTGAGCAAAAAAATTTGCCTAGATAAATTTCAAGGGAATACCCAACATTATGACACAATGAACATAAACACAAAGATGATGTAGTCCCAGTGGGAAGCGGCTTTAGTTTATGTAATTTATTGATGTTATTTTTCTTTGATTTAGCAATAAAGTATGAGAGTTTGTGCCGTACTGCTTTTTATAAAACTGTTTGTCTATAATAAAATATTAGAATAATATATACAATAAAAAAGAAAATGTTTTCATTAAAATGTAAAAGCACATGGTATCATTTTTAGATTTTATACATTTATTTTATACATTTATTTTGTTGTATTTATTTTTTGTCATAGCATCAAAGCTACAATTTTAAATAAATATAAAATGAAACTTCTTACAACAATATAATAACAATTAAATAAAATCTTTATATTTATTATTTGATTAAATTTGTATACAGTTCAAACAAACAATAAACAAACACAAATATGATGTAGTCCCTGTGGGAAGCGGTTTTAGTTTATAGTAATTTATTGATGTCATTTTTTTTTTTTTTTATTAAGCAATAAAGTATGACAGTTTGTGCCCAATTGTTTTTTTTTTAAAAACTGTTTGTTGTTAAAAAAAAAAAAAAGTTACATGATAAAACCTTGTACTGTCCCTTACAAGAATCAGATATTAGTGACTAGATGATACAGTTCCTGACACATGATCAAACTGGTTAACAAGTGGGTGTGGTGCAGTGATATAACAGCATTATAATATGATTGTGCCTGTTCACTTGTATATCATGTATTTTAGCGTTTGTGTTTGGGACCAAACTATACATTTTATAACATGCATTAAGACAATTTCCTGTAATGTCCAGTGGACAATTGCGGTTCTTGTACAAAGTTCTTACCTCCAGACACCACGACTTTAGCACTGCCGAGATCCGGACGATCACTCTTAGTTAGAGTTTGCTCCAGCCACTCAGAGACTCCAGCAGCGGCAGACGAAGAGACTGCAAAAGCAACAACATCTCGTGAGGAGCCGTCCAAATAAACATGCAGAGTTGTTCCAAAATACCCCTTTATGATCCCTTTAAAGTCAACGTTTAAACAAACTAGGCCATCAAAACCTTGCAGCGGAGTGGAGGATTATAAACAACACTAAATACTATAAACCTTTGTGTGTGGTATCAAAGTCAGCGTGACCTTAAAGAAAAACATGAACAAACAACAGTGTTTAACTTAATCAAACGACTGAGTACCTTCCTCTGAAGAGGCGCTGCCCCCCTCTATGGCCGCAGGTTCAAACGAAGTGCCTCTAACTGTGAAGATCTTGACGCTTTCATTACACTTGATTGTGCTGAGGGCATTTCCTATGGCCAGAAGACAGGGGGAAAGAGATGAAATGACAAAAAATTACACACACACACACATATATATATACATATATATACACACTACCGTTCAAAAGTTTGGGGTCAAATTTTTTTTTTTAAAGAAATTAATACTTTTCTTCAGAAAGGACGCATGAAATTGATACAAAGTGACAGTAAAGAAATTTATAATAATGCAAAATATTTATTTTTTAATGAAATGCTTTTCTCTTGAACTTTCAAAGAATCCTGAAAAAAATGAATCACTGTTTGCACAAAAATATGAAGCAGCAAAACTGTTGTCAACTGTGATAATAACCATAAATGTTTCTTGAGCATCAAATCATCATATTAGAGTGATTTCTGAAGGATCGTGTGACACTGAAGACTGGAGTAATGATGCTGAAAATTCAGCTTTGATCACAGGAATAAATTACATTTTAAAATATATTCACATAGAAAACAGCTGTTTTACATTGAAATAATATTTAACAATATTACTGGGTTTGTTTTGTATTTTTAATCAAATAAATGCAGCCTTGGTGAGCAAAAGAGACTTCTTTTAAAAACATAAAAAATATTACCGACCCCAAACTTTTGAACGGTAGTGTGTGTGTATATATATATATATAGTGAGGAAAATAAGTATTTGAACACCCTGCTATTTTGCAAGTTCTCCCACTTAGAAATCATGGAGGGGTCTGAAATTGTCATCGTAGGTGCATGTCCACTGTGAGAGACATAATCTAAAAAAAAAAAAAAATCCAGAAATCACAATGTATGATTTTTTTAACTATTTATTTGTATGATACAGCTGCAAATAAGTATTTGAACACCTGTCTATCAGCTAGAATTCTGACCCTCAAACATCTGTTAGTCTGCCTTTAAAATGTCCACCTCCACTCCATTTATTATCCTAAATTAGATGCACCTGTTTGAGGTCGTTAGCTGCATAAAGACACCTGTCCACCCCATACAATCAGTAAGAATCCAACTACTAACATGGCCAAGACCAAAGAGCTGTCCAAAGACACTAGAGACAAAATTGTACACCTCCACAAGGCTGGAAAGGGCTACGAGGAAATTACCAAGCAGCTTGGTGAAAAAAGGTCCACTGTTGGAGCAATCATTAGAAAATGGAAGAAGCTAAACATGACTGTCAATCTCCCTCGGACTGGGGCTCCATGCAAGATCTCACCTCGTGGGGTCTCAATGATCCTAAGAAAGGTGAGAAATCAGCCCAGAAATACACGGGAGGAGCTGGTCAATGACCTGAAAAGAGCTGGGACCACCGTTTCCAAGGTTACTGTTGGTAATACACTAAGACGTCATGGTTTGAAATCATGCATGGCACGGAAGTTTCCCCTGCTTAAACCAGCACATGTCAAGTCCCGTCTTAAGTTTGCCAATGACCATTTGGATGATCCAGAGGAGTCATGGGAGAAAGTCATGTGGTCAGATGAGAATGAGGAGTACCATCCCAAGAACACCATCCCTACTGTGAAGCATGGGGTGGTAGCATCATGCTTTGGGGGTGTTTTTCTGCACATGGGACAGGGCGACTGCACTGTATTAAGGAGAGGATGACCGGGGCCATGTATTGCGAGATTTTGGGGAACAACCTCCTTCCCTCAGTTAGAGCATTGAAGATGGGTCGAGGCTGGGTCTTCCAACATGACAATGACCCGAAGCACACAGCCAGGATAACCTTCTTACCTCTGTAAGAAGCATGTCAAGGTTCTGGCGTGGCCTAGCCAGTCTCCAGACCTGAACCCAATAGAGGATCTTTGGCGGGAGCTCAAACTCCGTGTTTCTCAGCGACAGCCCAGAAACCTGACTGATCTAGAGAAGATCTGTGTGGAGGAGTGGGCCAGAATCCCTCCTGCAGTGTGTGCAAACCTGGTGAAAAACTACAGGAAACGTTTGACCTCTGTAATTGCAAACAAAGGCTACTGTACCAAATATTAACATTGATTTACTCAGGTGTTCAAATACTTATTTGCAGCTGTATCATACAAATAAATAGTTAAAAAATCATACATTGTGATTTCTGGATATTTTTTTTTAGATTATGTCTCTCACAGTGGACATGCACCTACGATGACAATTTCAGGCCCCTCCATGATTTCTAAGTGGGAGAACTTGCAAAATAGCAGGGTGTTCAAATACTTATTTTCCTCACTATATATATATATATATATGTTTATTTGTTTTCTTTGTCAGGCAATTCAATTTTAATTTAATTAATTACACATCAAATTTGCCTGTGAAATGAACCCCCCAAAATCATTTAAAGTCATTATTGTGTTAAATGAGAAAAGCATTAAATAGACAATAGAAACAGTAGCTTTAAAAAATGTATGTTTGATTTGATTCAACATGGAATTTATTAGACAAACGTTTAGGCTAAAACTGACATGATTTTTTCCTGAATTAGTATTTAGATACATTTACAGCTGCTTATTTATAGGAGCTCAGAGGTGGCATGAATGCATTTAAACAGCAATTACAATTGCATAAATAATGCCATGAGATGAATGGGTATTAAAGGGATGATTTACCCAGAAATTGTAATTCTGTCATAATTTACTCACCCTTATGCTGTTTCAAACCTGTATGACATTCTTTCTTCTGTGGAACATAAAATAAGATAATTTGAGAAATGTCTCAGTATTTTTTTCATTCAATGAAAGTAAACCAAAATAGTTGGGTTACCAACATTCTTCAAAATATCTTCTATGTTCCATGAAAGAAAAAAAGTCATACAGGTTTCAAATGGTGACAAAGGGTGAGTAAATGAAGAAAGAATTTAATTTTTGGGTGAACTCCCTTTAAAAATCCCTTTAATGGTTTTTATTTTTTATTAATATTGAACTATGATTTTTAAATGAAATGATAAAATAAACATAAACTGCCAGTAGGTGGCGGTAACTGTCTAAATGAGTAAGTCATTGGCTGCCGAAATCACATACTCTCTTGAGTAGGTACTTATTTTGAATTAGTTGCATCATGACAGCTAAAATAGTATGTTCTATATAGTATGAATGTAATCTGGACGTACTACAGTCATGTTGTCATTATCATGTGACCTACCAGCGTCAGTTGCGTCGCTTCACTGACATTCATAAATTCTCTCCCGTGGCCTCAGGAGATAATAAAGTGTCCATCGTATGCACACTACAGAATCTCACCAGAAGTAGTAGGTCATCCAGTACTTTTTGCCTACACTTTTATGAGTACTGCACAGTTTTTCACCTACTATATAGTAGGGAAGTATACGATTTCGAATGCAGCCATTGAGTCATTCATTCATTCATTTGTTCAAACAGCTGATTCATTCAGGAAGTGAGTAAATGGCTCTCTTTATGAATGGGCCACTGAATCATTGTTCACTCTATTCAATACACAGATTCATTCAGAAATTAAACACCGCTGTGTGTTGCTCGGAGACGCACAACAGTTCTGCTGTGGCTTTAGAGGTAATATTTTCATTGGCAAAATTGAGAAAAAACAGACAAAATTGTGTCTTAAATATAACACGATATTAACTTTATTTAATGTCTGTATAAAATCAATAACACATTTGCACTTATGCAATTCGGGACTAAAACAACAATCGTGTGATATTACGCTCGTTACCCGTGTGATATATAAATATCATATAAGACAAACTCATACAGGACCATTTTTGCCCTGATATCTTGAATTTTAGGGTCATTCTAACTCTATAGGGTTAGGTAATTTTAACCATTTGTTTGTTTAATAGCTAATTAAAATAATGCATTATATATATAAAAGATACAATGACAAAATTAAAATAAAATAGTGTACTCTTAGTATAAAAAAAGCTAGCTTTTTTATGTAAAGAGAATCAATATTTTCACTATTTAATAATTTGTATTAAGGACATTAACACACATTACTACATTATATAATAAAAAAGACCATCAAATGTTCATTCAAATACATTTAGGATAATTCAAGTAAATGTCCCTGGAGAACCTTCATATGGATCCCCCAGTTGAAAACCTTGGACATAAATGATCACCACAAGTGGCAAAAAAACACTTTTCATTTGAGGTTTTCACGAAAAACATTAATGTGACTGAATAAAATAAAGTCTCATAAATTTCAAGTGTTCTGTGCTTGCCAAAGATAAAGTGGCCGGAGTAATTGGGAAGTATTTATGGCAGTAGAGTTTATGGATGTGAACAGAAAAATAATACATGCAAAAGCGGAACAAAAAGGCTCCAGGATCCCCCTTAAATGAAAAAAAGAAAAAGAAAATATACGCTTTGTTTCAAGCCAGTGTAAATCACTGTGCGTCTCCGTTCACGCAGCCAACCAATGGCCAGACTCCTAAATCACTAACTCCATGTTAAACAAAGAGAAGGATATGGAACATACTAGGAAGGTTATTTTGAAAGCATTTCTTGACAGGTACATCTGGAAGAGCTACTGGTGTATTCGTTTGTGTGTTTACCTGCATAAATGGTCCTCACAAAGGTGTCTGGAGATTTGATCTCAATGATATCTGAAATGGGAGCCACATCCAACTTGGCGGCCACTCTTGGAAGGAGATTCTACAAATAAAGATATACACTCAGCATTATTAAAGACAATCGGATGTATTTGAAGCTCTTGAATAAGTTCAAGCGATTAAAACATGCACATCCTTAATATCTGCAAATGTGGTCAAATTTGATTTGATTGGAAATAGCATTATTTCGGCAGGCATTGATCAAAACCAATGTCTGAAAACTTTGGCTTTCCTGCATCGCAGACGGAATAAATATCGTTGAGTCTGAAAAAGAGCTCTAAGTTATGTCTAGAGGTGAAAAATATTGCATAGTGGTAATTCAAGTGTTTTATATAGTGACATAATGAAACCAAATCCACCACTTAAGAATCCATCAAATAAAATACGTTTAGCCAGTGAGGAAATTGAGACTAATACATCTCTTTGGTCTGGGGTTAGGCTACATAAGATACTGTTTAATGTATTACAATTCAATTTAAATACCATTAGAAATGCTGCCTGACAGTTTGGCAGAGGAATGACAAATAACCTTGCATATAATAGAGCCGCACTTATTGAGGACGGACTTCTCCCACAATTCCAAAAGTAAGAAGCCTGATAGCAGCTCAGTGGGATGAGAGTTTCTAATCTATTTCCCATTTGTGCTTTTCGCTCTGGGAAATAATCAAATAACTCCGAAATGAGTGTAACTACAAAATCCTGCATTAAGTAAAACATCGACACTAATCACCGATGCAACCACATGGAAAAATAAAAAAGAAATATATTTTGCATTAATGCAAAAAAAGTGTTTGTCAGCAAATGTAAAAGAAGAAAACAAGAAGAAATTTTGTGCGTTCTGAAAAAAAGTTTGTGATGTATAGCAATTATATAAATGTATAGTCTGATGTTTAAAGTGTAAAGTAAAGTGATGTTTTGAGTCACTTATTTGCATTTGGGAACGCAACATTTGACATGAGAATCGGTTACAAATCTGTTGTTGTCAATAAAGAGAAGCAAAAAGGTCTCTCTGCAGTTTCCCTCCAAAGCTCAATGGTTTAACGTTTGAAAAAAAAAAAGAAATTAGCATAAATGTTAGTATTGTAATTTTACTGTTTTGTAAAATAAAATCAAATAAAAATAAAACAATAATAATAATTATTAACATTGTTATTAATAATAATAAACAATAATTCTATGAATACTTGAATACTAACATATATTGTTTTAATACATTATTATCATGATCATTAAATACTCGATTTCTTAATTTTACAGTACAATAATATGTATTATTGCAATATACAATGAGGAAAATAAGTATTTGAACATCCTGCTATTTTGCAAGTTCTCCCACTTAGAAATCATGGAGGGGCCTGAAATTGTCATCGTAGGTGCATGTCCACTGTGAGAGACATAATCTAAAAAAAAATATCCAGAAATCACAATGTATGATTTTTTAACTATTTATTTGTATGATACAGCTGCAAATAAGTATTTGAACACCTGAGTAAATCAATGTTAATATTTGGTACAGTAGCCTTTGTTTGCAATTACAGAGGTCAAACGTTTCCTGTAGTTTTTCACCAGGTTTGCACACACTGCAGGAGGGATTCTGGCCCACTCCTCCACACAGATCTTCTCTAGATCAGTCAGGTTTCTGGGCTGTCGCTGAGAAACACGGAGTTTGAGCTCCCGCCAAAGATTCTCTATTGGGTTTAGGTCTGGAGACTGGCTAGGCCACGCCAGAACCTGGACATGCTTCTTACAGAGACACTCCTTGGTTATCCTGGCTGTGTGCTTCGGGTCATTGTCATGTTGGAAAACCCAGCCTCGACCCATCTTCAATGCTCTAACTGAGGGAAGGAGGTTGTTCCCCAAAATCTCGCAATACATGGCCCCGGTCATCCTCTCCTTAATACAGTGCAGTCGCCCTGTCCCATGTGCAGAAAAACACCCCCAAAACATGATGCTACCACCCCATGCTTCACAGTAGTGATAGTGTTGTTGGGATGGTACTCCTCATTCTCATCTGACCACATGACTTTCTCCCATGACTCCTCTGGATCATCCAAATGGTCATTGGCAAACTTAAGATGGGCCTTGACATGTGCTGGTTTAAGCAGGGGAAACTTCCGTGCCATGCATGATTTCAAACCATGACGTCTTAGTGTATTACCGACAGTAACCTTGGAAACGGTGGTCCCAGCTCTTTTCAGGTCATTGACCAGCTCCTCCCGTGTAGTTCTGGGCTGATTTCTCACCTTTCTTAGGATCATTGAGACCCCACGAGGTGAGATCTTGCATGGAGCCCCAGTCCGAGAGAGATTGACAGTCATGTTTAGCTTCTTCCATTTCCTAATGATTGCTCCAACGGTGGACCTTTTTTCACCAAGCTGCTTAGCAATTTCCCCGTAGCCCTTTCCAGCCTTGTGGAGGTGTACAATTTTGTCTCTAGTGTCTTTGGACAGCTCTTTGGTCTTGGCCATGTTAGTAGTTGGATTCTTACTGATTGTATGGGGTGGACAGGTGTCTTTATGCAGTAACGACCTCAAACAGGTCCATCTAATTTAGGATAATAAATGGAGTGGAGGTGGACATTTTAAAGGCAGACTAACAGGTGTTTGAGGGTCAGAATTCTAGCTGATAGACAGGTGTTCAAATACTTATTTGCAGCTGTATCATACAAATAAATAGTTAAAAAATCATACATTGTGATTTCTGGATTTTTTCTTTTTTTTTTTAGATTATGTCTCTCACAGTGGACATGCACCTACGATGACAATTTCAGACCCCTCCATGATTTCTAAGTGGGAGAACTTGCAAAATAGCAGGGTGTTCAAATACTTATTTTCCTCACTGTAGATATCTTTTTTTAATTTGATAGAATATGTTTTTTAATAATATTTGCAGGGGTTGGGGATGTGGTTTAGCTGATTTTTGTCTTCACAGGTTTTGTTTATTTGATGACGAACTTTATACAAATGTTACACAGGGTTTTTTATCGTAAACTAACACTATCAAAAACATTTCTGTTAACTAAAAAAAAGCTGAAATTAAAATGAATAAATAAATAGTCATTGAAAAAAACTAAAACGAAAATTAGAAATGTAGCCTTGGCAATAAACTGAAATAAGTTATTTTAAAAACGTAAAAAATATTAACTGATATATAATTTATAACCAAAATAAAATAATTTAAACCGAAATGGCAATAAAACTTATGAAACGACAAGCTCATAACGAAATTACTAAAAAAAAAAAAAAAAATACACATGAAAACTAAAAATATAATAAAACTATAATAAAACTAAAACAATGATAGCACAAATTTTACATACTTTTTTGCCTTTTTTATTTGATGAACTTTTATCAGATTGTACAACAATGTAAATATTTACCTTAATTTTTTTATGAATTTAACAAATTTGCCTTGATCTATTTTTTATTTGATGATAAACTTGTATAGCATTTTTCAGAATGTACAACATTTCTGTACAAGAGAAATTTAATTGACAAAATTGTCATTGCTGACAAACACTTTTTGTGTGATAATGCAAAGATTGTGATTTGATGATCTTCACAAACATACATTGCCAAAATTAATTTTAAAAAACGGTGTCGAGTAACACCGTTTCAACGCAAATTTGTACTCGCATTTGGTGCTTCAAACCCTGGCTAATATGCTAATAGTGTTCCGCAGATGGAGAGGCGAGCTCGTGAAGACATACAGTGCTATTAGTAGAAATATGTCCATGTATAAATGCATTAGAAAACATTTAGCAGTTTATTTAGAATTTTTTTAAAGTCCATTTCACGATTTCAATCATCATTCAGTAACCAGCATCCCCCCAAAAAACATTTATCGTATTTACACAATTCACATGGGTCATACTTTTCAGGACGGAAAAATCGCATCCCTGAAAAACGGATATCAAATTTGTTCAATCTGATAAAAGTTTGTCTTCAAATCAAAAAATGCCAATTTTGTTTGTTCTGATAATGGTTTGTCATCACTTTTTTTTTAAAGATAAAAATGTCAATTTTGTTCAAGCTGATAAACGTTTGTCATCAATATAAAAAAAAAAGATCAAGAAAAAACATGCATGAAGTTTGTTCAACCTGACAAATGTTTGTCATCAAAATAAAAAGTAACAATGGTGTTGTTTTCCCACACTGTGTAATTACCTTTCCGAAAGCAGAAGCTCCCGCACAGATGTGTGTGAAACTGAACTGTTTCTGAGTGGCCAAGATGAGGGGTGTCAGCTCCTCTGTGAAAGAAGGCAGAATTTCGTTTTAAATCACTGAAAACCATGCTTTCTTCAATATGATACTATTTTATCCAAAGTCACTTGCACTGTTCTTTACTTAATTTACACAACAACCAAATACTCGAGTTTACCTGGCAATAACCCTTTGTAGGCTGCATGTTGAGCTATCAGAATTTTCTTCACCCCTTGAACTTTGGACAACTGCTCTGCAACCTGTCCAAAAACCCATAATCAGAGCCCTGAAATCAGGCTTTCACTGCGCTACACAGAAATCAATGGAAATGAAGAGAATACCTTCGCACAGTTCGTTCCAGCAACCAAACAGGACACATCACTGCCGAGTTTATTAGCAGCGGTGATGGCGTTCAGGGTGATGGGGGTCAGCGTGTCATTATTGTGCTCGGCAACAACCAGAGTACTCTGAAACCTCTGAATCAAACCAGACTGGAGAAAAAGAAAAAAACGTATTTGGTCAATCTGATACTGTATGATATAAATAACTGCCAGGCTCTTTCACCCAAATAACCGATACAAGGTTACTTACTAAGCAGACTGGGGCAGTGCAGCCAAACATTGTTTTATAGCCCATAGAGGTCATTAGAAATCTGATTTATAACAGGGATCTGATACTACTTAGGGTCTGGCCTAATATATTAACATATCAAATTTAACGTAGGCCACATTTTTAATGCATTGTAGTAGGTCAATCAGTTAAAGACAGTGAGGAGGTTTCATAATGCACTGTTTACATATCGCATAACCTTGACAGATAGTTAGCTAGCTCTGTTTATTAACTAATCATATAGATGTTACCAATGCCTTAAAAATTTCACGAACATAATAAAAGATCAATATTTCTGTCTAACGCTATAAAAAAACAGTAACACTATGAGAATAAGTTAAAGTTAACGTAAACGCTTAGTTAGCAGGCTGCATAACTAAGAAAAAAAGGTCAGCAAAGTAAGCAAACATTTGACATTGCGTTTTAATAATCACATATCAAATACAATACAATAAAACAAGCGTATAAAGAAAAGAATAGCAGTTTAGTCACATATTACACAACTCAGCTGAACTAACGTTAAATGAGCGTGTTAGCCAGCATGCTAAGCTTTTTATTCAGGTCTTTTTGTGTCTAGAAGAGACAGTGAGAAAAATGACAACTTTAAAAGAAAGTGCGCACTGGTTAATGTGTCGTTTCGTCGGGTTTTTCTTACCAACTGCCTGAGATAGGTCTTGTTTACAGCTTTCAACATGATTATTACTGCAGCTAACTATCAGCATCCACACTGCCAATGATTTGGTAACAGGGGATAGAGGTTGAGTTGAGTTCTCGCGAGATCACAAGAGACACGCCCCTCTTATGTATAAGTCATTTTGTAACATTTTTTTTTTTTACATTTTGTAACAGCTCAAATGTGGTTTTCTTGGAGGTGATATTCTTCACTATACGTACTCTTTTTATATATAGGCCTATACAGTGGTTAAAGTGGGATTTGGCAGGTGGAGGAACCTCATATTTTGTGTAGGTGCAACAGGGAAAAATGACTCACCGTGGGACAACATATTGAGTATTGTGGTATAGCAATACTTTCTGAGACAAGAGTGTCACTCTGGCACCAAGTATCACAATACTTATTTACTTGATATTTTAATGGTTTTATTTTGGTCCATGAATGATATGATGACATTATAAATAGCTTTAAAACCATGTCAGTGGGCATTAAATTATTTGTCAATACCTGCTCTCTCCTCATCTACATCTCTCTTATTCGCTCAGTCTCCTTATCCTGCCCTATTTCTTCCCCTCCTAAAGCTGAACTTTTACTGATAGTCTTTTCATTTTCGTCTGTGTCAGTGAAGAAAGTAAACATAGGCTCAACTGATATTTATATGTTTTATTAATCATTTTCTTATAAGTTAATTTACTCAAGGCTACCAGGTTAGTATTTCCAATAGGAACCTTCTACAAACTTTGGAATTTTAAATAATAGCCTACAAATTATAGGCTACATTTAACGCAATTGGTGGAATTGGCAGACGTTCCCTTAGGCGTCATGCGCTGTTGAAGCGCGTCAAAACATTCTCAGGTATAAATATGCAGCATTAATGCAAGTAGATGATTTTGAACGTATATTTAATGTTGATATTTAATGGTTACATAAAACTAATCCTGCTGTTGATATCTTTGTAAGACTGCCGAGCCTATAAGACAGTGTCTATGTAAAACAAATGTCCGGCGAAATATCGAACCTAAAACTAACTTTACCGCGCTCAACCACCGTGAGAGCATTTCACGCATTTGTAATCGCTCGCGTTCAACGGGGAGGAAGGGAGGTTGGTCGGTCGGCCAAGCGAGATTCGTTGAGATTAATGAATTTATGAATTAATCTGAGGTGCCGGAACGCAGTTCCGGACCGATCCGGTCCACTTTAACCCCTGGGCCTATATATATCGGAATAACTAATAGTTCTGTCTAATAGCAAAGTGGGCGGAGACTGGGTGGATACGTAATTAGCCTAGGGGGCTTAATCTGTGGATCTTTTTAGTTCAAGAAAAGTTAGTTTCCCACGGTGACTGTAAATGTAACAGGGTCCACTGAACCAAGGGTTAGATTTTTTATGACTTCATGCATAATTTTGTGGCATAATCAGCTGTAGCCTACCAACAGCACATATTCTGTATTAAGTAGAATGCAACATTTTGGTATGAACACTGTAAAAAAAAAAAAAAAGTTGCTGCCTTTTAAGTAGGCTACAATCAACTTGGATGTTTAAGTCATTTCAACTTAAACTACATTAAACTGGATTAAAAACATGAGTTGAATCTTAAAATAAAATCTTAAAATAACTAAAAATAAAAAATAATTTAAAAATAAAAGTTGAAAATTGATTAACATATTTTGATGAGTTTAAGCAATGTAAAAAATGTTGTCATAACTTATTGATCATATTTTTTACAGTGACTATGAGCTTTTTACAGTGCTATGATATGAGTATGATTTTATGAATGTTCCCTGTTTGTCTTTCTGTTTGTTTGTTTGTTTGTTTGTTTGTTTGTTTGTTTGTTTGTTTGTTTGTTTGTTTGATTGATTTAGTAATTTTATGTGTTTAATTTTATTAATTTTACTGATTTGATATGTTTGGATTTGATGCTTTGGGTTGTGTTCATAACATGTTAAAGACAAAAGGGAAATATTGTGATTTATTACTTTTTGCATTGTTATTAAAATAATATATTCAAGATAGACTGTTCAATTAAACTAAAAAATAAAACGATACATTAGGCTAAAATATAATATATTACAAAAAGATAAACTCATTATGTAGCCTATGTAAATGGATTTTATTTTCATATTAAAAAGTTAGGCTATTATTGTATTCTGGCCATTTTTTCCGCAGTAGCTATATTTGTTCCATCTGATTCATTCAATCCGTTTGTATTGAATTTAAATCGCCGACAAATGGTTATCAACTGATTAAAACCAATAAAACGTAAAAAGTATAGGCTCTAGGCTACATGCAATCTCCTATATGTCTGTTTTTGACCCCCTCATGGAGCCAACATCGTTTCTTATTAGCCTATATTAAATGTGTTTCTTTGCGGGGTTAGAGGTCAAAGTCAGAGGTTAGGTTCGACACGCGGTCACTGATTCAACACGACTTCCAGCATGATTCTTGTCCGAAACATTTTCAGAGTGAAATAAACGAAATTATTTTAAAACATTTTAAAATAGACTATATATGGACTACCCCCCCCCCCCCCCCCCCCCCCCCATCTATGTTTAAGTATAAATATGACCAAAAAATGGACAGAATAAACCAGCTGAGTTTAATTTAGGGAGAAGCATTAACGGTGCAAAACATGACATTCAGTTATTTGAATCTATTTATTCTCCTTAACTTCAAATGTCGTGACAAGAGTGGATTTTGGCCTCAAAAGTAAAAATAAAAATAAAAGTAGGCTAATCCATTGTCTTGACTATTTGTGAGTTGAAACAATAGTTATCTTCAAACTAAGTTTACTCAATCTTTTAAGCCAGCAGTTGAACGTTCATTAAGTTTTACCAACTGGAAATGTGAGTGAATTATTCACAATAAAATGCATAGTTTAATGCAAGGTGCGTGTCGTAAGCAAAAAAATAACCGTTCTAAGCAAACTTGTGCTTTGAGTCTCTTCTTCTGACATTTTCCATAGAAGCAGATTAAATCTAACCGAAGAATGCATGTCCACGTTGGACAATTTTATGATTGTAATTTTCAATGGAAGCGCTCAAAGAAGCATAAATAGATTAATCGGGTTTGAAACACGTTACTTTCGCAGTCAAACTAATTTTTTTCCTCTCGAAATGTGTAATACTCTTAGCCGGTTTTTCTAATAATACATAATGCACTGCAGAGATGAAATTTAGTACTTCTGTTAATTTATTTCATATTTATTGTCAGTTATTTTCTACCTAAATTATACATTTTGTTAGACTGGCAAAAACGGATTATGAACTGTAGCCTATTACAAATATGAAACCATGTGATAGGCATGTACACTATAAGCTATGGGAAGATATTCTGATGTCCAGTAGGGGGCTCACTGTAACACATGGACTTAAATTTAAAGACTTTAAAAGCAACGAAAAGAATGTGGCATATATGCTAAATGTTTATTTGTTTTAAGAAAGTTTGCATAATATTTAGAAAATAAATTAACATATTTTTTAAAACCTCATTTTAGTTTTGTTTTGATTTTGTCAGTAGCCTAGGCTAGCCTATATCAAATGCAGTTTAAACCCGCAGATAACAATGTCGCTGCATACTTAACATTCATGCGTTGGTCCAGCTTCTCATTGAACACCTAAATGCAATACTGGCACTAAAATGTAGGCAAATGAAATATACTCCCTATTTATTGGATTTCCAGCTACTTTTCTTGTGTGTTTTGTCCTCCGTTGCAACTGTTTCATAGCTATGTTTGGAAAAACAGAAGTGGCAGTTTTATCTTCAATTCCTCGGAAGACAATATTCAAAACATTGCTCGTGGTCGGATCTCCTCCTCGGGCTGTTGCTCATATTCGGGGGAGCGCGTGTTCCAGGTTTGCATGTGACGTCAGAGCCCCGGTGACGTCAGAGCCCGTGTCTGTGTGTTGCTCTTCCCACAGGCTCTTCGGCCAGAAGTTATTAGTCAGCTCGGGACGAGGCAGTTTCCCATTCCATTTCCTCATCTGTACGCCTTCTGCCTTAACCCTCCTGTATGGTGGATATTCTACCCCATCCTTCTTTCTTGGGTGATATGGGGGATCATTCAAAAAGTAAGTGCTGGGTGTTTGTTTTAGCTACATTTGTTCGTCATTACACAATAACTTTGAATATCGTTCATGCAAAAATAGTTTAATATTACACCGAGACAATAAGAACTTTTTTCCCCAGTTGATACTATAGGCTATCAAAATATAATTTTATGTCGACTAGCCCGTTATTATTTTTTGAGCCAGCATGACTTATTTGCAAACAGTAGCCTATTGGTGCAGCCAAAACCACGAACTAATATAATGAAATAAAACAGGAAAAAGAACGACATTTTGTGGGCTAGTGGCATGTCAAAAGTGGATGCATGAGCAATAATATTGCATATTTGCACGACGGCGGTGTTTTGGGGGGGATTAAACAGCCTATATAGGGGCGCAGTCGGAGGACACTAGCTAATCCTTGCTCTCCATATCCAGAGAAGTCTGGAATCGCCATGTGTGTAGGCTGTGGAAGTCAGATCCATGATCAGTACATCCTGCGAGTGTCCCCGGACCTGGAGTGGCACGCAGCCTGTCTGAAGTGCGCAGAATGCAGTCAGTACCTGGATGAGACGTGCACTTGCTTCGTCCGGGACGGCAAGACTTATTGCAAGAGAGATTACGCACGGTACGAGTCACTCATATATTTGTGATTTCACAGCTTTGGAATTTCGTCGAGGCCCTCTTTTTCACAGATTCTTGACCCAAACCGATCTAGAGATATGGAAAAACTGTACTACCTTTGTTGAAGAGAAATATAGCCTATATTACTGTATAGGCTATAATAAAATATAGCAAAACATAAAAAAAATTAAGATAGCCTATTTAGTGGAAACTAATTATTTGTCAGCAAAATTCCAATATTCCATGGCTTGAGTGTGATTAGGCTAATACAGACCTGTTTGGTTTAGCCTTGCCTTGCTTGATTTTTTAAATACCGGTGTTTGTTCAGTATTGTTTTGAAGTTTGCTTTGTAAATACATAAGCTATAAAGCATTGTGTTCATTGTGTCTTATCCTACACACCTTATTATACCATTATATAGGCTCTTGTAAATATATGAAACCTCAGTTATATTACTCTAGCATATTTGTATAGAATAATGCATTAAAACAGTCAAACACAGTGTTTGAATGTGTTATACTGTTTACTCTGCGGCTAGGAATATGCGTAAGGTAACTGTGCTTGTAATTATTCATGAAAGGATAAATGCATTGTATTGTGTGTATCACTTATTATAATTAATTATATACATGCTTTAAGAAAAGAGTTACAATTGTGATTACGATCCGTTTTTCTTGGCCTTGTAAAAATCGAGCGGAGATGAGTTGGACGGTTTTGGAAACGAACAGTAAAAATAAGCAAATGTTTCTTCTGGAATTTGCAGATTATTCGGGATCAAATGCGCCAAATGCAACATCGGTTTCTGCAGCAGTGACCTGGTGATGAGGGCCCGGGATAACGTGTATCACATGGAGTGTTTCAGGTGCTCGGTGTGCAGCAGACATTTGCTCCCGGGAGATGAGTTCTCTCTGCGGGATGAGGAGCTGCTCTGCCGGGCGGATCACGGGCTGCTCATGGAGCGCGCTTCAGCCGGGAGCCCCATCAGTCCCGGGAACATTCACTCCAACAGGCCCCTGCACATCCCAGGTAGTAGTAACAATTAAAACACTATTGAGAAAATTATTATTATTAATAATAATAACAACAGCAATGCTAATGTCCAAGTTGCACATAATTGTATATATTTGTAATTCATTGGGGTGCTGTAGTAACAATAACAGTGCACACAAATGTAGTGTCACAAAAATAAAATGCCGAAAAATATTTTCGTTATTGTAGTAGTTGTGAAATAATAGCCTGCTAACGGCCACTATGACATCCCAGACTTTAGTTCTCTGTTACAGCTAATCGCATGTGAAATTGAGTTAACAGACCTCGGAGTTGCTTGTGTTCGGTGCCAATTTGAAGATATTTGTTTTCGTGTAAAACCCCTGGCACTTACTTGTAGCTGGCTGGGATTGTTTGATGATAGGCTATTTATGATTGAATTATCATGACGTGAAATTAATTTGAAACCGTTTACGCGTTTGGTTGGAAACAGCGTTTTTCTTAGTTTATTATTTTTTAATAAAAAGAAAGTGCAATATTGCGATATATAGCCTAAATAAAGAGTTCTGGGCTACACTTTATTTTAAGGTGTCATTGTTACAGTGTAATTACATATTTAAGTAATATTAATAGGGTTAGGGATAATTAGGGTTTGGTTAGGGATTAGGGTTAGTTGCATGTAATTATGCTGTTATTAGTACATGTAACATATGTATACTGTAAAATAAAGAGTTGGTGAGTTCTGTTATTTTCTTGGCTGTTAGATTGGTAGGATATGTCTATCAGATAGAGTAGAAAATGTTTTTTTGTTTCTTAAATACATTATTGATCAGATAGGCGACAAATTGTACTTTTAACGTTTAATTTCGAACTGAAACTGCATTTAGATAATTTGACTAAAATCAACGGTTTAGCCTTAATCTTGGACTGTAATGCTTTGAAATCTGGTAGTTGACTAAAAGCTTAAACAGCATTAAACCATACAAATGCTCTGTTCGATTATGTGTCACTATTAACCCTCTTATTGCTCTGTAAGATGGTGCACTTATTGCATGTTATACTTTTATATCCTATGTCGATCCTTCAACATTTTGCACATACAGCAAAGTTGAGAGCATATTGAAGGCCCTAAGAGGTGTTTTGACTGACACGCACTTGGCTACAGACCGATGTGTGTATGCACAATTTAACCTTCAAGTAAGCGTGCTCTTCTGCAGTGTGTCTAAATAATGAAATGACCCCTCAAGCCGAAAAGTGATTTACACGTATGGCTATTATATTCGCAGAACCTGTGCCAGTTCGTCAGCCACCTCACCGGAACCACGTTCATAAGCAGTCTGAGAAGACCACGCGTGTTCGGACAGTATTAAACGAAAAGCAGCTTCACACTCTCCGGACGTGTTATAACGCAAACCCGCGACCGGACGCGCTAATGAAGGAGCAGCTCGTGGAAATGACCGGTCTGAGCCCTCGCGTCATACGAGTTTGGTTCCAAAACAAGCGCTGCAAAGACAAGAAGAGATCCATACTTATGAAACAACTACAACAACAGCAACACAGCGACAAAACGGTAGGAATATCAGTTTTGTAGGCTACATTTCTAATGAGTGATGGCAATCAACGAATTTGCTATAGGCCTACTAAACTTATTTTGACTATAGCTGCCCTTCAAATAAAGTTTATTCAATGGTTCTTCGCAAATATTGCTTATAATCGAGTTGACTTTATGCTTCTTTGGAGATTAAAAATGTCTTGATGTTACATAGGCTAAATTGTTCGGGTTCTCATAGGCCTATAGCTATGATCAATACGTTATGACATGTTTTTACATTGCTTTAACTCGTAAAAAAAGTGACAAGTTATACAAGAATCAACTATTTTATTTAAGTCAGGTTAATATAATTTAAGTTGAAATGACATCCAAATTGATTGTGGGCCAACTTAAAATTTAAGGCAGCAACTTTTTTGACTATCTATCTATCTATCTATCTATCTATCTATCTATCTATCTATCTATCTATCTATCTATCTATCTATCTATCTATCTAGCTATCTATCTATCTATCTATATTGTGGTTCAATTAATTTTTCACTGCATAATATAAACATTCAAAATGCGAGATATGGCTGTGATTTTTTGAATGATTTTGAACACATTTACAATTCACGCATAAAGTGTTAAGTTTCTTTGAAATTGAAATATGATAGCTGTGTCGCTAAGATTCCTCCTCAACCTATTGCAGAATCTTCAAGGTCTCACAGGAACGCCTCTGGTGGCAGGCAGCCCGATTAGACATGACACCACGGTCCAGGGAAATCCTGTAGAAGTTCAAACCTATCAGCCTCCGTGGAAAGCCTTAAGCGAGTTTGCGTTACAGAGTGACCTGGACCAGCCTGCTTTCCAACAGCTGGTGAGGACTGCCATCCCCGAACACTTATTATTAAGGCCTAACAACTAGGCTTTAATGTGCTCCTCAGCTCCATTCCATCCCGACTCTTTTTTTTTTTTAAATCAAAATGATCAATCATATAATTTAAACATTTTTCAAGAAAAAAATGGCTATAGATTGTTAGGTCTAATGCGCTGCCATTTGGCAATTATTGCTTCTAGTTTCAAGCTAACACTGTAGGCCTATCGTAATTATTTTTTACTTGATAGAAAAAACCTTTTTCATATAGGCCTATATGTAGGCATATTTTCGTTGACATGTTTCAATGTAAGCTGACATGATTGTCCGAGCTCCGTAGCAACAATTAATAGAGAACAGTCTAGCCTATATCGGGTGGCAACCGTGGCATCGACATAATATAATCTAGTGTCAACATTTAGAACTGTATTATACATTTACATCACAAATAACAACAAAAAAACCCCGATTTGTTTACGTGTTGTAAGGGCGCGAAAAGACGCTAGAGATCGCGCGAAAATTTCAGACAAATTCCTTTGAAAAGTTGATCCCACGCTGATAATTCGAGCTGGTCATTAGCCTATCTTTATTTTGTCTGTTATGTAACACCATGCCAAAGTTGTGTAGGCTAATGTAAATGTCAATTGCAAATCGTATGTAAAACTCTGTCATTTAATCAAATTCGGGCCGCAGCTGTATATTGGCTATAGGCCTCAGCATGTTGACAGCTATCGAACAGCCTACTGATTCCCAACTCTCCCCCTCACCCTTCTATAGGTGTCATTTTCCGAGTCGGGTTCGCTGGGTAACTCGTCTGCTAGTGATGTGACCTCTCTGTCATCGCAGTTACCCGACACCCCCAACAGCATGGTGCCCAGTCCCGTGGAGACGTGAGAGCCCACCGGAGACTCCTGCCCCAGCATGCCCTCACCCGCCCTGCATGAAAACCCATCACCTCACCGCCTCGAACGGAAAAAGGGATTAAACAAGATGGATTTAAACAGTTTGCCAAACGGAGGAGCCTTTCCAAGCGACTTTGAGGTTTCCAGACGTGTTACAAAACTGTTTTTAAAGCATTTGGACCGTATATCCAGGACGTCCAACGGAATATGAACACATTAT
Organism: Meda fulgida; assembly: GCA_030578275.1. Lineage (NCBI taxonomy): Eukaryota > Metazoa > Chordata > Actinopteri > Cypriniformes > Leuciscidae > Meda > Meda fulgida. The sequence continues at coordinate 12,039,977 of CM060640.1, read as the reverse complement.
TTTGGTTTTGATTATGGACCAGTTACGAAAGCAACAGTCTTAACAGTGTTTATTCAAGACCATCAATGTGTAGCTTTATCAACAAGTGGTATTTTCCAAATAAGACAAAAATCAACTTTTTTTGTCTTAGTGCGCATGATCTCTCTGAAGATGTATAAAACTGAGCTGTAAAATATTTTATCTTAACGAATGGATGACAGATTGTATAAACTTCTCGATTTAAAAAAGTAAGTTATTGTTATTTATTGTCAGGACAACCGTCCATACCAAAAAGTGAGAAATTACCTAAATAAACTACATTAAATGCTGTTTATGTCTGAGGAAGCTTGCATCAAGACAACCATATCATGTTACCTTTACACATATCTTTTTTATAACAAGATGAAAGACACTTCAGTCATAATACAACTGGATAGGACTGGAAATAACTGTCCAAAGATCTAGTGAAAAGAACAGGAGCAACGTGAACAAAATTAAATAGTGAATAAATCTAGTGTTGTGAGATCAGAATTTATTATGAAATTTTATTTTGCTTTTTCGTTATACCTTTACAGACGTTGTTTTGTGTATATACGATGCAAGAAATATAGAAAGGTATAATATGATATATATATATGTATCATATTATATATACCTTTCTATATTTTTTGCATCGTTTTGGGGAAATTGTAACAGAGATAAAGACGGAAAATTGTAATAGGCTACTGATTAAAAAGAATCGCATTATGCATAAAATGTTCTTTGTTTTGGGGATACGATTCTTCTGCTGCTCTTTCAAAGCATGGTTCTTTATGAAACCTACAAAGATAGAGAGCAGAAAATATGGGTTTTGGTATCGTCAAAAAGTTACCGTTTTTCTTGAGTGATAAATATAGCTTTGAATAAAAGTCTCGTTAACACTTTATTTTACAGTGTCCTTGTTATACATGCTCGTACTGTAGTAATAACTATAAATTATCTATAATTACATGCAACTAACCCTAAACCAAACCATAACCCCATAATAAGAACATGTATGCTAGTTGATTATTTCTCAGTAGGCCTACTTAAATGTATATAATTACTGTAACACGGACACCTTAAAATAAAGGGCTACACTTTATTTTAAGGTGTCACTGTTGCAGTGTGATTATATATTTAAGTACTGAGTAATATTAATTAACTACATGTATACTTACTAAAGGGTTAGGGTAGGATGAGGATTTGGTTGATGGATAGTTGCATGTACTTATTCATAATTTACTTTTATTAATATGGTAAGTACATGTAACATATGTAACAAGGACACTGTAAAATAAAGTGTGCTGGTCAATCACGTATAAAGATGGATTGATATATTGAGGCCATAACATGATCACAGATCCCTGATCTGTCACATTCAGCCCTTAACGGAGGCTTCGAATGAATATACATCTATCTATCCATCTATTTAAATATCGTACCGACCGGATACTGAATGAGTAATTGAAGCCCTCCCGTAGCAGTGATCAATCTCGTGTTGCTCGTGAAGCTGTGAGTCTAGACGGAGGACAGGGATCGGCGGCCGCTTATCTGCGCTCGGCATCACCTGCAAATGATCCACTGAATGGAAGCACAACAAACCCGAAGCACCTCTCTCTTCACGGGACTCCCTTTCGGCAAACGCACCCTTGCATGTCCAGGGTTTCTTTTCATTCCGAGGCAGGAGATATAGCCGCCGGACACCAGAAGATCAGACCAAAATCACCGCGGGCCATTGTGGCAAGATAATCCTGTTTGTCAGATAACTAAACTCCCTGGAGGATAAGCAGTTGTAAGGCAGCGCTGTCATTTCTGTTGCTACGCTTATTTTTCTTCATTTTCTGCAATTAATCCAGGAATTTAAACATTATTTTGTTTACAATTATAGTTTTTATTTCATTTTAATAAATGGTAATAAATGTTAAACTTTTAACAGCCTGGGAAATCACAAAAATGTGTTTTGTTGCATTTAGTCCATAAGCATTGAGACAACAGTGTTCTGCTAAAAATTGTTGACAAGCTTACTTTTGATGGATATATGAATTAAGTCTTTTTCTTTCTGAAAATGTAACAAAAATATTGATGACTCATCCTGCACTCCTGATTTCTGTCCAATCAAATACCGTTTAGAATGACAACGCCCCTCCCCCAATGGGCAAATGTCTACCAAGTATCAAATAATCCAAATATGCCTACTTCCCTATATATTATGCAAAAAGTGCATGCTATTGACAGTGACATCTAATGTCTGCTCTTTTTGTGCAGATAATTGCAGATAATTAAATGGAGGTTAAATGTGTGGCTATAGCACCTGCAGTGCTGTATTTCACTTGACATTGATAACACGGCGGATGTTGGCTATGTCAGTATAGCTTAAATAGCCTATATTCATTAATGTAGCCTATCACACAATACACAAGAGCGGTGGAGAAATACTTTTTCGTCGAATTTACACAGAAAGTATGGAAATTCCAAAGCAGCTGTTACGGCATGCCAAAACAAGGCCTTCCACATGTCCCGCTCAAGCTTCCTGTTTGAAATACGTAGGCTAAACACAAAAAACTGCCTAGTCTGGCGATTTTATATGGTCTTTATGAAATAAACTATGTCTGAAAGTCTTGCATTGAGTTGTTAGAAGTTCTCTATTCAAAATCTAACAGCAAAATATCACAGCGATTAGATACGAAAATATAGTCTAACATATAGGTTACTGAATTGGTGTAGGTGTTTTTTCATGCATAAATCTGTAACATCTACTATTTACAATCTATGCAGCTTTCCTCTGCACTGAGGTGTTGTGTGAGGCGCAAAAGCGCATTCTGAGGCAGTGACAGTGTTGATTCTGTTTGCAAAGACGACAGACAATAGTTCAATTAAACAATTAAAGCCTAAACCTTAGCTTATACCCACCAAAAACGTATTCATTCACTATTAATTTGCTAGCCTGTAAATCCTACTTTGCTTCAGAAAATGCACAGATTTATTATATAATGCAAACTATGCCACGTATAGGCTAATATGAGAACTCATAGTCTTCAGTTAAAACACACGAATTCTAAAATATACTTAGAAATAAGCCTAGGCTACTTAAAAAAAATAGGCATATCTTTGATGATTTTTTAATTGTAAAACTGTGTGGAGATCTGATACGGATAACCATTAAATCGAATGAAATTAAGAATGCTCAATTGGATTCAAATAAAAACAGTTCTTGTGAATGACGACGGGTTGGCGACATGCAGCGCTTATGATGGCTCCTTTTGGGAGAAATAACGATTCAGATGTCATGGTCAGAGGTCAAAAGCCGCATCTTGGTTCAAATTCCGCCACTAATTTAATAATTTAGGTCTAATTAAATAAACGCACACTCAAGCCAAGTTCATGTGTGTATAGAACAAATCTTTGAAGTCTTTTCTAATTACAACTCTCCCCTGTCTGTCATTTTAATGTGAAATGTCAAAGTATTTAGCTAACCTTTAGTTTATAAATCGAAACCTAAAACACATCTGACTCCTAAACCAAACAACTAATAGCCTACATATCCCTTTATGGAAAATGTCTTGTCATTTCATACATTCAAACTTAATTTATTCCTTATAATTAATTTAAAACTGTCACAATAGTCCAGCTCAAACCTTTAAATACAACGAACAAAATAATCTATATCCAAATATGTTGATGCTGAGAACAGGCAAAAGATGTCAAACGCATTAGGAGCTTTTTTTATTTTTTTATTTTTTAGCTTACTTTGTAATTTCACTGCAAGAACAGTCAAGCCTAAAAAATAATTTCGTATATTATGTGTTTAATAAAAACAACTAAATTGGCAAAGCATACGAAAGTCAAAGTATAGGGGGAATAATTATAACGGTAAGTGATTAGGCTACAATGTAACAATATTAAGTTTAACTTAGGCTACACAAAATGCAGCAAAATAACTCGACATTTTTCTTGAACACAAATCTAATTTTCATTTATTTATCTGTTTAACGAATCAAACATTTAAACAAACAAGCGCCTTTTAAATACAACCTCGAAGCGTTTTATCATAAAAACCCATAATAATAAAATAGCCTAATTGTCTGAAATTTGGCATTGCATCACCTTTTTATTTTAGACATATTCCCACACTGACAAAACAGTCATTTTGATAAAAAATTACATTGTTTATTGTTCTAACATTGTTATTGTACATCTATTAAAAAACCTTTAGAATGCTTATTCACAGCCGGGTTTCTTAATTAAATTTAGAAAATAAGATAAATATTTTAGTGAATGCAAGAGACATTCAGACAACAGATTTAGCAATCAAATTCATGATTCATTAACTGACGGGACTGAAAGGGCCACGGCGTTCCTCTGTTCCTCTGCCAAAATCACGAGAACGTCGAGATCTCAGATCATGGCTTCGGAATGGCAAATAACGGAATGGTCTATAAAAACAGCTCCCATTCAAGTTGTCACATATACACCCACTTCCATTTCAAAGCCCATCATCTAGATCTCCCATAAAATGCATTCATTTTACTGGATTTAATCTAAAAGCAGTGTTAAAAAAAAAAAAAAAAAAAAGAAAGTCTAAGACAATCCAAGTGACTTTGTGATATTTTATCACTTTTTTATTTTATCCCACCCCCACCACTTGAACTTACAGATTTGGTGTAGAACTGAAGTTCTCAGAAACTGGAATTGAGTCTGACCCAGAGGCTCCAGTGCATGTTGACACAGTCATGTATTGAGTGACTCACTCAGAGCTGCAGTGAGTCACACAGGTACAGAAAAGACAGTATAGTAAGAGTGTGTGTGATAGAAGGATGGGACGGAAGAAAGCGGGCTATTTGTGGTGCGCCGGGGCCAGCGAGGACCCTGGTTATGTGGCCACAGGCCTTTTACAATGCCGTTTTAAACCACATTTCAGGTTCCAGCTCCACTGCATCTCACCATAGAAAGTTGCCACCTTAAATTAAATACAATCAACTTATATGTTTGAGTCATTTCGACTTAAATTCCATTAAACGGACTTAATAAATGCATAAGCTCTCAATTAAAACTTTTTTCTTTTAGAGAAATGTTCTTATAACTCTTCTACATAACTTCAGAATTATGCATGGGTAAATATATTTCATGTACAATATTTTAGAATCTAAAAAGTCTAAGATCACATTGAGGGTCTGAGATTCTAAATGTAATTGAAACCTGGAAATAAACAAAGTTGTAGAAATTTAAAAATGTTAAGCAAAGAAACGCTATGAATAATTCAGATACTGCATTGTTTCTAGCTCTCTAATGACATGAACAAACCTGAACTCTTTTGTATTCAGATATTAAGGCAAAAGGCCATGCTAAGACATTCTAAACATTTTACATTACATTTTTTACACAATTGCTTATATTGATAAATGAAATCATTTGTATTAAAAAACTATTTCATTGCAATTTCATGTTCCTGCTGGTCCAAAAACATATTCTGGTAAACAATATTTCATCCTCTGTTCCAAATAAAAGAATAACTTCGATTGAGCAGTATTAAATATTTTATTAAACTCATCCGTTTCTTAAATTAAACTTTTAAGTGCTTCAATACACTGAGAAAATTACACAAAACAGGTTAACAAGGAAAAAAAGTGTTGAAATAGTGTATAAATTACAGTATAAAAAAGCGAACAAGAAAAAAACACAACAACAAAAATTAAAAAAATCATAACATGTCAGCTACAGGAAGAAATCTTCCTCTTTATGCATTGAAAAATATGAAACATGAAAACCGACGGATGAGGTAACTCGTCATTCTCCCTAAATTAAATGAGGGCTTCAGTTTATTCCACTTCATTTCCCAGTATCTTCTTATTTACAAATCAGTCAAACTCAACCATAAACTAGACTATCTACACTGAATGTGTCCAAAAATGCATTTAAGGTAAAATCCTGTAAATGAAACTATTTGTAAACACTCTATTGCTCATAAACACGTGTATGACAAGTCAGTTTTTTTAGTGCGCTAATATATATGCTAATATACAGTAACTTGAAAACCACTAGGAATGACTCACTACTGAGTGACGGCTTCGATGGAGGTCTGATGACTGTCTTCATTTGTACCCTAAACCCCCTCCAGAACACTTTTGCATTGTGGAATAAACATTAAGTTTCAATGTCAATGTGTGTAATGTGCTTCTGTAAATGACTGCACTCCTTCGCTCACTCCTCCTGCTTCTTGAGGAAGAACTGAAGTGCGGAGTCCCACTGGTCTCTGGGGAAGCGGTTGGAGAGCTCGCAGTAGTTCACAGGAGCCCAGCCCTTCTCTGATGGGGAAAGATCAGAGGTTTAACACGGACACAGGAAGTAAAGCATTGAATCAATGCCAGACAGGAGCCTTTTGTGAGCAATAAAGCTCGTTTATTTTTAACTAATGCACTTTAGAACAGAATATGGGGATTTCTGGATCCATTTCACAAATTTAAATATTTAGACAATCTAATTTAAAACATATATTACGTATATTTAAGCGTAATTTAAATATAAAGCTGGATATCGTCAGTCGTGTATGCAAAGATGTATTGAGATTTCATATGGATGACTTGTTTTTCCTCAAATTTGGTGAATATAGTCCTCACCTGGCTGTGAAGCTTTGCTGTCCGATTGGTTCTCATTGGTGGCACAGTCCTGGATTACACAATATTAACAGATTTCATTATTTATTCCAGTTGGTGACGCTCGTGGAGCAAAACATTCTCTTATCCCAGACAGATATTCACTATGGAAGCTTGTTTCCACCACTGAATAAAAAATAAATGGTAATTGCGACTTTTTATCTCACAATTCTGACTTTTTTTCCCTCACAACTGCGTGATATAAACTCGCAATTGCAAGTAAAAAGTCAGAATTGCGAGATATAAACTCGTAATTGTGAGAAAAAATTGTGAGATAAACTTGTAATTGCTATAAAAGTCAGAATCGCAGGAAAAACGTCAGAATTCAGATATATAAACTCGCAATTGCGAGAATTTTTTTTTTTGTGAGTTTAGTTCTTGCAGTTCTAAGGGCGGAAACAAGCTTCCATAATTCGCATACAACTAAAAGTAAACAATTTGTATAATGATTCCCCTGAAAAGTGGAACACTGCATTGGCTGAACCAATAGGGTTATTTAGGGGCAGGACAATGATGTTTCGACCAATGGAAGATGGGATAAGTGTTCAGAGAAGTCCGTTTGAAAAATGGTTCTCTTTTTGCCATTCAGTTTGGCAAATTATTACAAACTTCAGATCAAATTATTTAAGGACCAAATTTCCTTTTTATTAAGTTTTGAATAGAGTGGATAAAGCTTTTGTCAATCTCAGCAACTGATGTCAAGTTGCAGGACATCGTCAGTCTTTCCATTGTTTGACTAAGATGACGATTCCCTGTCTTTGTTGGAGTAAGAGCTAATCTCTCTGTAAGTAATGGCAGCGGCGATGTAGTGTTGAGAGCGCTGTCAGGAAGAAGATGAAGGGAGAGGGTGTTTACTGGAGGCTCAAGTAGTGGCAGGTAAATCCACTCAAACAGACAGAGGAAACCATCCATCTGAGCGAAGGAAGCTGCTTCTTTTAGGGGGGTGTTGGGGCACTAGAAACTAAAAGGTCATAGGTTCGATTCCCAGGGAATACACCAATAACTTAAATTCACTCTAAGTCACTTTGTATATAAGCCAAATTAATACGTTTACAATGTAATTTTATCTCACAATTCTGACCTTGTTTCTAGCAACTGAGTGAAAAAAAGAAAGAATCGCGTGATATAAAGTCGGAATTGCAAGTTATAAAGTCAGAATTGCAAGATAAAAAGTATTTTTTCAGTGGTGGAAACAAGCTTCCATAATTCATGTACAACTAAAAGTAAACCATTTGTATAATGATTCCCCTGAAAAGTGAAACACTGTGCATTGACTAAACCAATAGGGTTATTTTGAAGGCAGGACTATGTTGTTTTGACCAATGGAAGCTGTGATAAGTGTTCAGAGAAGCTTGTTTGAAAAATGGTTATTTTTAATTATTGTTTCGATTTATAACTGTTCTAAATTATGCTATATGTTCGCTAGGATATGATAAAGTTATTTTAAAATATCAGAAAATGTAAAATTTTGTAGCGCATATATTTAATTTGATTGATTAATCTACTAGGAACATATTTGCAATGGTTTCTTGAATAAAAACTTAAGTGGAGATGTGTCCATCCAAGTTGCACATTTATGCGAAAAATCGAAATACCGCCAAAAAGTTTGCGAATAAACTGCCTCTTTAATCCCATGTGTCCCGAGATTTATTCAGTAAATGTGCTTCCAATCACGGAGTTGTTTTGCAGTTGCAAACTGCCGTTCATGTGAACACACTCCTTTATAGCAGGAATAGAGTTTGAGGAAATGTTCGTGAAACAAAGTGTGAATTGCAGTGTGTATGAAGGTGTGATTTACCTGTATGAAGGTGGCCAGCAGCACACAGCTCATCTCCTGTTGCAGGATGACCTTGTTCTGCAGGTTATTGTAGCAGGCGCAGATGAGCGAGGGGAAGAGCACTTTGATGAGTCGCGGGTGGCTGAAATACTGGAACGGCAGCTGACACAGTTTCTGCAACACGCTGGGCTGGCGGCCAGACTGCACATTCACCTGGAACACACACAGTGACAGTGCGTGCGCACACACGCAACCAGTGAGGCCGAGGCCAAAGCCACAGCCAGCTGTAAATCAACCCACCCCTCTCTGCCTGTCCCACACGTAAATCTGCCACTAAAACAACACACAAACAGCCATTAAGAGGAGAAATAGAGGGCAGTGCCTCCCAGCGCACAATTACACTCCATAAAACACAGACAGGGATGCCTCATCCACTTCTGCTGAGCGTGTACGCTGAACACACACAGGTTCAGATTTGCCCCATGGGAGGACACACTTGAGCTCCGTTCCAAAACCTAGTGAGCTCCCTCGCTCGCTATCCACTTCCTACCTAGGCAGCATCGAAATGGACAAAGAACTGCATAAGTGACCAATTTGGAACATTTTATATAGGTAGTAACTCACGTTACACAAATTGCTCACAGGAGACTCAATATGGAACTGATTTCAATCTGCTTGTTAAGTCTGATGTCAATCGTTACCGTTTCTGTAGTCTCAGCCCCAGACGTCACGCCCATGGACCGCTGGCTTGAACATCTGATGCATATGGCACAAGTAACTGGAAACACTTCAGGATTTTCTAAGTCGTCATCTGATTGGTTGAATTCTATAGGATGACCTGGAGACGTGTGTCGTGTTGCTGTGATGCCAAACCCCCTCATGGAAGAAGAATGCTGTTGTGTTTACAACTGTGACAATGAGCACTTATCAGGATCAACTAAACGCTGGAAGTATGTTAAGTGTGTAAAGTTCACGGCATAGACTCTTTAAAATACGTCCAATAGTTTTACACACCGTTCTTTTATTGTAGGGACACCAATGTTATATTCTAACACCCCTAAACATGTTGTGGAAAAACAAACAAACTGTGATTGGTTGCTTTACAAGTATGAAAGCTGCTATGGAGTCCAGACCTTCTGCTGTCATCCTAAAAATCTGGCTATGTGAGACAATCAGATGCCAAAACCAAACAACAAACAACACCAAAACACACTACCGAAAAATCATGATCCTAATCTTTATTTCCATACCGAAATCTCAGATAGTCAAACCATGATTTATCTTGTAAGAATTGTTAAAATATTTGTCCAGGATGCGATATGAATAAATAGTGCTCATAAATGGCTGATGAAATGGTATTCTCAATGGAAGCAAGTAGAGACCTTGATCCAGATTTTTTTTCTTACATCACGACTTAAGCGGATTATTTAGCGGCAGCAAGTTGCTATGCTAACAGCTCCATATTTTGACAAGTTAAAAAAAGCACAGAACTATTGGCTGAAACAGTCCATTTAAAATGGGACTGAACTATTTTTTTTTTTATCAACAAAAGTCCCATCTCTGCCATTTTGGATTTATTTTTTCCACTGAGCTTTCACTGATGCATTGTTTTATCCACAAAGGATACATGCGACACATGCCTTAGAATCTAGCCAACAGAAAGGTTTTTGACGTGCACCTTTGCATTGGAAGCACAAAATGATGGCCTTTATATGTACCTACGAAGATATTTGACAAAACGACAGGAAACTGACAAATGTTGGATGTTCACTGAGGTTCATGTCCCTGCAACCTCTCGTCACAACCTTTGAGAACCATCTATTCTATATTAAGTTCTATAACATGCTGAAATGCATGTTTGTGTGTCAGGTTTTGGAGTTGAACCTTGTGCAAAACATGCAAACAAGCCCAGTTCCACTTTAATAAATGAAGTAATACCAGTAATGGTGTTCGTACCGGGTGTATAGTCCTCATTTATCACTGCCTTCAATCACACCATCAAAATCGGCCCACCCCTTAGAATTAAAACCAAATCAAAGCAGGCCTGGACTGATTAAATGCAGTGCCTGGGATGGGAAAAAACGAGGCACAGCCTCTAAATGCAACAAGCTTCCGACCGGGTTGGGGAGCCTGGGAAGGCCCTCAGCTCCTGGGAAGGGAACCAGAGAGTTGGGAGGTCAGCACAGTAAATCCTGACTAGAGGGATTTGGGGGAGAAAGATGAAGAGAGGGGGTTAAACAGTCCCTAATACAGGTACACACATCCGTCCATTGCAGCTCAGCCCCAAATGCAAACCATAAGGGAGGGGGGTGACATTCCCTGGGAAAAGGGTGACATAAATTACAAGGATTTACAAGATTTTAAAAATACTCTTAACAATACTCTTTCCATCGCATTCTCCACTTTAATAATACCCCTCAAGGGTTTAAGTGCATGACAAACAAAGCGATAACTCACTACTTTTATCATTTAAAAAGTGAAGCGCCTTAAAATGTAGTTCTACAGCAGTGTTCAAAGGCTTTAGGTCCATGTCACTCTGTATCAGGAACTGTTTAAAGATGCCTGACCAAAAAGAGTAAAACAAACCACAGTGGAGCACTTTAATGGTACTCAGAGTTGGAGTGAAGAGTAGTCCCGGATTGCCCAGCCTCAGATGACCAACAGCACGATTCAGAAGCTTTTTGCAGGGTTGAAATTAATGCTCTTGCTCTGCTAATATGGAACAAATGGTGCAAAACATCTGGTTGTTTTCAGCGTAGGAGCTGCGTAGTGTCAGAACGGTGGGTGAGATGAAGGAGGGTCTTTTTTCGGCCAAACGCAGAGAGTACAGAATCAATCTCTCCCATCAGTTCTGGACAAGACTAGGGAGTGGTAGAGATACTGCTGTATGTCTAATTCATAAGACTGGTAAAAATGACAATGCTGCAGACACATCGGGTACCCGTTTACCTCATGGACCCTTGGCACCTTCAATGGATATTCAGATCCTTGGACCAATTAGATTACTTGTCATACAACAAGCTGAAAACATGCAAGGTAAATGCCAATGAATGTGAAGAACTTCTCAACTTCTCATAGGATATTCTATCAGTGAAACGATTGGGAAGTTATTATACACATCATAGTTGAGTTGTCAATATGTTGATTTGCCACCTTAAAATCAGTGTTTATAAATTTCAACTGTTATCTGCATTTTGGTGTACATGTAAACACACTCAATGGGCTTCATTCATAAAACAAGCAGAACAAATTTGTTTTTTAAATTTCCCAACGTGACCGAGTACAAGTGCATGTCCATCTGTGGGGGAGATGGTTTTGTGGACATTCCACCCACAAATCACGCAGCCATCTCATAATACGTCAGCATGCGGTGCTTCATCTCCACACAACTAAACAATGAGTCCCCCCTCAAGTGTCCACTGAGGGGAGACGTACAGCACTGAGAGAGCAGAGGTTACCTACCGCCCCAATCCAGGCAATGCACTCACCCGCCTCTCCCTGGCCGAGAATAATGACCCTGCCCCTAACCGGCCCCAAACTTGGATTAAGACCTCGGCCAAGTCCTCCTGTACCAGCGTCTGCAGAGGTATCCATTCAGCAAGTGACACCATAAAAGCAACGGCAGACGTTTGAACTTGTGATTCCGGAGCGATCCCTCCCCCGCTTTAACACAGATGGCCATAAAGAAAGGAAGAGACAAGGCCTAGTGTCTAATGTTGGTCTTAAGTAGAGAGCACTGGAGTTTTCATATAGGGCCACACTTTTACGGGCAGCCCATTACATAACTCCCGGCCTGTCAACTGAAAACAAAGGGAGCATAAAGTTAACGCAGTGAAACGCAAACATGAACACTACGAGCGGCTCAAGGTGATGAGGAAGGAGACCTGTGGGCCAGGGGTTTGTTCTTTGATGAAGACTTGATAAGACGGCGGAGGAGAGACGAATGGCGACAGTAAAATAGATGGTTGTTAGGTTGTGTGGAGCCATGCCGATAAAAAAATAGACGATAGAAATTGTGAAATGTATTGTGAAATGTGTATTAAGACTATATCCAGAAAAAAAAAATATTTCTGGGTTACTGTACTAAGTATTTCTTTTAATAAAATAAATAAATTATGAATTTTGGAAGTTGGCCATTGAGAATTATTACAAACATGACAGTCATGAAATCTAATTCACATGAGGAGGGACGCTACATTTACCTAAACATAATAACTAAATCTATTCGGAACTGAAACCAAACTCCAAAGGGCATAATATATTTTTATAATTTTTCAAAGCCCACAAATATGATGTCCCATTTAAGGGACTCCATTGCAGTCATAAATTTCCATCTATAAATACTGTGAAAGTTTATTTTTTCAGATGCTTTTTTTAAACTACAATTGAAAAATGTACATATTATTAAAAAAAAAATGTAACCCACCAAAGTGGCTAGTAGAAGTGACTGTGTTACACGCCACTGAAAAGATCCACTCGCATTTAGCGTGTGTTAATGTCAAGCCCTGCTAGTGCATGAGAAAGCTGTATGGACATTGAAATAAATCTGTGTTGCTTTCGTGTGCAGCGTAAAACTGGCTTTAGTGTTGTTTTTCAATATAAATGTGAGGATATTACGCAAGTGTCCCATGCTGCCAAGACACCTCAGCAATTTTTCGTTGGACCAGGGATGTCCGCTATTTCAAAACTACAAATCTATGGCTCTGCCTTAAAGATGAACAAAACCGAGAGGATGAGAGAATGTTCATGCCACTGATAAGACAGGAGGTCTGCCTACATACTAGGATGCAAAGAGAGCACTCAGAAGAGGAAGTTATGGCTGAAAGGCCTTATCTGAACAACGCCTACCGCCCCCTCTTACCCATCCATCCAGACAACCTGACGGCGACTGGTACACGGGCGTAAACATAAAATTAAAAGACAAAAAAATCTATCAAAGCAGAAAGAATGTTTCTTTGTCATGAAAACACCATAAAAACGGCTCCGCTCGGCAGTGTATTGGCAAAGGATCACTGACTTCCTACTGTTTGCTTAATAAATCAAGTGTCATCTTCGATCCTGCGAAAGATAATCTTTTCTTCTCAAGAAGACATCCGGACCTGGATCACGCTCAAACACAGCATTAGATGCAAACGGAGCCGTAAACTCTGAAAGATTTATGGGCAAACAAACAAAATTAAACGGACGAAACCCGGAAAAAAAACGACAAAAAAAAAATTTCAACAGTATGTTCAACCTGAATTCACCCTTTAGGTAGGTCATAAATATTCCTCACTGACGTCAATCACATCTGTCCGCCTGCTACGTTTACAATCCCTGTTGCAAGAAAATCAAAGCCGTTTGGCGATTTTCAATAACACAATGCCACGGTGGTCTGGTCGTTTCATCAAAGAGGGTTGGGGTTATCAACCGGGGTAATGGACTGTCGAAGGAGGCGTTTCAACATCAGTTAAACTAGGATTAGAAGCCCAGGAACAACACTAGGGTTTGAGGGCAAAGGAGATAGCCCTGCACTTGTAGGGAAGAATCAGACACGTAAAGGAGAGATAGGCGTAATAGAGAAAAAGAAGGGAGTGAGATGATAAGACAAGTGAGTGTGGTGGATTGGCTCAATCTGGCACTTTTGGTGGTGTAGGGGCTACAAGCTAAAAGGGGCTAAAAGGGTTGTTAGCCTTCACCTCGATATCGTCCCTAAAACACCAAGTGTATATAGATAATAATATTTTCGCCTGGAAGAACCTACAAGATAAAAGTGAGGAAGTTTGATGACTGTCAGGACAAGAGTCCAAACAGAAATGTGAATTATGGCCATTTTAACTTACTTTAAATACTATTTTAGCCTTGTTCAATTTACAATAACAAACAGAATCAACTAATTATGTGAGCTAGCACTAAGTAATTCACTAGCTTACTAACTTACTAGCACTAAGTAATTGTTGGTCCACAGTTTGACCACCAAAACACACACACACACACACACACACCAAAAAAAAAAAAAAAAAAACGTAATGACAAATAAAGTACTCAACATGAAAATTCTAAATGATTTGCTATTCTTGTAACCTTGTATGATTTACACTTTAAAAGAATAAGTAATTGGTTGGCTATTGTAAAATATATGTTGTTTTTTATGTTTTAAGTGTCTTATGCTCAACAAGATTGAATTTATATGATCAAAATGACAGCAATATTGTGAAATATTACTACAATTTAAAATAAAGGTTTTCTATTTTTAAAATATAATTTATTCCTGCGATCAAAGCTGAATTTTCCGCATCATTACTCCAGTCTTCAGTGTCACATGATCCTTCAAAAAATCATTCTAATATGATGATTTGCCTCTCAAGAAACATTTCCAATTTCAAATTATTATCAGTTGTTATTTTTTCAGGATTCTTCGAAAGAACAGAACGTTCAAAAGAAAAGCATTTATTTGCAATAAAATGTTTTCTTTTCCATCAATTATGATTAAATGAATGCATCCTTGCTGAATAATAGTAAGCATTTCTTAAAAAAAAAAAAACAAAAAAAAAAATCTTACTGACCCCAAATATTTGAGCAGTAGTTTATGAGACATCAGCTAAACTACAGTCATTTATTTTGTGAAAGGTTATGAAGACGTTTGTTTTTAATTTGTATTACCATTCTCTGATGAATTGTTCACAATAAGACCAGGAGTGTGTTAAAATAGTAAACAGGCTAAATTTTGTTTTCATGTTGACTTTAAACCATATTAAAAATGAATTTCTCTTTGCTGTTGGCCATCATTCAAAAGCCTTTATGCCCCCCTTGAGTACAAACAAACTTCCTATCAGCTATGACTGCATATCTCACACACTAAATGGCTCTGCGGGTCTGAATAATATCCATGTGGAAAGAACAAATGTCCCCCAGTAGTTTTTCCCTGGCTTTATGAGCTGCATTATTTCTCAGATGCACACATGTAAACACAGGCTGGCTGAATCACTGCGAGACAGAGCAGGGTCAGCGCCGTCTTTGTCTTCTGCCAGTGCTTACATTAGTCTGAAAAAGTCAAATATTCCCGCTCCAGTCTCCATTTATCCTGTACGAGGGCCGTGTGGATATATACCAGGGCCCCTGACACTGGCAAGTATCCGAGTGGAGAGGGGCGGGGCCGTAGTGCCAAGTTCTACGCTGATGTTTATGTCATTTAATTCAGTTTAAATGTGTTGAAGTGCTTTTCCCGATTGGTTGGTGTTGCTGCAGGCATACTGTATATTTAGTTGATGGGAAAAATAACAAGGAAGAGAAAATTACTCAATGTGGTTGATTTTGAAATTTAGCAGGCAACCATAGCAGTCATTTTTCTCTGCCTTGTCATTTTCTCCATCAAAATAAAAACAATATGTTGAAGACTATACATAACATTTATATATAGTGTGTGTTTATACACACACACACACACACACACACACACACACACACACACACACACACACACACACACACACAGAAAGTTTTGGGAGTTTTTTTTTTTTTTGAATGTTGAAAATTCTGCTCACCAAGGCTACATTTATTTGATCAACAATACAGTAAAAACAGTAATATTACAATTTAAAATAGTTTATATGTCTATATATATATATATATATATATATATATATATATATATATATATACACACACACATTAAAGTGTAATTTATTCCTGTGATCAAAGCTGAATTTTCAGCATCATTAGTCCAGTCTTCAGTGTCACATGATCCTTCAGAAATCACTCTAATATGATGATTTGATGCTCAAGAAAGAGTTATTTTTTATTAGCAATGTTAAAAAACAGTTGTGCTGCTTAATAATCGTGGAAACTGCAACATTTGTCAGTATTCTTTAAAAGACAATGTGTAAGTCTTTACTGTCATTTTTGATCAATGCAATTCAATGCGTTCTTGCTCAATTTATTTAAAAAACACATGAACGAACACACACAAACACACAGACACACACACACAGAGAGAGATGGAAATATGACAAAGGAATATCAAAAGTAAATTAAATTATTATTATATTATTTATTGATTTTTATTTTAAGACAAGGAGAAGATAAGTTGTGAAAGAAAATGAAGAGCCCATAATAATAGTGAAGGAAACAAAGTGATCAAAAGTGTGTGTGTGAGTGTGTGTGTTAAAAACCCTATTACTATACCGTTGATACAAAATTTACATATACATTCATAAAAATGACTATGTTTAATACTGATGATGATAAATGTTATGATTAAAATACCAAGGAAAAAAAAAACCCTGGAAATGTGGTTACATGTGACACTGTGTAGAAAATAGATTGACTCATCAGCTCAACGTTAGATTAACTAACAATGTAAAATGATGCCACGACTCAATTCCTCACATCAGCTTGTGATGGCTGCACACATGTAGTAGGTGCATCCATAAAATTTTTAAATTTAGATGACCTACCAGCAGGAATTTTGGCCAAAATGCATCTCAGCTGAATACCTTCACTTCATTCTTTCCACCTCTCTCCAGTGCACCTGCCAGTGTTGGTGCTGTTTTTAATAATAAACCCTGATGTGAGCCAAATGGCAGCATAAAACAGCAGCTTGAGTCCTGGAGGGAAGTCACAAGTTTAAAGACTTTGGAGCCTGGCATTTTTCAAATTAGCAAAGTGGGCTGGGAAGATATGAATATTCACGAGGCGTTATTCCCAGCCCGCTCGTCGTTTAAGTTCCCCCATGCGAGCACAAAGCCCAATCATCTATCACGCCCCCCTTAATTCAATCATCAACCCTCATTCAATTATCCAATATAATATGCAAATCAACCCAACAATGGCCAACAAATGCTAATTACCTACATCAAAATAATTAAATTGGATGGCATCAGCACAGAAGGACTGAACGGCTATAAAAACGGAGGCAGTTTCTTTAATTAAGAGCAAAAATGTTTTAAATTAGAAGCACATAAATTGCGAGGACTCTGACCCCTCCCTTCCCCGTCCCCCGAGGGGACATTAAGACGTCACGGAGGAGGTTTTTCCACGTGATGCACGCATAACTAAAACCCGACCGAGTGTGGCGTTGTCACACCTGCCATGCAGTCGCCGGCTTCCAGGTAAACGAAGCATGCGAACACTATCAGCGACTCCCACTTCTTCATGGCAGGCTGATCTGTGATCTGTACTGCCAGCTTAGATCAGCTCCCTTCCCCCTCTACCAGGACTGAACAAAGAACGGGCCAACTGCCAGGCGGAGGACAACAATGTCCGTTCCCACTACACAGTGCAGAGCCAACAGAGGTGGAAAAGTCACTGCATTATTCAACAGCCTCCTTTTGTTGCTATTGTGTTGGTTGTTTGTAAGGAGAAAAGTACACCTGCTCTTGATCTAATGACGACCAAACATTATACACACCTCAGTGACGGAGAGGAAACGTGCTAAAATGAGCCGTGTGAGGCTACATGAAGCACTACTTGCAAATTGCTGTTCATTTAGATACATTTTGCAAAGTTTGCTAATTCAGTTGTTGTGGTGTTGGTTCACATCTTTTCTATTTTGTTGTGCAGAGTGATCAGATGCATATTGACGGTGGCCGAGAAAGCTCAACGCACTGCAACTGAAGACAACACACGTGCTGCAAATACTCACAACGCAACCAAATACAGAAACACACTGCATATTTTAATTCCCTGTTGTTGTTTTTTCTATTTTCATGTGTTTTCTTCAGCTGCAGCACATTGCAAAATAATTGCAATAATTGCAAAAAGCTTCATTGCTTTTGGCAATTTCACTTTTTTTTTTTTGGCCCTGGCACAAAATTACCAGCTAACATTTCTTCACTAATCATATTATCAGCACATAGGAAAGTGTGACCAAGTACTAGTCAGGTAAAATCACTATCATTCTGATTGGATAAGAGCAGACTGATATAAAAGGAGCGAAAAAGTGTTTCCAATCATTGTGTTCTTGTGTTAGCAATGGTTACATCCAAAGAAAGACATAAAAAATGGTGTGATGCTTCTGCATACACAGTGAGGCCAAGACTTTTGGACAATGGCCTGGTGTCAAAAAGGGCAGCTAAGCAGCCAGTTCTCTCAGAGAAAAAAAGGACAGACTGAAATTCTGCAGGAAGTACAAGGATTCACTTAAAACCATCCATTCCCTATATTCCCTAATTTTAGAAGCCATAAAATAGCTGCAGTATGTGTGATTTATAGACAAAAATTGAATCCGTTATTCTCTGAAAATCTTCCCCCATGCTCTCAAATCTCATTCGCATTACTCAGATAAATAATATGACAGGTTTGGCATCAATGATGCTCGATTTCTTTAATCATTTGCATTGTGACCAATTTAAATATAGCACATCTCTATCAGAGGGTAAGATTATTAATAGCATAACTCAAATTGTAGTTTTTTTTAATACAAAAAGCTTTTATACAGCTTCAAAAGACTTTTAAGTTTTAACTTTTGAGTTAAGACAACTCATAACACATAAACTGTGGATTCATATGATATTTTTTCCCCCTTTTCTTTGACATTTTTGAATCTCAACAGAATACTGCATTGAATTGAATAAGACGAGTTTACACAAGAATTAATTTATGAATGATTTACTAAAAAAATTCTGCTTGTATTTCATGCAATGAATGTGAGCGGTGCTAATCACGTTAGTAACATTACGAACAATACATTTTGTACTTTGCAAGGATCTTGGCATAGTATGCTGAAATAAAAGTTTGTACGAAATGAAAACCTTTGTAGACCTGAAAATCAAGTGCCAGGACCATCTACTGGAAAAGAGGAAAAAAGCAGCCTGGAAGAAAATGAAGCTGCTGCACCTTTTCACGTTTCTGACTCATTAATTACCTTAAATTTCCCTTGTGAATATTTTATTTATATTGATTGGATTTTATGTTGCGACGGAGTAAAGGTGTGGTTACATTTCTGAAATGTCAGTAAAACATTTTTGGGGAAAAAGGTCTATTGTACAATGTCAACAGTGTAGTCACGAAATATATGAAGCACAGCGCACACAGAAGTCATTTTCAATAAGCTTTCTGTTCGTCAATGCGGTGAATTCGAGTGGGCAACTTCTACCCATACTGAAATTTGACCTTGCACGAAATTCCTGATTGTGTGGATTCCTATAGAAATTACTGGAATTCAACAGTGAAAATTCACTAAACATTAGTAAATGTGACTGAACCCGAAAAATGAAAATTTCATTTACTCACCCTCATCGTTTCAAGCGGACGATGCTAAATACAGGTGTAAACGGGGTCTAAAATGTTTAGTGCATGTCCACTTTCAACCACTTCAAGAGGTAGTAGTAAACACATTCCGCTGGATTGCTTTTATAGTGTAAACGCTCACATGGACAATTGTGTTTGAACATTTACAAAAGACCACCTACTCTCCGCTGACTGACCTAATGCGTAAACATTACGGGAAGCGCGCTAGCCAGACGGGATTTAAACTTTGTCGGCTGAAGACCCCAAAAAACGTACCTAGCACAATATTCACTCACCGTTCCTGATTTCTAACACACATTCACAGCATTCGGATGTTTTTCCGTCGTCTCCGAGGGTGTTCATATGTAAATTGCACAAGCTTATTTTGTCCATCAGATCGAAAGATCTGAAAAAGCCCATACATTTACCTGCCCATAGACCCTCCCCTCAAAGAAATCAGGACAGACGTGGTCGAAAGTGGACAAAAGAGACGCATTAAAACACCAGGTGTAAACGTGTGTGTCTCCCTCGTCTACTAGTGATGCAATCGACCAAAATGCATCTTAATACCTGGTGTAAACAGGACCATACATGCATCAGTATATGATCATAAAACCTTATGGATTCATAAAAAAAAATGCTGCTAGCATTTATTTTACCATTTTTTTTTAGGTAATCTCACCTGGTTGTCTGGGTGGTTGACAGTGAAGTAGCCGACGCAGATGATGAGCTCATGAAGCAGCTCTTCAGAGCTCTGTTGAGAACAGTACCACAGCAGAGAACTCACAATGTGTCTGAAGGCCAGAGAGAGACCCTCCGCTCCTAAAACACACTGGAAACACCAGACACGGGTCAGCAACCGTATCACATCAGGGAAGAGCTCAATTAAAACCGATCATTTACACACGTCATGTCATTCCAGAACTGTGTGACTTCTGCGGAACATAAAAAGAAGATATTTGGGAGAACCATTTTGGTCTGCTATGAAAGTCAGTGGGGTCCAAAGCAACATTGGACACTGTTGACTGTGTTCTGCAGAAGAAAGAATGTCATGCAGGTTTAAAATCGAAATGAGGGTGCTCACAACACTCTTTTTGGTTGAACTGGTAAGTCGAACTGGTTCTGGAATCAGTAGTCCCACCTCAAGACCCCCCCAATTCCCTCAACTAAAGAGATGCTATCTGCCGGTCTAGAGACAGTATTTATTAAACATGTCAACATGACTGAGCGCCTCAGGGTCAGCACTAAAACTACTGACAGTTTCTGCTGGGTAGGAGAGTGTTATGGGATGGAGAGTCTAAACAACCACAAACAACAATACCTGAAAATCCCAGCATATGTAATGGGAGTAAGACGCTGGGTTTGCATCACCACAGACAGTCTGTTTGATTTGCCAGTGTAGCATTCAATCAACTCTGAGAACCGCTGTTGTTAGGATGTAGAACCAAGAATCATTTATGTTTGGCAATTGCAGCATTAGCTACTATTTTCTATTAAAACAAATAAATGAGATACAGGGTTATTATCGTCAACTAAAACTATTAAAACATTTCGGTTAATTGAAATAAAGCTCAAATAAAATATAAATATTAGATGAAAAACTAAAACTAAATAAAAATGAGAAATGTTGCCTAGGCAATTAATTGAAATAAGTTGAAGCACTACAATTATTAAACAAGAAATAAATTAATAACTAACTAAAATTGAAATAAAATTAAAAACCAAAATAGCAATATATAAAAACTCAAACTAATAAAATGAAGAAAAAAAAACACAAAGAAATTACTACAAATGTAGTAATACTACTAAACTTATTTTATATTTTTAGTTTTCATGTTCATTTTAAAAGTTAATTCAAAATATATAAAACAAACTATAATAAAACTAAAATAATACTAATGAGTTAATGATCAACATTTTGATTTTTCACTCAAAGGAAAAAACGTGCGAGATTTAAAACATTTTTAATACCACTATTGAATATTTTAATAACACTACTGAAAGGCCAGCAATTGATTTTAATATTAAATTGTGATTATATGATTTTTTGTAGTTAACAATTAGTTAATTCTAATTACTGTGTAATAATGGTTTATTTGTGAGGATGACAATCATATGATGCTGGACAGAAGTACAGTAAAGTTATTTGTCTCAAACAACACAAATATACTCCATATTTCTCAAACAGAAATAAAAAAGTAAGTCATATGCATGGACAATCTAACATTAACTTTCCAATCAAAGAATAAAGCAATATTTTTGTTTTCTAAATTCACAACCCAAAGCCAAAGAAGAAGCACCAGTGAGCCCCAGGGCCACCAGCTATTTAATAAAAAAAAAGACAGGATTACACGACTATCTAAAGAGCCGAAAAACAAAAACAAAAAAAACAATTAAAACCTTAGGCTAGCTTTGTAACAGCTAAACTGGCATGCCAGAAAACACCTCCATGAGTCTTTAGATCAGTTTGGACTGTGTGTGGGTATATCCAAGATAATTGCAAAGTTAAAATAGTAACCTAAGTTAAGAGATGATGATTACAGTGTCACCTGTATATTGAACATTCCCTTTGACCAATGGATCATGACTTCATGATATTTCCAGGGGCTCATTATTATTATTTTTAAATACACAAATCATTTTATAGGGATTTCACTCATAAATAGCATGTTTCTAGTGGATTAACCATTTTAGAGCCAAACATAACAAACATTTTTAGAATTTTCCATAATAATTTTCCAGTCTTGGACATCAAAATGTTCAAACTCCTCGATATTGTAAAGGTAAACTTGAAAAGGTAAATTTACATTCAAACTGAACAAATCAACACACTATTTTATACAATAAAAATAGTGACAAACAGCAGAATTTAATTAAATATGTCACATACATTGTATATTACATTACATTAGTCCCAATAGGGGTAATGAACATTATATTTTTGTGAAATATCCAAATGAACCAATTTACTCAAATGAATCCGATTTCTCAGCACTGCATATACATATCAATGAACTGGTCCTTGAACCAAACAAATTGATTCATAGAGTTTGAATCCATCTACTGCTGTCACCCAACTGAAAAATTAAGTTAGTAGCATAACTACTAAGTAACACTTACTTTAATTACAAAGAATTAACTGTTATGAATAGTTGGTGCGGTTGTTTCTACAACAACACATTGAAGTAATTCATAGGGTTGTAACCCTCCTCGTTCACGCCTAGGTGTTTACATGATGATTTAGCCTAGCGATACCGTTCTTGTCTCTTTATCATGCCGGTTGAAGTACGACCGGAGCCTGAGCATGTTACACCACTCACTGTCCGCATTACTCACCCAGAGCTTTCAACATGGCTGGCCCGGGGTCAGAGGTCAGGTGTGTTTACATCCACTGGGTTAACTTTGTTCTGTGAAGAAACACTGATATCCTACCAGTGGCTCTGAGGGTATTGGACCATTAGCTTTGAGGGTTATGTCTTTACGGCCCACCTTTGTGTGCGCAGACGTACCAACGCAACCATTAATGAAAGCCCAATAACTTTTTATTGCTTTACTTTTCAGAACGTCTGTCTGTAGGATGAGGCCACATATCTTCCACTATCTGAAGGCCGAACTGCTGCGTTTACCTCTCTGAAGAAAAAAACAAGCTGTGCAGCATTACTTTAAGCAGACAGGGTGGCTTGAACTACCAGCAGGATGGACAGCACAAAAAAGATGTTCGAATCCTTCCGCAGAGCTTTGAATCAAAGAGGCAGGATATCACAGATTGTAAACAGGGCCAGAGCAATAAGGTTATCCATCACGAGATGCGTAGCTATCCAGACGGCTGCGGTCCTTTTCAGAAGGTAAACACAGTCTTCTGGACTCTATAAAATACTTTAGCCAGATTCTTTTTTCTGAGTGTACTCAGTCAGGCCCTAAAAACCTAGAAATTCGGTGTGCTAACTAATTAAACGAATATCTAACCAAAAATTCACTGACACATTCATTTTTCAACCATATACCATTCGATACATCTATTACATACAAGCGCCACATCGGAAATGAATACCTGGAAGGCTGAGAGGTCCAGCAGGGCGAAGGTGTTGAGGAAGCGCAACCCCTGGAGGGCCACCTGGATGACGACGGAGCTGTAAGGCCCCTGGGGGCCCGTGGGGCCGACAGAGAGAGGCTCAGGGGGAGCACTATGGAGCAGTATGCAGTACAGCATGTGAAGGACGCCCACCAGATCAGTGCTCTGCAGGAGGGCTGTCAAACCGGTAGGGTCCTGACGTTTGTTGTCAAAGATACTCAGAGAACTGAAAACGACAATTAAAGGGAAAAGAATTACATTGATTGGTAGTATGCCAATTTGTGGAATGCCAATCTGAAAATAGCCTAAATGAAGGCACACATGAAGACACGGATAGCAACAGACATTCAGAAAATTTAGTAGAAATGTGCTCCTACTCAAATATAAACAAACAAGATCAATCACACATGATGTGGGACAAAAGACCACTTTGTTAAACAGGTAATACCCGTTAACCAATGACTAACACTCCAGGAATGAAAAACAAATCAGGGTCAGAAATACTGTTCTATATACTAATTCTATTAGCAAGGCCAAAGGTGTTCCTAATTGTATCCAATGTATCAGGCCAGTGAAAGAAGGCTCCTCATGTTTATGCACCTTTCAATCTGAATCACTGGCCTTTCAAACAAAGTAAGGAAAGCACAGGGCTGTTCTAGTGCAGAGGGGAAGTGTGGCAAAAGGTGGCCAAAGGTGTGGTCTGAATGTAACAGAACCTGATGTGGTGCTGGTTACTTGCTTAAGCCACAAAAACCAAAGACCCGGGATGTAGGAAGTGTGAGATGTCTGGTCCCTGCGGCTTCTAGATTTACTCACCAGACCAGAGCCTGTCCGTTCTGATATAAATAACAAAGGCAAGCCCCATCTGTGAAGCATGCCTATGGGGCAAATAGGACTAACTGGTAACATTTGGCCCTGCCCGAGTCAGGAATGAACACTAAGACACAGTGAGGGTGGCTGCGGCCAAATATATGAGGAGAGATAGGAAAGACTTTACACTTCTGAGCCGAGATCAGAGAGAAAGAAACAAGTGTGAGGTGAAGGAAATTAGAGATACAAGAGAAGGAAAAAAAGGATAAACAAAGATGAAGAAAAAATTCTATAATTAATGTGTAGAGAGGTGGATATAACGTGATAGAATGTGAACAAATGTATAGAATGTATACCGAGATAGACTGATAAAAAGAAGCATGATCCTATAGATGTACATAGAATGTATACCAAGATAGACTGATAAAAAGAAGCATGATCCTATAGATGTACATAGAATGTATACCAAGATAGAATGATAAACATGCATTAAATGCATAAAGCATGATCCTATAGATATAAATAGTATAGTATCCTATAGTATAAAATGAACATATAGAATGTACGGCGAATGGTAGAATGAGTTGGACAGATAAAGAAAAATGCATAGAATGTGATGGACAATGTGAGCTATATAATGGATAAAGAGTGATGGACAAATGTATAGAATGAATGCTTTGAATGTACTGAGAGATAGATAGATGATTAAAACAAATGTATACAGTGTACAGAGAGACTGCAATAATGTGGTGGACAAACTCATAAAATGAATGAATAGAATGTATAAGAGAGTTGAACAGATGGATACAATGAATGTATAGAATATCCAGAGAGACTGGTCAAATTTTATGTACAGATTCATATAATGAATGTGAAGAGCACTGAAAAAAAGATTAATACATGAATACATAGAACACATAAATATGAAAGAATGTAGTGGAGAAATATAGAATAAATGTGTAGAATACACTGACAGATGGACAGAATGTGTTATATAGAATCAATGTGAAAATATGGCGGGGACAGATGTTTACAATTAACATGTAGAATGTATTGACAATAACAGAATGTGGTGGACAGATGTATAGAGTTAATATATAGAATGAATAGAGATGTATTGGACAGATGTAAAAAATATATATAAAAAATTAATGTGTTAGAAAGAATGAATACATAGAAAGTTTAAAGATGGATAGAATGTGGTGAGCAGATGTATAGAATGTATATAGAATGTATAGAGAGATAGAAAGGAAATGAAATGTACAGAAATTAAAAGAATGTGACCAACATGGAATGAATGCAAAGAATGAAGGTGTTGATGGAATGTAATTGACAGATAAACAGAATGAATATCTAGAATGTAGGGAGAGATAGATGTAGAGGCAAGGTAAGGACAAGATCTATCAATGTGACAAACCACAGACTGATCAAGTGGATCTTGGGGAAGTTGAACCTCAAGCAATGAAGCTGACCGTCCAAACATAGTACACAGCAACAGTAGAGCCAAAGTAGAGGGAAGTCTTGGAACTTGGACAACCATCTGTCAGCCAAACGCACTGGCTCCACAACTATGCAAACTCACCTTACTCCCTGGCTATCTTGTGTTGCAGGACATTTAATCAAGACCCATCTTACCAGATTTACAGCAGCATGTTTGTGTGTCTTAGTCAGGACAACACCCTGCAGATTAGCAGGATTGGTAACTTCATATCCCCGAGGTTATGAGCAGAAGCGGTCCTTAAGCTGATCTGAGATGAGATCTTCTGTTACTGCGCAACGGCAAGAGTCTGGCTATTGGTATCAAGGGCTGATCCCTAAACAGCACAAAAGGAGCAAGTTCTACAAGGTGTCACATTGCAGATGAGGATACATCTGTGAACACTACACTAAGTGCACTGGAGGGGAAACAGACCTTTTGGTAAGTTAAAGGGGGAAAGGAGTGTCAAGCTTGGTGAGGGGGAAACCTCACTCTCGACAATGAGATCACCGCAAGTGCAAGAGATCGGCTACTCAGAATTAGCTTCCGGGTGGAAGCCACCTTGTTCGACTGATCTCAGCTCTCCGCTCCTCATCCACGTTTAACCTTACCCGGCGTAAGAAAATCCCCAGAGCTGGTCTCAGGTCAGATGATAAGGGCAGCATCCACCGACAATCATGATCAGTGTCTAAATGAGAGAACAAAGACTTGGTTCTCATAGAGTGACTGTGCATGATGTACTTCACATCTCCTGACCCTGAAACAGGAGACAGCAGTGTGGGATGAAAGTGAAAGGCCTGACAGAGGCAATTTGAGTCTACCTACTGACCCCAAATCAGGTTCGTCTGATTAATCCATGCTTACAGCTAAACCTGTGGTGATGCTGTTAGTGTCTTCTCGATTTAGAAAGGACGAGACAAAATACATCTGGAACTTTGATTTGCCATGAAACAATTTCATTGAGGGAAAATGTTCATTTAAAGACTCGAGTAAAACTAGGTTTCTAAATTAGTCAAGGTCCCTAAAACCCTGCTGGAGCCATGACACTCTGGTTAGTGCATAGAGTTAGGGTGCTCAGAGGGAATGTGGTCAGCATCCGAAAATGTACTGTGCCATTTCCCAATCCTCTTCATGGTCTCTCTCCATATAACTTCCAATCACTCTGCACCAAGAGTGCCCCGTCTAGCTTCTGCTGATCAGCCTTCCTGCAGAATTTGGATCCAAACCTCAAACATGGGGTTCTTTAAAAGACTGCAGACAGGTCTATTAAAGCAGCATTGGAATAAACTTTGCTCTATAACAAAGTGGTACATTCAGATACACCACCATTTCAATCCATTTTGATTGCAACACAGGACACAATTCATATGTTAACACGTCATCATTAGCTTAGCACAAGCGCTCCTTGCCTTTTATTTGCCGTTGATGACAATCAATATTTAATCCCAACAAATACACTGGTAGCCGGTGACAGAAATACAAAGCACTCGCTTTAAGAACAGGGTCTGGCAACTGCAAGAGAGTAGAGCAACTCGGAAATGTCTAACACGAACCACAAAGGGACAACTTTCTGGCCCTCAGCATGGCGAAGAATGACGGAATGGAACGCTTACTCGATTATAAAAGATGTTGATTTTGTCGCTGAGAAGCACTATTAAAGAGAAGAATTGGCAATGGAGTTTCTCACAGATATTCAGTGTCAGAAGCCAAAGGATGTTGGAAGAGACACTGGAGTTGTCACAACCAGCTGGATGTCGTCATAGCATGTAACAGCTGGAATAGAACATAGCTGGCCAATTGAGGTGGAGCTAGGACCTTTGAAGAAACTCCAAAATCTGGAATGGAATGGACTTGCATGTCAAATTTTAATTGGTGCAAATGCAAAGACTCATTCAGAAAATCAGTAGAGATCAAGAGAATTTAATTAAAATTGTTCTGAAACACATCAGTAGCACTTTATTTTCTACCTTTTAATACACCTTATCAGGCCCAGACAAAATCTGCAGACTTTTTTCTATTTCAACAATCCACAATGTACAAAAAAAAACAATCACTCCTAAAATGTTTACAGTGCAATTTAAAGTATGTAGAAAGCAAATGTGCAGCATCACAGTGATCTGTCTTTTCTGCAAGTCAGGGTCAGAGGTTAAAGTCAGGATATCACAAGCTTTGACTGCGTGGTTAGCCTCTGTCAGCAGCTGTGCATGCACAAAATGCACTCCGACACACACGTGGGTGGGCTGCAGGCAGAAGTTTACAGTGCAAGGAGACAGAGCTGCGGGGTCGCTAGATGACTATCAACACAGGCTTTGGAGGGCTAACGTCAGACACTGGGAAATGAGCTGCTGATTGATGGGGCTGTTGTCTCTGGTCTGCACCTCCTCAGACATCAGAACAACAAAACTACAGTGGACTTCACCTATTAATTTAGATAGGAATGAGGTTATCTGCTTGTCTGGGGATGTTTGGGAAGGATGCAACCACTAAAAATAGATACTGTGGAGGTATCGTGGTATAATGATGGCATCATATGGTGGTATGATTGAACTTTCCCTTTGGTACTGAATAATTATCATACCAAAATAATATCATAAGTATGTATTTTCAAAGTAATTAAAAGAATACCACTATAATGATAAGAGTCCCAGTGTATACCATGGTTCTTTGTAAGTGGCCTGGAGGGTCATGTCAAATAAAGGAAGAAGATATTGGAGACAAATGAAGTAAAGTAACATTAGAAACCACTCACCGCCCAGTCATGCCAAAACTCAACTTGCACATCCCATGGAGGAAAGCAGTGGCTTGCTCCAGAAAGGCAGCCATTTTGGGACTCTCGTCGATCGGCCCTTGTATGGACAGGAAACAGCCGTACAGCTTGTCGATCAAGCCCATGTTCACCACATAGCTGAGGGGAACAAGCCGAAACGCGTCAGACTTAAAAACACATGAAAACATTTGGTTGACAATCACATTAATCATGCTCATTTTCTTGAGAGGAACATCAATTTGATTTAAACTACATTTATAGTAAAAATTTATTTTCCCTTATCTGCCATTTTGGAAACATTTGGATACGTTTTCCAATATATTGAATTGCCTTCTCTGGGATATATGCAAAGTTGGCAAAAAATTGGGCCAAAATAATGCATTTCAAAAGCAGCATATAGGTTAGGACATTCTGTAACAGACTTCACACTTGCAGCACACCTATGATGACTTAAAATGCTGTCTAGTAGGCAGGTCACGGCCACTGCAATCCAGAATGCTCTTGGTCTGAAATCTGAGCTCTCATCTGATCCCACAAGTCCTGCCTATTATGTCTATATCTCTAATTTGTCTGGTCAAATGAAAGGTCTCATGATGGTGCTGGTCCGCACCCTCCTGGCTACAAATCATGCCTAATTACAGTATTAGTGGATGACTGTGTCTCTGTGTGCCAGCTCAGATCTAGAAAAGGAGTAAAGCCCCCCTTCTTCCCTCATGCCTCAGGTATTCTGTCCCTCCACCCTCTCCCACCTCCAGCACTGTCTAAAGTCTCCTGGCAGTCAATCACTGGACCTCCCAGTAAAGTCTTGGCCAGCATTTTGTGGCTCCAGTGCAGCAACGAGCTGACTCAGTTGCAGACCCGCATTTCACACCCTCCACTTTAGCCTCTGTTTCCCAGTCTCCCCAAATCTGTATATTTTCCCCTCACTCTCTCTTTTCCTATTTCCCTCATACCTCCTTTTGTTACGGCTTTCAGTCAAAAGTGTGTGCACTCAGTAAAGGTAATTGCAATTCTCCCCTCACCCTTCTTCTCAATAGGTCGGCCATCACCTGAACTAAAGCCCCTTGTTATGGCTTTATTTTGCTCTTGGGTTTGGCTCAAGCAGAAAGCGGCTTTCCACACACCATTGTGCGGCCTCTCAGATGCTTCATCCGAGCAACAAGAGCCAAAGTGATCAGTCATGATCAAATGTTCCAGCCAAAGTTCTAGCGGATCTGTATGCGACTCATTCAGGGAGTTTATTCTTTTTAAAGTGAAGTGAAAGTGACATGTGAAGGCCAAGTATGGTAACCCATACTCGGAATTTGACCCATCCAAGTCAGTGCACACACATTAGGAGTAGTGAGCAATCAACACACAGACACACTGCAAACTGTGACACACACACCCAGAGCAGTGGGCAGCCATTATGCTGGGTGCCCGGGGAGCGATTAAGGCACTTCAGTCATTTCATGTTGGTACTGGAATCAAACAACCTTTGGGTTACCAGTCGGACTCGCTAACCATTAGCCCCCGACTGCCATTAGCCCACGATTTGATGTTTGATTAATTTTTCTGCATTATTCTTTTTATAGTACTATTTTCTGTTTCAAAACCAAAGAGGTTGAAAAATGCAAAATTAAAAAAAGGTTCTATTTTCTTCCCTGTGGATTTATTTTTGGTAATCCAGCCACTACTTGGCCTGTTCCGGCCATGTCTGCAAGGTCACTCCACGGTCACTGCACTGGGCTTGAGACTGCTCATGTCAAACAAATCATGGGAGGGAACACTGAGGGATTGTGGGAAGCTTGGGATTCTTAGCAGGCCGGGCTGTCTGCCTTTCCTCAGAGTGCAGGAGAAAGCCCAGCACTAGCGCTCTCCTCCGCACTGCCCTACTCTCACGCCGAGTTCAACTGAAAGTCGTGCACTTCCAGAAGGGAATTTTGGCCAATGTGGAGACTAAAAACTTTGGTTTAGAGCACAGACTTGTGAAGGAGTTGCCGGCTAAGTTAGGAAAGAGATGGGGCATCCAAGAGCATACTGTACCAAGTGTACAAGACTATGATGTCATTAAAATGGAGTAGTCTTATAAACAAATTTCCCAAATTGTCTGACAGGGATAACCTCTGGA
Source organism: Meda fulgida (assembly GCA_030578275.1). NCBI lineage: Eukaryota > Metazoa > Chordata > Actinopteri > Cypriniformes > Leuciscidae > Meda > Meda fulgida. The sequence continues at coordinate 12,009,106 of CM060640.1, read as the reverse complement.
TCCTTTCCAAGAGGTCATTCCCTGCTCAAGGGATATTATTTCCAGACTTGAGAAACTCGTGTGTTTCATATTGCAAAAAATATTGTTGCTAACAAAAGCCATGTCACTCTATACAGTTGTAAGCGTAAGACAGTATTTGTTTTCACCACAGCTGTAAAAATGCTTAGTTTTCTAATCTTAGAGAAAATGTTTTCCTGCCTCCATTTGCCTGACGAGCTTGAGGAGAGGTGTGTTGAAAAGGTAAAGCAAAAAGGTTGTTTTATATTCTGTAAATGTTTTAAGAATGCAATGAATTGAGAACATGACAAATAAAAAGCAGTGAGATTAGATTTAGATTATTGTGTGTACTTTTTGCACTGGTGTGGCTGATTTGAAATCAGCCTTTTACAGCTTAACCTCACATTGTAAATTGTTCCATTGTAAATGAACTTTTTCTTCTCAATGAACCCAGGCTCTTTCTTTTTGAGAATGGTAGGGGTATGCTTGGCTACGTTTTGCAAAATTTGAAGAGGTTATATATTGCCGTGGATATGCAAATATTTATACAAAATACAAACTACAAATACAAGTTCTTTGTTATCTCCAAAAATTTGTTATAAATTACTACAACAAAAGACTTTGTATTCAAGATGCTAGATCAGAAAGAGACATGAAAAGAAAACATAAAAATGAATAACCTGATAAGATCTTGAGTACGTGTGTTGAAGTTCTCACTGGCGACAGGTCTGCTCTTGGCATCTGGAGTGCATATACGTGAAGAATCTCCATTCAAATTAGTTGGGTGCAACTGCCCCAGCACTGTAGCGACTGTCTGCAGAAGTCCTGTAGTCAAACCCTCAAAGATCTGCTTATTGACACTGCGGCCAAAGATTGACGTGTCCTCATCAGGCACGAAGAGCTACAGAAACAGTTATAGATGTGTTATTCATTATTGGTGGACAGAGAAAAAACAAAGACATTGTCAGAGACTACCAAGAAGCAAGACAATGGTGTCTAGACACGTTGGAGCTTTCAGGTTTCATCAAGAGCTACAGATGAAACATCTTCGTCAACGACTCTCAACATGTCTACAAGCGTGTCAAAGACGGGAAGGTCTAAAACTACAGTCATGTTCAAACAACTTTAGGCATTTTCTTTAAACTCTGTTTGGAGATTCGATACGGTGTTGTTACCGTTTCACCATTATTGTTGTTTTTACTGCTGCAAATCCTTCTTTTGATGCATTTTACAAAAATCACAATCCTATTAATTGCATCCTTACAAGATGTAGAGTACTCTAAGCAAACATTGGTTTCATTTGCAAACACTTGCTCAACTGACTGATGTTTGTCTCTAACACCAATCTTGGCATTGAAGGACATCTGAGATCACTAAACAATGGCCCGTGCTGATCTCAATATCCGGCCCAGCACTGTTGCACAATAGACAGGGTCATTTAAACCTCAGCTTGCATTTTAAAACATGTCCAATTAAAGCAGAGGGTGCAAATAAAAAGGATCCTGTCCTCTTTTGTTTCCACGCGTAAGCCATTAATCTTTGGTTGGAATCCTGATCCTCTAGTGCATAAATAACTACAAGGGCGCTGCTCTATTATTCATCAGCCCTGGGTTATAAATTGGTAATTACAACTCGAAGCGACATTGTCCCTGGTAGTGTGCCAATGGTGGGCATACAAGAACTCTTCAAGGTATTCCCGTTTGCAGGAAGCATTGCCATTTTTTTCAGTTTAAGTTTGTCTAAGAGTGAGGTTTGGCATTAACGTAATATATATCTTAGTTAAAGGTATTTAAAGCTAACTAAACTGCCATCATGTTTATAGCTACCTACTTGAATCTTTGTTGCGTCACAGTAATGCAAGAGTGCACATTTAGCCAGCTGGACCGTGCACATACTGTACAATGCATTTGCCAAATACTCACATATCTGTTCGAGTTCTTGCCTAAGAATATGTATAGGATAGTCTGCATATAATTATGTTGATTCAAATACATATAAATAATAAAAAAATACATATGGTTGTATATAAAATCCATTTATATTTAAAATAAATGAACAATTCTGTAACTTATTTAATAATTTCCCATGACCAAACATGACCATTTTGACTTTTGCTATAAAGAACACTTTAATGTGTCATATTTAAGGTTTAATTGCATTAAGGTGGCATTACTAGTCAGATGCCATTGGTTAAAGATAAAAAACACATATTGATTTTAGCACAGGTACACATGCATATGTTAAAATGACAGTTTTACAGAGGAGTAGGTTACTATGCAGAGAGAGCAGGCAAAACCAGCTACATTCTCCACAAATCTAATTACAGGGAAAGGAAGGTGGACGCCAATAGTGGCCACACTGAACACACACACACACACACACACACACACACACACACACACACACACACACGTAAACGGCTACATAGGTCAGCTTGCAAAAATAACTTAAATATTGCTCTTTACTGACTTTTTCACTTACTTTGGGTGACTATTATGTCCGTTTTTATCCATCACAAGTCAAATAATCAGTGGCCTGACTTGCTGTTGCATTGAGTTTGAAATAAGGGTTTATTGTTTTGCCCCCAGCAAATATTTCGTCTCTAGACTGAAAGGGGCTTAATGATTTGCCAAACCAATGTTTCTTGCGCAAACACACATCCACAAGCCCTTTATGACTCAGAAACTGGGTCTCATTTACTAATTGTACAAACATATTTACGTGTGACAACCTGCATGCACAGACATCAAATACATTTGCATTTAAATGTAATCCTATTTATGAAAAATGTAATAATTTAATAAAAATTAGTCTACATTAAGTATTATATATATGTAATTTGGCACCTGTTGTGAATTTGGTGGAAAACCTTTCTGTTCCTGTGCTTTTGTTCAACAGTGAGGAGATTACGTAAACACAACCCTACAGACATTTGTGCATCTTTCCATACTTTTTCTTAATGACATCTTAAAGAGCTTGAAGCGTAGCGTGAGCTTGGTTCTAAAAACCCCTTGACAAAAATCAAAGGGCGAGAGAGAAGGCTGGGGGGGGGGAGACGAAAAATAAGGGACAGAAGCAATGCGAAATGTGATTCAGCAGTGGAGCTTTCCCAGAACTTAAGATGATTCAGTGAGTCATATAAACAAGAGCAATGTTGTATGTATTAAAATCCATTTTGGCGCTTGCTTTAAACTGGTAGATGAGCTACATATGCTCTGGCAAGATGAACAAGACAGAAATGACCCTTTAGACATGACAAAACAGCACTTTACAAACTTTAAAAGCTAAAGTGGAAGTCGCATCCTAAAAGTATTAGTTCACCCTAAAAATTCTGTCATTTTTTCCCCTCCCATTCATGCTGTTCCAAACCCGTATCACTTACTTTCTCCTGTGGAATAACAAAGAAGACATTTTAAACAATGTATTGGTCGCTCCTTTCCATCCAGTTATAATGAATGGGGACTGGAGCTTTGAATCCATAGCTTGACTGGAGCTTTCAAAGATCCATAAAATTAGTGACTCAAGTGACACAAGCACTATATTCTTTTATAAGTCTTATGAAGTCATCCGATACCTTTGTGAGATTTTAGCTGTCATTCATAATCAGTTTAACTTGGGTGAGTTATCGGATCAGTCAGATTTGTGAACGAATCATTCAGATGGGTGTTGCAAACTGGATCAACTTATTCACTGAACATTTTTTGACTAAAACGAATGATTGATTCAGAATGAATCTCTTGTCTTTTCACAAATAGGCCAGAAAGAGCTTGGGTAAATTGTCAGGTAATAAGCCTTAATTTTGGTCACACAAAGCTATTTTACAACTTCATAAAACATTAAATATAGAGCTTTGTAAGAACCAGATTTATGGTGCTTTTTGAGTCATTTTGTTGCTTGACAGCTCCAGTTCTCATTCACTTGCATTATATGGAAACTGACTGCCAGGATATTCAAATTTTGTGATCCACAGAAGTATGTTATAAAGATTTGGAACAATATGAGGGTGAGAAAATAATGATTGAATTTCTATTTTTGGCTGAACAATAATAATGTAGTGACAAAAACTTGGATTTATGGCACATAAAGACCCCAAAACAGCAGGATTAGGCAAACTCACGTCAACTTCAGCTGTTAATACTCACTGTTAACTGATGGAGGAGTAGGTCCATGAGAAAAGTAATTTTGTTGCTGTAGAGAACATAGGAACAGTTGTTGTGGCAGTGTGCACAGGACAGGTAATACGTGTTCACGGCAGCGCATAGGGACCTAAAGAGAAAGAGAGGGGATTAGTTTTCAAAAAGCCGACAGCTTCTCCTGTTTTGAGTTTTTCATCTAAATGATCAGGATACAAAGCAGGCCCCATATAAACATTTCAGGGCTACTCCGACTGGCAGTGTAAAAGAATGCCAATCAGATGAGTTGGGTTCTTTGGCGTAATACAGTAAGGTTATCTGAGGAAACTGACACTTAAAGCTCAGAGTGTGAACATCATATGCAATCCAAGAAGCATGACAACACTTGGAATATAACACTCAAGGGATTTTCTCTCAGGAACAGCTTACGTAATATTGAAGAGAAAACATTAGATGTGCCCCGATGAGAGCTTAATCACTTACAAAAAAAAAAAGTGCAGGAAGTACTGTGGTATTTTTGGGACTAGGTTTATTAGTGACACACACATACATATATATATATATTTTTTTTTTTTTAATTTATTTATTTATTTCTTTATTTTTTCCCCTTAGGGTCTTTGATTTGTAGTTCGTACTTAATATTTGTGTGAATTATTTTTTGTAGTTTTCAATTATTTTCTGTATACATTGGTGATTATTATTATTAGAATATATTTTTTATATGTTGGTTACTATTTTGTATTTTTCAGTTTATTTTATTTTCATATATGAGTGGCTATTTAGTATTTTTTCTCTCTGTTTATTGGATGATTGGGTTAATGAGTCGTATAATTAGGTCAGGTATGACGGATCATGTTGATATAAATTGTACCTTGCTATGTACTTGTTTTTATGCCGTGTGGCAGTGTGGTAATTTTTGTTTACCGTGAAATTTTTGGGACAAGGTACCATGGTAATACCATATTTTCTGGCACAACCATGAGGGTAATAATACCATAGTACCACCACAGTAAATATGTCTAAAGTACTAGTACTTTTATGCAAACCAAAAAATAAATCCAAAACAAAACAACACAACATTAAATCTGCTGAAAATCCAACAAGTTATTTTTAAATAGTGTTGCAAAGGGGCTGAACATTTCCGGTATATTTCCAGACACTTTCCAAAAGTTTCAAAAAAAAAAAAAATCTATTTGTAAATAATACATACTACATATACAAAACAGCAATATGCACACACACAATGGCATTCTCACTTTACCAAGGTACTGCCACAGTTCTTTACTTTTAAGGGATCTTACAACCGGCTCAATTAGATGAAATGGAGAAGAACTGGATAACGAACATCTGCCTGGCCCCTTCCTTGCTTTCACGTTTCCACCATCTCTTTCCCCAACTCGTTTTCTCTTGGCTCAGATAAGAGTCTAGCCGTCAGCGCCTTCGGGCCAGCAAGCCACTGTCAGTCAGTCAGGCCTCTGTATTTTGTCTGTTCCACACCAGCCCGAGAGGAGATTAATGTAGGTGATAACTGACCAGTCACTCTGCTCCTACTCCAGACCCCCCATCCATCCCTCTTCCCAACCACCCCTTCATTAGTTAATATTTTCTGACAACTGTATATTTTATCCCAAAGCAGAGTGGCGGGGCCCTATCTGCCGTACGGACAAATGGAATCTGACTTTTCTTTTTTAAACCAGGCCATGTTTATTTCCAACCGTAAACATTTTGATATCCACCGCAACCTTCACCATCTGTTCAGCATTTTCAGCCAAACCGTATTGGCACTCGTTATAAAAATAGCGCAAGCCTCGAAGGCCTCGGCCTGTCAATAACTTCCACCCGGCTGACAAAAACACCAGTGTATATTTTACCCACTGGCGGGCTGATCAGGGAGATAGCGGTGCGAATATTGACATAGCGGTGTAAAAGAGTCAGACATGCAGTATGAGACCGCAGGGAAAACATTGTGCCTGGTCTGCTGGGAAAGGATCCAAGTATTCCCCGCACGCCTCGTAGCTTTGCACTTTCAAAGCCGCTCGATCGTGACCCATTATAAAAAAAACGGGTGAAGCCGTTTTTATGTACGCCGTTACTAATCGACAAGTTTTCACCTCGTCCGAACGGACGATAAACGCAGTTGACAAGAGTGTCGAAAGAGGTCTTGTTCGATTAATACGCAACAGCCAACGGAACATTGATTCACCAAAGCGTAAATGGTGAAGTGTTTCTTTTGTATTGATAGAAGGATGCCGGAGCTTAGGGCGAGAGGAGGAGGAAAGGAAGGACGGATGGTCATGGGTGAGTGGAGTGATACACCAGGCTCTGTTCAGTCAGGGAAGGGAAACGTGAGATCTCCTCCAACCTGTGCACTCTGGGCAGCGGACCAGCACTGCCTCAGCCACACTGATTTTCCACCAGAGCCTCAATTGTGTAATTTCGAACAGCATTTCTTTTCTTTTCCATCAAACGTTCAAATACTCTCAACGGGACTGTTGGGGCGGGCAGGTTTTGGCTAAAGGAAAACTAAAAATATCGGTCTATACACAGATGTGTTCTTCACAGTTTCAGCGTCAGGAAATCTTGTCTCATCGGTGTTTGTCATGGAATTTGAGGTATCTATATTGTTTCTAGGCAAGTTTTTAAAGGATAAGTGTCAAATGTCCAGGCGAGGATTGAATGACAGGCCTCAGTGTCAAGGTTCACTTTGGCTTCTCAAATATAAACAGCGGATTGAGGGCTTAAGCTAAAGATTATCACATTATTGAAGTGCTATATATTAACAGGCAACTGAAATTGGGCTAGCAAGTGTGAAAAACAATGAGCTTATCTATATATAATTTTATTAGTGTAAAATTTTTTCCAAATCACAAAACAAAGTGAGAGTATAAAACAAATTTGATTAGAAATTACATTTGTACAATATTTAAATAAGCTAAGCGACATAGTTCATACGTAAAACTATTCTTTAAATAAAGTCTAATTTGAGTTGAGCTATAAGCTCACATGAGCTCATGAAAGATTCACCTTTAACCTGATCTTAGGTGCACGTTCACAGGGTTTTGAAGGTACGAACGAGGCTATATGATGCCTGTCCAATAACGCATGGGGAGGAATGTGAGCAGTGGGGGTGGGGCAGCCCCAGGTGGCTCGCATGGTTAAACGGCAGATTATAGAGAACACAACTAATTTCTTTGCACTAATCTTATTAAAGTGTAAAACAGCTGTCGACTAGCCAAATCTCAACACCAACCCCCAGTGCTTGCACCGAAGCTCCAATATGAAACAAATAAGAGCATTTGGTGTAAAAAAAAAAGAAAGAAAAAGAAACAGCAGAACGACAGAAAAATGCTATACAGGTTTAGACGTTAATAAGCTATCAGGAAAGATATCAAAGAAGTTGCTGTAGCTAGTTTTAGTTAATTGCAAAATGCACATTCCAGAATCTGACTTTGTCACAAAGAATGAACACTAACCACAGCTTTAATGTTAGATATTTCACTTGGGTAATCATCAGTAATAATGAAATAGCAATTTGTCAGATAAACAGAAAAACATTTAAATCTGTCTAGTATGAAAACTGCTAACGCCAGCTACTGTTTGCCATTTCTCGCAGTTAATTTATTTTGTGCATTCTTTGACAAATTAGAAAATAACTTGTGCAGTATGATGAAAAACACAATTTCGGTTAATGTGATGATATCTGACAATAAATGAGTTCAAGCTACTGGTTTGATATCTCTGTTTATCGTTAAGTGACAAAAATGCAACAAAATACAACGTCTAAACCATGTTAGACATTACTATAACTATTTTATACTGTTATTAACTGAGATTTTAAACAAGTACCTCTCTCAGTACTTGTTCCTTTTCAGATGCTTTTGATAGCATTCAGTACTAGATATTCTTCATACTAGAATAGTGCAGATGTTACAGTGATACTCAGTGGCTTTTGATGGTAAATTGAACCAGAACTTGTCACACCTAATCATATCCATTTGTTTTTGATATGTTGCCTATGGTGGGTTTCCGATCAATTAAATATCTGAGTCATCCTTTCATGCTACACAAGTATAGACATAACTAAAGTATTCTGCAGCTTTTGACGATTAACTGAGCATGAAATCAAACAGTAGTTTGTGGTGTTGTGGTCAGAGCTCATTCATTTTCTGTAGGTTTTTTTTCATATGAGCTTTGTCAGCTTACATGTAGACACCTCACTTTATCTACCTCCTAAATTGGCTGTGTTCAACACTCTGTGCTGTTACTGTTTGAGTAATGGGACGTTTTTTTCAGGCCATCCATCATCTTGAAACCCGTTAAATACTCAGAAGCTGTCACTGTCCTGCTTGAAATGATATCCTTACACCCCAGCCCACTGCCAGCCATAAACCGGGGTGCTTTTCCAGCTCGCTCTCCTCTAATTGACGATGATTAGCATGACATCCAACACCGGCCCACCGTGCACGGGCCCTGCCTGTCTCTCCCCTTGACGATGACAGCTAGCGTCAAAGATTTTGAGGAGCAATTTGGTGAAGTGCCATTGTACTCCGTCTCAGGTTACTCGAGGAGTATGTAACACTGACCCAAATGTGCCAGGTCATCACCGTGAGCACGCGGCATTCCTCTACCTGAGCGGATCCGAGATTCCCTCTCAGGAGCTGCGTTTTGACATCGGCAGGCTGCTCGATGTGAGCTCTGCCACAGTCCACCAGACCGCAGCAAGGTCTATAAACAACAGGCATATTGTTAATCTGCCCATAATGAAGCTTTATCTTGTAGACATAGGATTAAGTTGCCGAGCTAGCCGGTGGAGATGGTCTCTATAGCTCTGTATTGCATAGGAGAGGAAAAGAGGGGCCAACGGAGTAAAAGAGCATGCTAGATGGCAAGAGATAACTGCTAGAGAGCTACAGATAATAAGTGCCGTGATCTCCTAACCTACTCAAACTGGCTTAACCTCAGCTAACCATGAAAATCCAGCCGTCTGATTAGTCAATGGACACAAGCAGTGCAGACTTGCTTGAGGTATTCCACAGGGCTCGGTCCTGTACACCTTGCCTTTCTCTGTCCCCATTCGCCTCACCCCCCTGAGGGTTGCTCATCAGCTTGGGTGGCCTTTGGACTGGATGGGGGTCATTGGACTGACCTCTGGAACTGAATTAAGGCCATTTAACCCATTCTGAAATCCATAGGCTAGCTCAGAGACAGGGAAGCAGATGGCTAAGAAGAACTCGAGATGAGGGGGAGATCACCCCTTGACTGTCTGTCTGGCCTAAAATTTTAGTTTCTTTGCAATAAAATTTGGCACAATCTTGTCCTCAGAGAGCAAAATTAACTTTCTTTTAATTTTTGGAGGAATGCACGGACAAACCTGGATATGGTCAGTAACACAAATTATGTCGTAGTTAGTTAGAACTTTATTTTATTGTTCACCAATGTGGAAATTCTACTTTGGCTTCTCATAAAAACATAATCACACACACACAATACACAACACAAGTTATCCACATACACAATACACAAAGTGAAAGTTATACTCACAAAGAGTTGCTTACCCTTAATTTAATATTCTAACTGCCACTGGTCTAAAATAATGTTTATACGCCGTTTTTAAAAAATGCCATTCATAAAAACTCTCTGTAGTCGATCTGAGAGGAAATCTTTGATCCATATATCAATGTAGAATTTATATCCACAATTCCACATTACAAAGACGTGATAAAAGCAAATGAACCTGCACTGTTAAAAGCTGAGATAAAATCAACAAAAAGTGCCTGTGCATAAGTCCTGGATATGCTTTACTATAAAATCAATCAAAGTAAGTGTGGCACTTTCTGTCCCCCTGTGTGGTCTACATGCAAACTGCAATGGATATAAAATCTTACTTGTGGTTAACATAACATAACTGTTTACTTAAAAAAAAAAATTCCATAAATTTTTCCAGGACAGAAGTCAATGCAACTGATCTATAATTTCCAGGTAGTGTTTTCCCTGATGTCTTATGGATTGCTAATATTGTAGATATTACAGAAATAGCTGTGTAAGGGGCCTTTTGAGATGATTTCCACATCCTTTCCCAACCCTCCCCTTTAAGCCATCAGGGCCGGCTGGGGGCTTTATTGACATTTATTATGAGCTAAGCATGCAGCCACCTTCCTCTCTAGCAACAAAGGTGCTGGACCTATCTAATTTTGCTTAAGAACCTCTTCACTCTTTGTTTTAGTATCCATAAAATCAAATCTACAATAAAAACATTTGCATTTTTTCATTAAAAAATCTGGCATAGTCTTCAATTTGCAACTGTTGTTGCGGATCGACTATTCTTAAAATACATTTTGGCTATCTTTACATAAGTTATATTTCCTTCTCTTTATTTTTAGCTCTTACAATATCTCCCTTAAGACATTTCTTTAACTCTTTGGTTAACCATGGCTTATTATTAGAGAAAACCCTTACTGACTTTACAGGTAAGTTCTTCCATGCTTTCCTCTGACCACTGCTGCATCTTCCGTAAAGAAGGTTTCTCCCTTAAATTTTCTGTCTGTATTTCAGCAATAGATGAATAACATTATGATCTGATTTTCAAAGGGTAGGTCTCAACACTGCTTTATAGGCATCCAAATACCCAAAGCATTTGTCCAAGATACGCATAGTTGGGCATGTGATACATTGCTGGAGAGCTAAAAGACGTGCAGACATATCAAAAGTATTAAAGTCCCAGAGGATAAACACTGGCTGATCCACAAACCTCTCCAAAGCATCAGTGAAACATTTAGTAATTTTATCAGTATTTTTAGGCAAAAAGGCACCATAATCTGCCAAAACTATTGGGGTAAACAGAGGGGACTTATTGCAACTGAGATGATCTCAGAATCGTGGGTGCAACTCTTGTCCAGTATTTTATTTTACGTTGTCTAGTTGTTATCCAAATATAGATAGAGTCCACCGCCAATTGAATTTCCCTCTGCTCTATTGTCCTGATCGACTCTAATTAGGGTGTAGCCATCCAGGCCGATATTGCGATTATTCTCTTACTTTAACCATCCTTTGATATGGTTAGAAAATGTCCGTCAATGCAGGTGTTCCCAAGGTGCTCTCTTAGTGACAGTAAACATTTTCAGAGACCTAGAGTAAATATGTAGGTCTCTGAGTGTCATCCATGTATATTGGTTATCAAGCAGGAAAATACCCTCACTTGTGCCCTCAATTTCCAAATCTGTCAGTATAATCCCTATATTTGCATTTGCATACTTTTATTCAAAGCGACTGACAGTGCATTTAAATTTTATCTATATTCTTGTGCCACACAATACGTTTGGACAAATAATAATAATTTGTTACATTTATATAGCGCTTTTCTAGCCCAAAGCGCTTTACATATGGAAGGGGGAATATTGTCAATCACCACCAATGTCCAGGATCCACCTGGATGATGCGACGGCAGCCATAGTGCGCCAGAACGCCCCCCACACACCAGCTTATTGGTGGAGAGAAGACAGAGTGATAAAGCCAATCAGTATATGTGGATGATTAGGAGGCCATGATGGGAAGAGGCCAATGGGCAAATTTGGCCAGGATGTCGGGGTTACACCCATACTCTTTTCCGAAGGTTTTTTCTGCGATTTTTAATTACCAGAGAGAGTCAGGTCCTCGGTTTGAAGTCTCATCCGAAGGCCAATCTTGCAAAACGTAAGGCAGGGGTGTCCAATCCTGCTTCTTTCCTGAGTTTAGCTCCAACACATCTGCCTGGAAGTCTCTAGTGATTCTAAAGACCTTAATGAGATTGTTCAGGTGTGTTTAACTAGGGCTATAGCTAAACTCTGCTGGAAGCAGGATTGGACACCCCTAGTTTAAGGTAAGACTTTGACTGCCAGTCTAACTTCTCAACCTGCTTTCAACACAAAGTGGTTAAAAAAACTCTGAGGGACAGAAAAGGGATCTGGAGCCGATGAGAAAAGGTGACGAGCAAATCTGTTTTCCAAGCGCCTGTCAAACAATCCTTCCTTTCACTGCAATCCAAATGACATTTAATTTGATTCTGCCGTTGCTCTTTCCTGATATCCTGAATGATTCCAAGACATCCATTCCGCCCAGCGTTCCACAAAAGGCTGGCCATAAGCTGGGGCAAAAGTCTTGGCGAGCTGTCACGCACCACACGGCATGCACACACATGCGCGCAGATAGACATGCCACATAATGGCATCCTGAAATGAAACCACTTGGAGGGAGCTTGTGAGAAGCTTTCACTCGGCACATTTAGTCATCATGTGACAAGGAGGTTAAGGTGACAGGCAGTGGCGCGTCAATGCATTCACTTCCACTTAGAAAAGTGAGACAGCCAGAGTCGAACGGAGTCGGGCAATCAGTTTAGCAGTCGCAAGTGCTACAAAATTTCACAAGACCTCTGTGATTTCCTGTTGCTATTCAGAAGGAGTAGTTTTACTAAAAGTCATTTGTGAAACTCATTTAGAAGTGACCTGTGGACTTGTGAGTGTGTGTGAGGCTCTAGGGATGAGTGTGACTGGATTAAGCTCCATTCTGTGCGCTAACAGCAGTCTGGTCCAGTGACCACCTTACAGCACTGACTTCTCCCTCTCCTCTTCAGCAGTGGCCCCTACTGGGAGACAAGGGACTTGTATTTTCCTGGATTCATTCACACGCTCCATAAATATTGAGAGTAAATCAACATTCTTAGTAATAATGACCCTGACAACTGTGTCCCAGACAAATATTGTTTTGGAAGAGTTGAGTTTTGAGTCTTAATTCTGAATGCAATTGATTTTTGCCTGTAATCTAGACATTGTGGCAGCCAGATCCAATACACTAGCATGAGTATTCATCTAGTTCTAATAGCAACTGAGAATAGTAGTTTTGAGATTGGTCTCCCTTAAAATTTTGGAAGTAATGCTAGGGGCATAATCTTCTACTAATTTAAAGGTTGAAATGTCACTAAATACATTGTTTGCAATGACATCATAGACTAATTTGATCTTTAACCACACGATACTGCACACATCAAACGATCTGTTAAATCTAAGGCTTACCTGTGCTTAAATTAATTGTGCCAAGGTATCAGATTAAATCAAGTCTCAAAGTATTTTATTTATGGTCAAGCCACAATTCCCCAAAAATGTGACTAATCTCAAGTCCATTTGTATTTTTGAACATAAATGTGTCCTCATACTGCTAAACAGAATGTGTGTGTTCTCTCTCTCACACACACACACACACACACACACACACACACACACACACACACACACACACACACACACACACACACACACACACACACACACACACACAAATCAACAACAAAAAGGAATGTTTTAAATGTAAAAGTAAAGGGAATTCCAATTTCCCAGTTGAACAGGTTTTCACTTCAATTTTCACTTTATAAAATAATTTAATTAACTTCTAATTCTATTCATTTTTTAAAACGAACAATTCAAACTTTATAAACAAGCATCTAACAAATTCAACATAAATAAATCAGATACACAAGCACTGACCGACCTGACCATACACCTTTTTACATCAAAATCTCATTATATTTCAAAGCTAGTGAGTGGCTCAATGTTCAGGTTGTTGCATGAGTTTCCTGGGGTGGCTCACTATCCTTGGTTTACTCATGCAAACAAAATGGCCTTCCTGCTCCAGACATCCGACCCCATTTCCTTCTTAGCCGTTGATTCCCTCCAAAACACTCAGCTCCAAGCCGCAGGGTTGCACAGGGACATTAACGGAGCCTCGCTGTGGAATTAGCCCATTAATGTAATGCTAACAATATGGAATCCTTCTCCCATGGGGGTAATATTACAGCGGCATCTCCGTAGTTGTTCTTTTTTGTAAATCACTCAGCTTATCTGAAAGGAGGCGATCGATACGCAGCATTACAGTAAATAGATAAACTAGTGCTGCTGTAAGGGTTAGCGTCTGAGCCAACCATTATAGCGCGCAGATGAGGGGGAACGATTAGCACGTATTTGCTCGTGCCGTGCCCTTCGCAGACACCTGGTGCCATAGCAAGTCATTGCTGACAAGAACTCACGGAGACAGATTGTCTTCCAGTGAATTGTTTAAGCGTGCAATTTTAGTGGAAATTTAATCAATGACATGCAAAATTGCAAGTCTGGTATTTAAGAGCATTTTTGTGGTTGTTTGTTCATGATATTTCCCAGAACTTGCTAACAATGACGTAGATGATTTTTTGGATACTATCTCCTGTATCCCAGATGGACCAGCCAGGCAGCGATATCAACACTAGGGCAAGTTTGGGTTTACAGCCACCTGGAGCTCCACTCATGTCTTTGAGAAGCTGGTGGAAACATGCAGGAATAATCTGACCTCTTAAAAGGTTATCAAAGGTTCAGCACCGTATGGCCTTAGGGCACAGAGACAGTGATAAGGGCAGAGATGGGGTGATTAAGGGAGGAGAAACAAAATTTAGGAAACCACAAAAAAATAAAACAAAAAAATTATGCATTATACCTACTCAAACCTGTGCTAACTACTGTGCCACTGATCTGGGCAGGGTCATATATCAAATTTGGTCATTTATACATTTATTCATATATATAATGTGTGTGTATATATATATGTGTGTAGAGCCATAATTAAAATGATATCTATACTGCCCAGACCTTTTGTTGTACTATGGAGGACCAGCTCTACCATATTTAAAAATAAATACAGAAATAAATAAATGCTCAATAAATAAATAAGCATACAATTAATTGCCCCCCAAAATACAACAAATAAATAAATGTAGGTAGAAATTAAATTATACAGTGAGACATAAATGTATATATCTCTTAATTAGCTAATTTTTATTTATTCACCTTTGTAATAATTACCTTATTTATGTGCATGTTATAATATTTTTGTCTGTTTTATTCTTCCTTTGTATTTTTTTACCCTATTCATTTCTTCAATTCTATTTATTTCTGCCTGTCGTTTTACATTTCTGTATGCATTTCTGCCTCATTATGCAAATGAGGAGGGGCTGTCTTAGGGGGTCAACTTTTGCCCATTGGTTGGTTAGCATTTTACTGCATCGGTTGAATCTACATGCCACCGGCCACAGTCACAACAAAGATGGCTACCTACGATGAAGTTGTCAGTGAGCTGAGGCATTAAGCAACTGTTTTTGAAAACATTGCTAACGTTATAAGTATTGACTTTATTATTTTACAGATCTCAAACTTACAGTGTTCTAATTCTTCCAGTCTATTAGCAGCTTCCCTTAAGAGGTCGGACACTGAACTGCCTCTGCCTGCTGAGTTTGACATTACTATGCTTTATGGCGGGGAAAAGCCATGTAGATTCGACCGATGCAGTAAAATGCTAACCAACCAATGGGCAGAAGTTGACCCCCTAAAGACAGCCCCTCCTCATTTGCATGAGGCAGTAATGCATACAGAAATGTAAAAACGACAGGCAGAAATGAAGAAATAAATAGGGTAAAAAATACAAAGGAAGAATAAAACAGACAAAAATATTATAACATGCACATAAATAAATACTTAAAAAAAATAAGCAATTAATAAATAAAGTTGAAGATTATAACGGACAATAAATAAATAAGGTAATTATTACAAAGATGAATAAATAAAGAAGCTAATTAAAAAAGATATATACATTTATGTCTCACTGTATAATTTAATTTCTACCTACATTTATTTGTTTATTGTATTTTTTGGGGCAATTAAATGTATGCTTATTTATTTATTGAGCATTTATTTATTTCTGTAATTATTTTTAAATATGGTAGAGCTGGTCCTCCATAGGTGTACAGATGAAATAGAAAATTATTTTGTTGATAAAAGTTTTCAGTATAAGTATAGTATAAGCTTGCACTGGCACAGCATGGGATTGTTAGAGAATAAAACACTTATTTACTGATAACCTTTGTATTTGGCTTCATGCTTCACAGAGAGACAAGTCAAGACGGGGCAGAACCTCAGTCATGAAAGTAAGGCTACTCTTTTATCCTCAGAGAGGGACCACTTCAGCGTTTGATTGGACAGGACAAGAGAGAATGACAGAAATGCCTCAAAGATCTTTACCTCCTCCTGAGTGTGTCAAGTGGATCTTTCAAAACAACAGAGGAGGATAGTGGAAGATGTGTTTGCACAGCCTGACCCAACATGCCACAAACACACACACACGTTGGTGCAACTACATAATGAGGACTCTCCATAGGCGTAATGGTTTTTATACACAAACTGTATATTCTATCCCCTTACTCTAACCCCTATCCCTAAACCTACCCATCACAGGAGACATTCTGCATTTGTACATTTTTAATAAAAACATTTTTTTTTATGTTTAAGCTATCTGAATTATGAGGCCTCATGAAATTACCTCATAAACCACGTTTAAGTTGTAATACCAGTGTAATACGCATGTCATTATACAAATTCGTGTCCTCATAAATCACATAAACAACCACACACAAGAACACGTACACAAGTTCAACAGTTCACAAAATATTAAAAGTCTGTCATCATTTACTCACCCTCATGTTGTTCCATGAGTTTGTTTCTTCCACGGATCACAAAAGGACCACAATCTTAAAAAAACATCCTGCTCAGTCTTTTCCAAGCAATTACAGTACAATGAATGTAGAAAGGAGCTTTCAAACTTCCAAAAGGATGCAAAACAACAATAAAAGTTTAATAGATGTTGACCATGTACGCTAATATATGTATATATGTGTATAATAATCATATTTAAAAAAAACTATATGTATCATACACACATTATGTGAGGAACAGACTGAAACATAAATCACAATTTATTGATAATTTTCTTTCGTCAGGGAGCTGTTAACTGCCACGAGTGAGTTGAACCCGAGAACTGGATCAGAACAAATCATTCAAGTTTTGTGAACCAGATCAGCAGATTCATTCAAAAGATCAAAATTTTCATCTGTTCCGAATGAAAAGCTATATTGTACAACTTTAGATTACTTATTATATATAGTGCAATTACTTACAATATAGTGCAATAGTAATATTAAATAGTTGTATGATGTTTTTGTCATTTTGTAAGCATGAAATCTCCAGTCCTCATTCACTGTAAATGCATGGAACAGAGCGACCAGTTGTTATTAAAAATGTCTAATTTTGTGTTCTCTGGAAGAAAGAAATTTGGGTTTGAAATGACATTAGCATGCAAATGATGGCTGGATTTTATTTTTGGTGAACTAACCCTATAATCAAATACAATGCAGTTTCAACCTCTTCAAAAGTTCATAAAATTTCATTATAATATTATAGCCCACTTGAAATTTTCTGGAATTAATGACTGAACGACAAGGAGAGGCAGAGAATGAGAGTGGGAGTATGAGAGAGAAAAATCAATAAACACTAGATGGCCTGTAAAAGCATTATAAATATAAGCAGCATTTCTCCATTAAGGAAGATTTGGAAAACAGCAAATGCTAATGAGGAAGGCAAAGAGGCTATTGAAGTCCATTAGGAGCTCTCTCTAGTGAAAACAGCCGCTCTCTGAGGTTATCTACTGGCCAACGCCACTAGTTCCAGACCCACTATTCAAACTCCATTCCCATTTCCAAGTGACGGATAGGACAAATGTGCTTTCTGAAAACCAGCGAGGGTCTGAGGGAAGACTGCGGAATGGATGATTCAGAAGCGATGCTTTTTATTTTCTAAACAAGGAACATTCTTATTCATTATAAATGTATTGTGATGCAGAGCACTGGAAAGAAGGGAAATGACTTCACAGCTGAGCCGGAGTCACTTTTTGGGATTGGAAGGAGGCCACAAATCATGATAAAAAAAAAAATGACAACATATTTGTAAGCAAGAAAAAAAAAGTGTTTTGGTGTTTGACAGTACAGTATGTTCATTCAAGAAAAGTGATTTAACAAGTCAGAGTTGTGGCCTAACAATTTCCTGATCCAATCCTGACAGTCATCATCGTTTCCTGTGATTTTCCGACTATTACCATCAATGACTTGCAAAAAGGCCAAAAATATGATTTCTATAATCAATCAAAAATTCAAATACGAATAATTGCTGAAAAAGCCAGCAAATAAAAAATTTAAAGTCACCATCAAATTTTTTATAATGGAATATTACAGTATTTATTCGAAAAGATTTATCCGTGCGCATCAGCGTTATTTTTTTTATTCATGTGCCCTTATTATCTTTAATCAAAATAACTTCCCCTCCCTCTTAGCAGCAACATCTCTACTCTGATGATGCGTTTACTGGCGTGAGGGTGGGGCAACCTGTCACTCACTTGAGATCCACAAACCACAACCATCTAATCAATTTCCAATGGACAAAATCAAGTCCTACATTAAATTATTTCTTGTTCGAGAAGCCATTTCACTTGGATATGTCACAACAGGGAAGAAAAGACTTGCAACTTCAGTTACATGTGTTATATTAGTGAAAGAAAAAAAAAACATCTTGCATTCGGTCTCACTGTTAAGCACTATGATTTTTAAGATGCCACATTATATACATTTAAAAACATCCCAATAGAAAAAAGTGACGCTATGTGAAGGTGAGCCTGTGCACCTTCGAGTCAGTACTCACTTGAGAGGAATACGGGGGACCGCAGTGGGACTGGAGGCCGCAGTGACAACCTGTAGGATCTGTTCCAGAGCAGTCAAACCCCCTCCTACCTGAAACGCTACCTGATCTGCATTATTCTGAAAAAGAGAGATAGAGGGGAGAGAGAGAGAGAAACAGTCACAAACATGGAGAGGCGAGCAGACTCAAGTATCACATTGTTTTTGCATTGGAGGCATCCTCTCATTGCCCACCTCCTGCTTTCCAGAGGGGAGCTGGAGTGAAATTTGAAACAAAGTGATCCCCAAAGAATTCCTGCTAAATCTCAAAAGTGCACAACCCCCCAACAGCAACCAAAAACCAACGCAGGACAACAAACGTACATATCTGCACACAAAGCAGGGGTGGTCTGGTTTGACAAAGAAGAGCTTAGGGAATACATAGAATGAGTCACAATTTAGACTGGACAAGAAACATTTTATGTCACGAGTCTACAGTGTCGATGACACAACAAATCTTTTTAAATAAATGTTTGAAAGTTCTTAGAAATGTACTCTTATACTCTCAGGTTATCATAGATACTAGCCATAAAACTTTAAAGAGGGGGTCAACCAAACTGTGCCTGAAACTCATACGGAGCGAATGAGCGTCTTTGAGAAAGAAGAGACATAAAACAGTCATTTAACTGACGTGCTTCTCAAATCAAACTGTTTACGGAGGGGACATTTTTACTCGCATCATAAAATTCTTTAAAGTTCAAAGTGGAACCCCTTTAAATGAGTCATACGGTTTAGAGTCAAAATTCCCCAGCTCCCTTACTTTGAGTAAAGGAAGTAAGTACCTCAGAGGTTGCCGATGAGTTCGACCCCAGTGTTGCCACAAAACAACACATAAATCAACAACTCTGAATTTGAAATTGATAGCAGTTGAATCATTTACTTGCAGGATTGGAGAGCAAAGAAGAGGAGAAGGGAGAACATTGCACCTACTTCATATAATGAGGTCAGATTCTCGTACGCTATGTGACAGCACTCAAAGACAGGCACTTCGAGATGTTTTTGTACAGGGGATGGTGGGGGCTGCCAACAAGCCTGAACATATTGAGCAGCAAACAGAGGAAGCGCTTTACAAAATTACATATAAGCTCCTCTCCTGTCAATCACAGGTGCCGCCAAAGAGTCATTCCTGGAGATCCGGTGGCAAAAGGAAGGTTGAACCCTTGCCCGGGTTAAGAGATTGGAACAAGCTTGTTGTCAGGTACACGAAAGGTGGAACGCGCTCAAACAGCAGCTGGGATTAAGAAAAGCTCACTGACAGCTCTGTGAAGACGGATGCGGTGCCTTGCTGCCTATATCGTGACGAACCCAGGTCGCAGCAGTAAATAGAGTGGGTTTGCAGCAAAGCCGTGTCAAACCGACCAAAGGCTGGAGGGTTGGCCGCTCATGGTGGCCTATTTAGGAGGCATTTGGAAGGGTTAGCTGGGGCCTGTACTGTGATGGCGTGTGGAACTCAGTCCAGAGGGAGGTGTCTCAACCTTGCCCTGTCTGGCTTATTGACAGATCCCCACGCTGAGCAAAGTACCTGGAATCTGGAGGAGTTCAGGAAAGTGATTGAAGATGAAATTATCAGATTATAGAGATACAAAGAGTGTAATGACATGCATGCTAAGCAAGGGCTGTAATTAATACAATATAGAAAGTAAGGAGAAAGCTTTCCTTGTTTGTGCAACAGACAGAATTGTAAAAAAGTACTGAGAAATATAATTAGGTTTATTTATACTTAAGTAACTAGGCTTGGTACTTTGACTCTTGACATACCCATACTTAAAGTTGAGTAACTGAGTAACTATAGTTGAGTAAAAACGCTAACCTTATTACATTATGAATTTGACTGCAGAGATGCAGCTCATGATAATCTGCAAAAAAGTACTTTAAAGTTCTGAACAAAATGATGAGAAGTGGAAAAGGGATAATTTTTGTTTCTGAACTATATTTGAGTAAACATGTATTCAGTTTCATATAGTAATCAAATAATATTTTGAATAATTTGTATTTTAAGTAGAATAATGAAGTACCAATAGTCGAGTATTTTGCACCCCTGGAAACAAGTGGCAATCACAGGTGGAGGAAAAATGTCCCTCTGAAAAATCTAATTTCAAGCCATACATTAACACCTTTCAATTTCTGCTGCATCTGGGCAAAATAAAACATCAGACCTATGTTTTATTAGACTGACCCTAGTGTAAATTGAAAAGCATGTGCAGCAATATTAAAGGGACATTGTGTAGGAATTACTCCCATCTAGGGGTGAAATTGTATTTTGCATTCAAACGAATTGTGCTCTCCAGCGCCTCGATTTTTTGTTGCGTGTTGCATCTACGATAGCCGTTATGTACCAAAAAGCTATGACAGGATGTCTTCTAATAGCACTTCGTAGAGTTTTTCATCGGGTGAACAGGTTTGTTATTTCAAACAAACTGCAACTTGACAACGAACAAACTAATGTTACAGTATGAATTACTGACTGTGAAAAACATTAACTATTGTAATTAGTATTTATGCCTTCTTTTTCGTTATATTTTCTGAAGTACCTACATTGTTTATGGCGCCACGCACAACATTATGGCGCCCAGCGTGGCAGACGTGTTTGCGAAGTGTTCCCGCTATAGGGGTTCCCGCTATTATCGTCCCGCTATATATAAAAAATATAAAAATACATATTTTTTGTATTTATTTTAGTGTTACTGTGTACAGTTAATGTAAGGTGCAAGTACGGAAGGATCGTGTACAGCAGATTTTGAGTATCAAAATAGCTCATTATGAGCATAATTTGGAAACTTTTATCCAACCATACCTGGACACCTATTACATCCGGCCAGCACGAACACGGCGGAGACGAGGCAAGAGAGGCGGTCTACATGCTAGGCTAAAGGCCAGAGCTACACGTCTAATGTAGCTAGATAGCATAGCTAATGTCCGCTCCCTTGAAAATAAAATGGATGAGCTGAGAACCAGGACAACAACACAATGTGAAATCAGAGAGTGCTGTACTCTGATTTTCACGGAAACCTGGACTACAGACAACACGCCAGATTCAGCCATCCAACTGCAGACCCACTCTGTACACCACGGAGACCGCACATCGGCCTCGGGGAAGAACAAAGGTGGCGGAGTCTGTGTCTACACCAACGATAGATGGTGTTTAGACACTCAGGTGATGGAGAAACATTGTTCAGTGGACATATAGGTGCTGATGGTTAAGTGTAGACCCTTTTATTTATCGAGGGAGTTCAGTGCTGTGTTTCTTTTGGCTGTTTACATCTCGCTGCGGGCGAACCGGACCGCAGCACTCGGACTACTGGACGATACTATTAGCAAGCACGAGACTGCGCACCCCGATGCTGTGTTTGTTGTGGCAGGGGATTTTAATCACTGCAACCTTCGGACTGTTCTCCCCAAGTACCATCAGTACATGAGCTTCCCGACGAGGGACAACATCATTCTGGACCACGTCTACAGCAACGTTAAGGGTGCATACAAGGCAGCACCCCGCCCCCACTTCGGACAGTCTGACCACATCTCTGTGTTTCTATATCCATCTTACAGGCAGCTCCTCAAACGGGCTCCCGCAGTAAGTAAAACATTTAAAGTATGGAATGAAGGAACTGATCTTGTGCTACAGGACTGCTTTAACAGTACTGACTGGGATGTGTTTAAGACTGCTGCTGTGAGAGAGGACTGCACTATGGATTTAGAAGAAAATGCCTCAGTGGTTATTAGCTACATTAGCACATGTATAGACAACATTGTCCCTTTAAGCGCTATAAAACATTCCCAAACCAAAAACCCTGGATAAACTGTGATGTAAGGTCTATGCTGCGTGCCTGTTCTACTGCATTTGCCTCTGGTGATGCTGAGGGCTACAAAAAGGCCAGATACGATCTACGCATATCCATCAGAGAAGCCAAGAGACAGTACAGAGTGAAGCTGGAGGGATCCCGCGGACCACCGCGGATCCCCGGCGTATGTGGCAGGGCCTGCAACACATCACAGATTATGGGCAGAGGAGCAGGGAGGTCACAACTAACCAAAGCACACTACCAGATGAGCTGAATAAGTTCTATGCTCACTTCGACACCCTCAACACCAGCAAAGGGACTATCCCAACAGAGGCAGCACAGAGCTCTCCATTCACGGTGACATCAGCTCAGGTGCGCAGGACACTGAAGAGAACGAATCCCCGGAAGGCAGCAGGCCCTGATAACATCCCAGGCCGTGCACTGAAGGTCTGCTCAGTGGAGCTGGCTGAGGTACTAACGGACATTTACAATCTATCCCTCTCACTATCTTTTGTACCCACTTGTTTCAAGACCACTACCATTGTTCCCCTCCTCAAGAAAAACCCCGTAACATGTTTAAATGACTACCATCCCATCGCACTTACTTCAATTGTGATGAAGTGTTTTGAGAGGATAGTCATGACCCACATTAAAAAGACCATTCCAGACACACTGGACCCCTTCCAGTTTGCGTATCATCGGAACCGATCCATTGATGATGCAGTAAACACTGCTATCCACATAGCCCTCACACATCTGGAGAATAAGGATACATATATTCGAATGCTGTTTATCGATTACAGCTCAGCATTCAACACAGTCCTCCCAACCAAGCTGGCTGAGAAGCTCCTCATTTTTGGACTGGAACCTTGTCTCTGCAGCTGGGTCCTGGACTTTCTTACAGACAGACCCCAGACAGTCAGAGTTGGTACCCAGACATCAGCCCTGAGCCCTCTGCTGTACACCCTCTTCACTTATGACTGTGCCCCCACTCAGCGTAATACCACCATCAAGTTTGCGGATGACACAACAGTCATCGGCCTGACCACTGGTGGGGCTGAGACAGACTATAGGGAGGAGGAGGCTCAGTTGGTGTCCTGGTGCCACACAAATAATCTCTCCTTAAATGCAGAGAAAACTAAGGAGATGATTATCGACCCGAGGAGGAGGAGAGATGATCAGCACGGCCCACTTTACATCGGTGAAGCACAGGTAGAGAGGGTGAAAACCTTTAAATTCCTCGGCACCCACATCAGTGAGGACCTCTCCTGGTCTCACAACACCCAGCACATTGTCAGTAAGTCTCAACAACGGCTGTACTTCCTAAGAAAGCGGAGGAAATTTGGTCTGTCCACCAAACTCCTTAGCAATGTCAGGATGAAATAGAAATAGATGTACAGTGGAGAGCATCCTGACTAATTCCATCACGGTGTGGTTTGGAAACTGCAAGGTACAGGAAAGGAAAGCTCTCAAGAGTGTGATTAAAACTGCACAATACATCTGTGGAACAGCTTTTCCATCACTTCAGGACATTTACAAAACCTAAGAGGGCACATAACATTATCAGAGACACTACACACCCTCAGCATATATTGTTCACATTGTTACCTTCTGGCAGACGCTATAGGAGCATGAAAGCCAGAACATCCAGACTTAAAAACAGTTTTTATCCACAGACCATCAGGCTGTTGAATGACTCAGTCTTTTGACAACTCCATACTCGCACTTTAATCACTGTTTGCACTACACTGTGAATGTTTGCATTGTTCAATGTATATGCTTTTTATGATGCTTTTAATGTCTCTCTGCCGAATACAATTCTACACTTGCATCTTTTAAATATATTGTGTGTATATTGTGTACATTTTATATTGTGGGAAACTTCATTGCATGGTGTAAATCTGTGCATATGACAAATAAACATCTTGAATCTGAATCTTGTTAGATTAGATATCACCATCATCAGATGATTCAACAGTAGGTAGAGGAAGAGAAATAGGGAGAGGACAGAGAGGCAGTGGATCAGTAGCCGCACTGTCGGGCCAGTGCGAGCCAGGGCTTCAAACGGCCGTGCCGGGCTAATAGCACCAAAATATTTTGTCGGGCCAGAAGCTCCGCAGTGCTTCTCTAAAACACGCCCGTAACACGCCTCTCTGGAACAACGTCACACTAACCCATCATTTCACCAACAAATGGAAGTTTTATCAGAAAACGAATCAGAAAGAAATAACTGGAAACAGCGTGCATTGCAAAACAAACGTGATAAAAGCGACCTTTTTCTGGCATTTTTGTTGTTTACTTGAATATTTAAAACCCAAGCATCGATGTTTTACCACAGGTCTACGATAAAAAGTGATACATTGATCATGAATTAATGTATATCAAAATTGCACATTAGTCACAATAAATTACTGTTAGGTTTCACAAAAGAAAGAGGACACACTGTGTTTCTGTTTATTTGGTAGTTACAGGATATCACAGAATGATAATTTCTACAAATATATGCCACCAATAATACGACCTGAGGAGCTTTAACTTAGCACTCTCTCGACTCCCAGTAGGCTACAGATATTTTCAGTCAGAGAACCCCGGAAAAAAAAGTTGTGTTTTTTTTATGATAGGCCGGTATAAAGTGACGAGACGTAGGCTATCTGACAGATACAATAAAAACATGATTGTGATAGCCTTTATGATTGGTCTGATTTCTTCAAACGTTCACCATGTTTTTTTTACTATGTGTATCTTCAAGCGTTTACTATGTTTACTATGTTTAATGGTTAGCGCGCAGTCTTTTGCATCGTGTATAAATATTTCTACCTTTACAGTGATCAGAATCCACATCGGATCACAAACAGAAGGCATTCAAACATGAAAGTGAGTTAAATTATTTTAAAAGTCTTTAATGCTGACAGAATCATCCGGCGCTGTCGTCTAGGCGAGGAGGTGGACAACGAGGAAGAGGAGGAGAGCGAGAGTCAATACCATGATGACAAAGATGTCCGGCAGCTACAAGAGACGATCTTGATAGAATTGAAAGTTTCCAAAGGCAGAGAAGAGAAGCAATGCAGACTTTTAAACTTGCCGGGGCAGTGACAAGCGCCTCTCACTGCTCTGCACCTCACTTCGGCTGCTTTCAGTTACGTGACGCTGGCTCTAAACGAATACGCGTTGTGGAAACGCGTTGGCCTAGTACTTTTTGACCCTCTCCGCTATTATAGTTTTTCAAGATGCCGGAACTACATGGCAGCCTCCGTGTGGACTTAAAGATAATAAATTCTTTGTTTACGAGGATAAGTCAGATAATTGGCAGAGGTATTTGTACACCATTGAGGACATATTTATGAATAAAAATATTGATTTTAGATAATAAAATACCTAAAAAACTACACATAGTCCCTTTAAAGTAAATCGTATACAGGACATACGCTGTTGTGAGCTTCTTCACATTGTAACCAAAAATGCAACTTTAACATGCTGCCAGGGGCTTCCCATTCTCAATAAAGTCATCTGGCATTGATATGCCTTTTCAGCAGGCCACGTCAGAAAAGAAACCCAAAGGTTTATTTATTTGCAACCAGCATGCCTCTACAACAGCAGGAATAATGTGTTAACATACCATTTGTATTTTAACATAACTAAGGAGGGACTGTGTTTCACTCGTGCAATTTTCTGGCAACCTAAACATTTCAATGCCACTACAAACAATACAGACAAAAAAAAAGGATTTTTTTGTGCATTCTGATTGTTCTTAAATATTCAAAGTGCTTAATGAATATAAAAACCACCACTTGTGAAATTGCTGTTGGATTTGCCTAGTGTACCACCCTTCTTCAACAAATAGCCTACTCTAGTGATACTATAATAGGATGATAGCCTGCGTATTTCTAATAGGGGATTCAAACAGAAGACCTGAAGACAGATCAGATGGTTAGAGAGGAGGGAGGGGGCAGAGTAAATCTAAATTATAGGGCTTGAGCAATCTTATCCAATTGCTAAAAAGAGTGGCCATTTTAAGCGAGGCTAATCAAAGGGCCCAGGGAGTTGCACTTCCCGCTGGTTGGCCAGGACAAGGGTATGGGTGTGGGGTGCACGTTAAGTAGGAGGATGGGCTGGATGTGTCTGCGTGTTAACCTCCTACAAACCACTCTAATTAACCAACATGAAAAGTCAGGG
Source organism: Meda fulgida (assembly GCA_030578275.1). Lineage (NCBI taxonomy): Eukaryota > Metazoa > Chordata > Actinopteri > Cypriniformes > Leuciscidae > Meda > Meda fulgida. The sequence continues at coordinate 11,982,416 of CM060640.1, read as the reverse complement.
GGAGGGGAGTGCTCCTAAAATGCTGAATCCCCCTTCTTTCAACAGATGGAGAACAACTGGCTGGGGCGTTCATTGACGGAGGGGTTCACCAAGGTTCCGTCTTAGGCCCATCCATCTTTTGGCAAGTGGTGCAGTGATGTAAATATGCCCCTTGTGGTTACCGGGACAAATCTCAGAATGAATACGAGGGCTGGCATGCAGACAGGTTACAACTCTGTGTTTTGTTCTCAAGAAGTAGTATAGAAACACACAAAGAAGCATAAACAGTTCCTATTTAGTGAAGAGGCCTGTGCTGACATTACAAGAAAGGAAAAGAGCTGTAAACCCCATCAAGAGTACTGTAGACAGTAAAGCAATAAGTTAGTCTTTATAGTTTAAGTTTTAACAGCTCACATTTAAGTACACATTGGAAGATAATTTGTTCAATGGAGTATAATCAAAAGGAACCTTGGGAATTTTTAAAGAAACGCCAGTGTATGTCAATTACAAACTGGAACCACAGAACATGCTACGTAACCCAAAATTAGCAAGAAAACAGATGCATGCCAGAATCATAAACCTTTAACTCTGGAGTATACAAACTGCAAAGTTCACTCATGGTGTGATTTTTTTAACTTCTGACCGAGAATATGGAAAAGCTACACATCATTATTAGTTCAAATATCAAGCTGATATCCAAAAATCAGCCACCCAAGGGCAATTCTTTTCACTACGGATCTCTGACTCTTCTAATAGCTGTCTTCGTGCCCCTTCAAACATGCACCTGAGGGGAAACATGAATCCTCTACTCTCTTACAGTCACAAGTAACAGCCAAGTGGAACAAAAGAATTACTAGGCAATTAGGGTTTAAAAATTACCTTACTGACAGCACATGGTGAAGGAATGCAAAAACTATGTCCATGTTTTTTTAAACTGGCTAGCTAAATCCTAAAGCTCGACCTGTCCCTCAGCAGTAGACAGGCAACACCCAATCACCTCACACATCTTTATGAAGAGGCTTGTTGAAAAATGTGGTTCTTTTTATGCATTTCAATGATCCTAAAACCAACAAACTGCAACCTCAAAAACAAACCAATGATTAAAAAAACCTTCATAAATTAAGGTTATAGTCTAGTGGTTCCCAACCCTAGGATTTAGCTGGGGTGGTGATGGTGCAATGGATAAGACGCATGCCTTTGGTGTGAGAGACCCGGGTTCGAATCCACTGTGAGACACCAATGTGTCCCTGTGCAAGACACTTAACCCCTAGTTGCTCCAGAGGCGTGCGACCTCTGACAAATATAGCAATTGTAAGTCGCTTTGGATAAAAGCGTCAGGTAAATGAATAAATGTAAACCCTGGTCCCGGAGAACCCCCACACAATGCAAATTTTAGACATCATCCATATCTTACACACCCATTTCTTGTCTTGGATTTTCATCTAATGAGCAGTTGAGTTGAATCAGTTATATTTGATTAGGGAGACATCTAAAAGATGGAATGTTGAGGGGTACTCCAGGACCAGGGTGGGGAACCTCTGCTATAGACAATTCAGCAATTAGCCAAATGTATGGCAAGAGATAAAAAGATTGGCCACCAAGTGGATCTGAAATCAGACTAAACCTCTTGTTAAACAAGGTTCAAGCAACTGTGATACAGTCCATCACTAATGCTCTTCTTTATTCTGAACTTAAGCTTCATTCACAGGATCCTTTCTCCAAGTCATCAAACATGGATTGAGAGCAAGTACAATATTGGAAGGGCCACTTCCACAGACTTGGGCCTCTTGATCAGGTATAGCTAGCCACCAGTTGGCCACCAAGGGGAGCCAACCTCTGACAGCTGGCAAATGAAAATGTAAATACTGGCTGGCCCAGCAGGCCCAGAATGTTCCTGACAGTCCCTCAAGTGTCATAAAGGCAGTTGATCTCGGCCTGGTCTTTATTTGAAAGCAGTGACAAACACTCCCTGGCAGAATGTAAATATGTGAGCTCATTCTGCTAAGGTAAGAGAGAGTAGATCAGAGGAACAAGAAACTCCCCTGAATATTCCTGAATGACAAGAAGGGCAAAAAGGCTCTTCGATCAGCCAGTTCTCCGTGAGACAAACTGAAACCTGGTTTGACACAAAATAAACCATTAGAGGGCTCAGAGGGAGAGGCGGGCAAAGGTCGGAGACTGCCCGAGCAAAGTCAGGATGAGGAAAGTGGAGTGGAGTGGGGGAGGCTGCACTGCTTGAGGGGCTAGAAGGGGTGCGGAGAGTCTGGTGTTGTTCGAGGAATTAGTGGAGAAAGTGGAGACTGAATCAGATATGGGTATGAGAAAAAAAACAAATCTGTAGGTGAGTCAGTGACATGAGAGATGCTTGTTAGGTCAAATAATCTAAACGTTCTTGACTTGAGGTGATGCTGATGGGGAAGGGGTGTAGGCAGACTCCCAATGAAGTGTATTTATTTGACTTTGTCCTGGGATTAGAGGCGGAACTGCCTCGACAACCAGGGTTCACAGACTTGCTTAGTTTTGGTGGCTTGCAGACCTTAGCTGGACATTGCAGGAACCAGGCAAGAGGAATCCACAGATTTGACTGACAGTCTAAATTAAGTCCAGATACTGTACTCTTAAGAGAGTCTTATTCCCAATAGGCTACAAGAAAGAGCCTGAGGAGCTGACATTTCCACAAGCACTTCACCGTACCAGCAACTTGCAAAAACAAAAACGGCGCGAGTTCTTTAAAGCAAGGTCTCTGTGGAAAACTCCAGAAAGAGTTTGTGTAGGAGGCCTTGGGGACTGTACACAAGAAATGTACTCATGTTATTGATAGAAGCTGTTATTCAGAGACATTTCTAAGAAGAACAGGGCTTGGAGAGGGTAATGAGATGACAAGGTCTGATCTAAGAAAATCTGTTGAAGGGAATGTGGAATATTAACAGTGTTAAGTAACTTCAGACCTGCTTTGCTATATTGTGAAAAAAAACTGGATTTTAAAAGAATAGTGCTGGGTTAATTTCAATAATGTCTATTGACTTCATTGGTCAATGTGCTGCTATGACATCTGTATTGTAATGAACTATATTTCAAGTCCAAAACAGTCACTTTTGAGTTAACTGATTCTGAATGTGAAACCAAATTAGACAATAATTTGAAATTTTGGGTTCATGGCTGATAATACATCCCTTTCACTCATCTCTAGCAGCTTATGCTTTGCACTCCTCCCTCGGCCCTCCTCTTTGCCCATTAGCTCAGTTTTACCACCCTCTTCAGTCTCTTACATTTTTCCTCCCCCTCCTGAAAGACCATTAACAACCCAAATCTCCTCCCACTGGTCAATACAGGACACCATCAATGCACCATGCATCCACCCACAAACACACTCCCTCCACACCACACATACCTTCATTTGATGAGTGTATTACAGAAACCGTAAACATCCTCTTTCATTACCAAAATGTGACGCGTCACCAATCCATTCCCCTTTATTGATCTAGAGATATATAGTACACTAGAGATGGGTCACAATAGTTGACCAACATACTAGGTGATTAATCAGTGTGACTAGTTTATTTAATTTTTTTAGTGTTTATTAAGAATAACCCTTAAGGCCCATTCACACCAAGAACAATAATTATAAAGATAACTATAACTATACATTTATATGTGTCAGCACCAACAGAATAATGTTCTGTTTATTATAAGAACACACTGCAGTTATGTAGTCTGCTGCTTTAAATGCTCAAGTTCCTAAAGTTCTGATTGGCTGTCAATGTTTTCTCTGCGGCGTTATCGTTGTGGTGTGGACTTCCCTATTCTCATACAATTATCAAAATTTACTGTTATAGTTCTAGCCTGTGGTCAAAACATCTTTTATAGCTTTTTTGAGTGTCCCATTACACGCACACACAGCATTTTGAGCGTCCAACTTTTAAAAACACACCTTGAGTCTCCTGCATTGTTTCATTCCATTGATATAAGTTTAAGCCATTTTAAATGCAAAAATGCATCTTATGTAAACAGTCCCTAAGGTTCAAGTGGGGTCAGGTGAACCTGAAACCAGTCTAATTATACAGGGGTCTGAGTTAAAACTGATTAGTCAACTAGTTGTTTAGGCAACCCCCAAACTAGCGGCTTTGGAAAATGAGTTTTGTCAGAGACAAAAACTAAATTCAGACACTTTTCTAACTCTACTAATCACATAATATCACCACTTCAGAACAGCTCCATCAAGCCTCTTTAAAAAGGTTATCAAAAACATCAAAAATGAACTGCTTTTTTAATCTACAATTGATGGATTTAATCTCACAGCTCACACTGAATAGTAGTGGGATATTAATAGATACCCTCTTTCAATGTGGGTGGCGACATGCCAAGCTAGCAACAAAAAACTCAAGTGATTGCTAAAATACATCTTCAAAAGCTTTCCTGCTTTTCTTACCTCAAGTCATTTGGATTATATTTATATTTGAAAAACTAATATATTTTTGATCAAAAGCCACAATGCACAACAGTAGCAAGCCAAATGCTCTGAAACATGTTCGCCTGTTTGACAAACGGGGATCTCCGCCAATTAATAACATCTGCAGCAATGAAAACAAGCACCTAACCTGGCCCTCATTAGCAAATAACCGAGGGCAGAGAGTTGGGGATGGAAAGCGATACTCTGCGAGACAGGGAGGACTGCAGCCAAAGCCGGCGGTTCAGTGGAGTCGGTGTTGAGAGCAGCCTAGAGGCTTATCTTCAAGTCAAATCCCTTCCTTCACTAACACACACACACACACACACACACACACACACACACACACACACACACACACACACACACACACTAAAGCCCCCAAGCCCCTGACAAGCCCCCTCTAAACACTGCTCAGATGCTTACAGTTCCAGAAGAACCCTGGTGTGACTGTGCAGTAGTAAAGATGGACAGATAAACAGCAGTTTAAACAACAGATACCATACATCCATTGAGTCATTATTACTGGTCTCTCCAGCTTTGTTCAGTTAAGAAAGTGCACTGCACTACGTGAAGTTCTGGAGTCTTTTCAGTAAAATGACTTTAGAGGGCATGCCCCTCAGAACACACCAGGTAGATGGATAATAAGAGATATGTACAAACCTGTTTCTCCAGAATGCGGGAGATTTCTCCTAGGTTTCTGTCCAGGCCAGACACTTTGTTACTGGCCCATTGGCCACTGTCCTGCCCTTGCTGATGCTTTACCAAGTCCTTCACCAGACGCTGGAGCCTGGAAGAAAACAAACACATGCACGTACTCAAAACAATCATAAATACATCAATTTGTTTTCATGTCACGGTGTCATACTTCCCTTTGACATTTTTATTTGAAGCTAATTGGGCCAAAAACCTGTTCAAATATGTATGGGTTATAACATTTCCAATGTAATAATAATAATAATAAGAAATTTTAGTTTTACATTATTTTCATGATAATTAACCACATTTCTTCTCCCCAATTCTCATTACTGGCTGTGAAAATAGATATTAAATTGTAAGGCATTTATAAATTAAGGTAGTTAGTATAGGTTTATTATTTGTTGTACTGCCTTTCAAATATTCTGATTTAAATGTAAAAATAACTCAGCATTAAAAAACATATTATACAATAATTTTACTATAATACATAAAACATTAAAATTACTGTAATGTGAGAAAAAAATTATATGCAAAATGTATATATCAAGACATTTTTTTGGTATTTATTGTACTGGCTTTAAAGTATCCTGATTTTATACATATTTTTTACACTGTAAAAAAATAATAAAGAGACTTTATTGGACTTTAAAAGTCCTTTCCAATGTGCTGAACGGTCATGAAAGATAAATAGTAAAATAAATAATTGTAAATAATAATTCTTTATGCAAAATAAAATTTATTTTGATTTTGGTGTGAAATATGACTAGTATTCTTTTATTATTATTTATATAATATAGTGTTTTTTTTAATATATTATTAATTAGATTTAATTTATTTTAATTTTAGTTTAATAATTGTATTACTTGTTTTCAGTTTCATATAGATTTTCATCTAATATATATATACATACATATACATACATATATATATATAGCTTTATTTAAATTAAAGAAAATTATTTTTAGTTAATGACAACACTAAATATGACTTGCATGTTTTATCCAATCATATTAGCTATACCTATATAGTCCTTTTAGAATATTCAGCATATTGTTTTTAATTTAAAATATATATATATTATTCCCTTTTCAGGGACCGCTGGAATGTCACAGCTATAGGTGATTTTGGGTTTTTACTATCATTGTGCAAAAGAACAAAACCTGATTTTGAAACCTGAACAAAAACATGAATCTGACCACACTGAGCAAAACAGCAAGAATTACAGAGTTTAAGAGGAGATCCCTGACAACACCACTTGTATATCAGTTTTGCATAGTTATACACAACTATAAATGTTGATAAAGGTAAGCCCAGTGCTGGCATAATTTGTAAAGCATGTATTTAAAAGACAGCATTAAGACATGAGTACTCAGTAAAACACCTCAGGTTGGGTACACAATCCTTAAAAGTGGAGCGGGGAGCTTACTTTGCCTTGTAAGGAGAGTCGGGGGTCTGGGACTTGGCTTCCATGCATGTCTCATACTCCTTAGCCCTGAAAAAGAAAGACAAAAAAATCTGTCAGAAAGAGATGGAGAGAGAAAGACAGACGTAGAGCAAAAGAAGCCTGCCAGCCTGAAGACATGAGAAGATAAGACGTCATGCTGAACAAAGAAAATGTCAAGAGGTCAAGCTGAGCCTCAAACTGTTTATTTAGTCTTTGGACCGCACTAGCAGCAATCACAAACTAACAAGCACGAACGAGTCACAAACACTCAGTCTTCAGAGAGGTATCACAGCAGAGGATGTTGTTTCACAGCAGGGAATACCAGACTCTCCAATAGCCACACTATTTAAGTTCAGAAATTGAAAATAAATAAGGTGATTGGCTGAAGTATGTGAATTAGTCCCCTAGTGGGACACAGACCAAAATAATGTTTTGCTGTTAGTCAGCTCTAGTACACTGGTGTGGACCACCGAGCAAAATTCCTGACAATCACACATCCCATTCCGTCAGATAAGGATGATCGATCAGCTTCTGAAGAAAAAAAGAAAGAAAGAAAAGAAAAAAAAAAGCTTGATGGATGGATGTCCAGGGTCTGATAAACTCAGGCGTGTCTTTCCGGAAGAGAAGGTCAGAGACAACTAATTTCAACTGAAGTCAGTTTAATGTAATTTAAGTTGAAATGACTTAAAGGAATAGTTCACGTAAAAACTTAAAATTCGGTCGCCCTCAAGATGGTTCAAACCTATATGCATTTTTTTTTCTGCTGAACACAAAGGAAGATATTTTGAAGAATGTCAGTAACCAAACAGTTGATGAACCCCGTTGACTTCCATAGTATTTTCTTTTCTACTATGGAAGTCAATGGGGTCTATCAACTGTCTAGTTACTGACATTCTTCAAAATATCTTCATTTGTGTTCAGCAGAAGAAAGAAATTCATACAGGTTTGAAACAACTTGAGGGTGAGGAATGATGATAGCATTTTCATTTTTAAGTGAACTATTCCTTTAAACAACCAAGTTGATTATACTTTTTTTAAGGCAGCAACTTTTTTTAACAGTGTAATCCATAAGATTATTCACAGCAGGTGACAGTCATTTTCTTAGTTGAAGGGGTGAATTATGAGTTTTCAATTAATAAACAAAACAAACAAATACATTTGTGGTAATTGAATATCTTTAGAAGTTTTGAGGTGGAAAAAGTTCTGGTCCTGATCTGTATGAGGCGATAAATCACACGGAATAGTAACTTCAAATTAATTTATTAATGTGTCATAGAGGACAGGAGACTTTGGTGACGCCACCAGGCCATGTGATGATCCCTTAACCCTAACCCTTGACTATTGAGACACACAACAAAAAATTGACTATAAACACAATTAGGGTTGACTCCGCTTTCTTTGGGGTAGCATAGCATTTTTGAAGACTGATTCCGAAGTGTTTTGTTTTGAAGGAGTAAAACGATCCTGGCCGATGCATAGACTCAAGCGCTCGGAAAAAGATTGTGAACCATGAACCTGGCCTCGTTCTCATCCTCCAGATTACAATATTCTTCTTTGACAGCTTTACGCCTGCACGGGTTAAACAGAGGGGCAATCACCGGACTATCAATCTCCGAACGCGGCAGGCCCCATTAAATGGGCCGGGCACCATAAATATTAGTAACCAGCTATAGGTGTGTGTGTGTGTGTGGGGGGGAGCGGGGGGAGCTACAAAGCTACAATGCAGAGCTAATCATCAATTCATCACGATGTGTCCCACTATTCACCTCCACCCAAGCTGGACGCATACGGCCCCCTCCCCCCAATCAACTGTAAAACTGTCAATGCCTTTGGACGGATTAAAAAAAAAACAAATACAGTGTATCCGTTTTAAATGTGCTATGGGAGACTCCGGCGCTCTGCACTCCCAATTACAGAGATTTGGTTGGCCAGCGCTGCAATATTTAATATTGGATTTGAGAGGCTCTCAATCAAATGGAAGACAATTTGACTGATGATGAATAAAAGGACAAGGAAAAGGGAGGGAAAATGTGAACTGTGGAACATATCCACTGAGAGGAATGAAGCTGGAACCATCTATAAATTCAACAAAAGCATGCAAGGGGTTATACGTAGAATATATATCGGATACATCCAGAGATTGAAAAGATTTACATGCACCTGATGGCAAATAAAGGTCTGAGGTTAGCAGGGTCCTAGTGTCTTAAAAAGTTGAAATGATCTGAACTGTGGTTTAACAACAACTACACACGCACGGACACATTGGCCCTGTCCCAAATGGAACACGTGAGGAAGTCTAGTCATCTAAAGGCATTTGCTTGCAAATATCCTTTAAGTTCGCAAGATTGTTGAGTGTCCCATGTGTCATTTTATGATTATGAAGGGTCACAAACACCCTCATTGTGGCCGCTAGGTGTCCTTTTGCAGAGATCACACTTCTTACGGTTTTAATGCTGCATGAAATCCACATGTTGTTGCCATAACAGCAGATGACTTACCCAACAGAGGAGGGCGGCAAACGTCCAGATCAAGCACTTGGTGACCTTGCAAACTTGAGGCAGTGTTAAGAGCACAGGGTGTCAAGATTGAAACGGTTTCTCACAATTGGCCACTTGAAGACTTGCCTTTGTGACACTGACCGTACCATGGGGTGGTGTTCCATTTGTCAGTTTGCAAAAGGGTGCTCACTAGACTTAGTGGGCATCAAGTCGGAACTGGTTCAGAATTCACAAGAGACAGAAATAGTCTAAAGGCCACAACTGATGTGAACTTGAAGATTTGTCTTTGTCACTGACCGTACAATGGAGTGTCCCATTTGTCAGTTTGCAAAAGGCTGCTCACGAGTTCCTCCTTTGAGGTCGCCATGTTCCCTCAATGTGTCCTTTTTTTGCACATCTTTTCCAAGATCCATCCCTTGTTTCCTAGCTCTTCTATTCCCTCCTTCTCTCCCCTACCTTCCTCACTGAATCTCCTCTAGGGAACTTTTTTCTGAATTTGTGAGTAAACTCCTCTGAGAGTGCAGAACAGGGGGTCTTTTGTGCGCCGCCCTCTCTGAGGTAGACTAACATACTGAGAACTCTGTTCTCAAGCCTGGAGAAAAGACAAGTAATGCAACCTGCCAAACACCATCCACGAGAGAAAGGGCCATCAGAGAGAGAAGGAAAGAGTTAAGAGTGAGATACTCTGAAAGTTTAAAGCCCATATCCAATGCTGACACGGGCGGACATGCTACTTTCATGGTAATTAAAACCACACATGTTTGCACATGAAGAACAAGCCATATATTTGAAGAATAAATCAGGGTCCAGCTAAGGAAATTAAACAGCCTTTTTCCATGCCACGGCACTGATGGGGACTGAGCGGGCTTAACAATGACATTGGGGGACAGGGCTACCCGGGAGGGCTGAGAAAAGCTCTCCAGCGTTTTACAAACGCCACACTGTGCTCCTATAAAACGGCTCATTTCCACCCCGCAGTGGAGCCGCCAACCTCAGCAAGCCAGGGCTGTGGGAGGCCGTGATTTATGAGCGTGTAGCGCCTGTTCTCTCCCTTTCATTCTTTCCTCCTCACCCTCTTTCCCTCGCAGCGTGAGCGTTGCAGGGCTCAGCACAGGAGTGACAGAGAACAGAGGAGGCTCATGTTGTCACTCTCCCAGCCAAAGCTCAGAGCTGTTTTCTGCCCTCTGAGCTACCTCTATATTAATGAGCTCAGAAGCAGGGCAGACTGCCGGTCTCCTCTATACTGCAAGACTGTTAGTAGACTTCACAGAGAGAGAGAGAGAGAGAGAGAGAGAGAGAGAGAGAGAGAGAGAGAGAGAGAGAGAGAGAGAGAGAGAGAGAGAGAGAGAGAGAGAGAGAGACAGAGAAAGAGAGAGAGAGAGAGAGACAGAGAAAGAGAGAGCGAGAGAGACAGAGACAGAGAGAGAGAAAGAGAGAGAGAGAAAGAGAGAGAGAGAGAGAAAGAGAGAGAGAGAGAGACTTCAAGAGTACACTTCAATATATAATTAGACTGAACATTAGCAGTTAGTAACAAACATTCTCCCCACATGGATGTATAAAGTTATATAAAAAATTCCCTGGCTCTTTAGGATAGTACACTGAACAAACTCAATCTCTGAAGACGTTAAATCCATTTTTAGCCTTACTGACAAACAAACATATCACATTAACTCTACTTACACCAAGACACACACACACTAACAGTTGTGACAGGAGGCAAAATTGATAGTGCCCAGGTCTAGGATCTGACACTGAGACGCGTTCGCTCCTATTTGTTGATTACTATTGATTTTCTTTGATACTTCATTTAAAAATCAATAGTTGGAAGAGAGAAAAACAGGCATGCTTTACACATACTTTAACATACTATTGTACAGTAGAGAAGCCTTCAGTTTTGGCAGCGTGGTGGCAACCAATTAGGAGAAAAGCTCTTAACAGGTGAAAGTGGGGGAGTGGTGGGGAGGGGCTAACAGATCGATTCTCACTTTTTCCTCCCCAATCACAGAGAGTGGCCATAAATTAAGCTCATCAGTGTTGCCGCGTGGACAGCCAGGATGCACATTGCCTCTGCTCTCCATCTCCTTGTCACTCATAAAGCTCTCATAAGCAACAACACCACGCTTTAGCCACACAGAGTGAGGGAGGGAGATAAAGAAAACAAAGCGAGAAGAGAATGTGATCGCATCACCTTGAGTTCATGCGTGCCCGCAGTTTCTTGGCCTTTTTTCGAGCTTTCTGTCTCTCTTCTCCATCTTTTGCACTGTCGGAGGGCACGCTGCTGTCGGTCATGATGTCTACAATGTACTTTTTTTGAGACAGGTGTTCCTGAGGAAAAAAATAAAAACAAAATTAATGTAAATGCTTTCATAAGAGCTTTTTTTGCATATTTTATTTGACTAGTGTGAAAAGTGTTTTCTAAATATTTCATATTTGTTATTTGCTCTTGTCGTTTTTATTACATTTTTAATATTTCTATATAACTTACATTTTTATTACAGTTTTAATAATTTTAGTACTTCAGCTTAAACATTTTTCAGTTTGTTGCTATTGCAACATTTCTCATTTTCGTTAAAATTTTTAATAGTGCTGTGAAATCGATTAATCGCATCTAACAAAAGATTTTGTTTACGTAATATATATGTGTGTGAGTGTATATATGTATAAATATGTGTGCGTATATACAGTATACACACACTGTAAAAAAGCACATTAGATTAATTACAGCTCCATAGAGAGACCTCTCAGTTCAAAGCCACGTGCCTCTAGAAAAGTCCCTACAGGACAATGGAATGACGACACATGGGTGTGTCAGAACAGAGCGACAAGAGAAGAGATCAAACATCAAAACGTCAGTTCCGCAGGACCTCTCCATACAGCACATGTCCAAAGGCAGGGCTTCAACTCCCACACTAGATGTAAAGTGGAGCACCTCCATTGAAAGGCCAGGTGTTAAGCGCTTTGTCTGGCATGTAAAGTCCTACCGGGCCAGGCATTGTGCTCCACAATTATGAAGGCATCTCCTCCACTCGCTGCTGGCTTTAAGGTGGCGGAAGTACTGAGGGGGGAGAGAGGTATAGCTTTCCGTCTCTTTCTGATGATGCCGATATTTCCATGGGAAGAAAGACGGATGTAACTTAATTTCGGACGAAGTGATGCATGTGCCAGAAAGCAATTATCCAATTATTCTGTCATCCAGCACCTCGCAGGATGGGAGCAGCGGGTGAGATAGATAAGAGTTCCCACTCTGAGTCGATACTTTAGAGGCTGTATGCTAACGGAGGACGGGAGCCAAGAACCTACTTGGTTGATTCTGGAGCTCTTCAGAAACCTGGGCACAAGCACTGGATGAGGCAAATACATATCCTGGTTCCTCATTTAAGTTACAGTTACAAAGGTAGACTAATTGTCAGAAGGAATGGGATATTGTAACAACTGAGTTTTCAGCTGTGTTGAAGGTAGAAAAATCTATACCAGAATATACCAAGTCATGAAATACATTTACAGGATCTACAAAAGTTTGGCTTTAGTCGACTAAAGCAATAACTTTTAAAAATGGTAATTAAATGGTTTATACTGAATGAGTTTTGCGATGTTGGGGCTAAAGGTGCAGTCACATTCGGAACATTTTAGGGCAATTTCACAGACAAAAAAAAGTTCCTTGACTCTTGTCAATAGTGTAGCGATGTATGAGGCACACCTTCCAATCCGTGTGACCAACTTGAACTATTTATGAAATAAATCGTAGTGGGTAACATCCTGAATTTCACCTGTGAAAATTCGCAGAACCCCGGTAAATGTGACCACACCTTAACAGATAATGCAATTATTGCTTGGCTTTGTCCAGCATGTTTATACATTAATGAGATTATAATTGGCCTGGGTGTTGTGCGTTTGCTTCAAAAGACAGATATATAACATGTATTTAATACTTCAAAAACCCACAGTAGCTTGGTGCATGTAAACAAACATACACTGATCATACATTAAATGTTTTTATTTCTGTCATCATTTACTCACACTCTTGTCATTCCTGTATGACTTTCTGTCTTCTGTGGAACAACAGTTGTTTTTTTTGTGTGTGCGTATAATGGAAGTCAATGGGGTCCAACATTGATTTGGCCCCAACTTTCTTCAAAACATCTTTGTCCCGCAGAAAAAAAGTCCCAAAAAGTTTTGGAACGACATTGAGGGTGAGTAAATGAAGACAGGTTTTGGGTGTTAGTAAATAACTAATAAGGAGGCGGAGAGAACTGAACATTTGCACAAACATTGGCTCTCCATTTCTTCCAACAGCTCTTCACAAGGTCCATTAACTTTGAACAATAACGAAGCGAACAATAACAACGTTTTAATGACCACAGCCGACACTGTCTCGAACGCTTGACACCTGTCCTTAATGAATTACTTTGAGACAAATGTGACAAATTGCCATACGGACCTCCATTTGAAATCTGTACATTTGCATCATATAGTGTTTCAAATGGATGAGTGAGTGAGTGTGTGTGCTTGAGGAGGCATCTCCCCGTGTCCCTCGGGAACAGGAGTCAAGCCCTGCAGTCATAACCATTGCCTCCCTGTGGCCAGAGAGGCATCTGTTGAGTAATCTCTCTGAAAGGCGATCTACTTCGCCTGCCGTTCACTTAATGGGATTGTTTCTATAACACCTCAAAGACGTGCACCATCTTGAGATTATAAAGAGGGGTTTGGAGGAGAGGGGAGCAGCACAAAAACAGACCACGGCTGGAGCTAAGCTCATAATGTGCAAGTGAACCCGAAGTACAGTAAACCACTATGGCAATAGTCAATCGCTTCAATAGTCTGAGACTTGAACAGAATTTAATTAAAGAATATATTTCAAGAGACAGTCATGTCATAACATCACTGCTCTGGTTTTACAGAAAAAAGTTTTTAAATGTACATATTCTTATATTTTGATTTTCTAAATGATTTGGGTCTTTCCTTAAAGGGATAGTTCACCCAAATATTTAAATTCTGTCATTAATTACTAACCCTCATGTCGTTCCAAACCCGACAGATTTTCCTTCATCTTCTAAACATAAATGAAGATCTTTTTGATGAAATCTGAGACATTTTGGTCCCTCCATTGACAGCTATGTAACTGCCACTTTGACGCTTCAAAAAGTTCATTAAGAGATAAAACGAATCCATATGAATTAAGCGGTTTAGTCCAAACATTTTCTGAAGACACGATTGCTTTATATGAATAACAGATTGAATTTATGCTTGTACGCTTGACGTTCTGCGATGAACCAATGAGGCTCATTCTTGTGTTACGCAGCACGCTTGACGTTCTGCGATGAACCAATGAGGTTCATTCTCGTGTTACGCAGCACGTTTGAGCTTCTGCGAGAACCAATGAGGTTAATTCTCGTGTTACGCAGCACGCTTGAGCTTCTGCGAGAACCAATGAGGTTAATTCTCGTGTTACGCAGCACGTTTGAGCTTCTGGAAGAACCAACGATGTTCATTCTCGTGTTACGCAGCACGTTTGAGCTTCTGGAAGAACCAACGATGTTCATTCTCGTGTTACGCAGCACGTTTGAGCTTCTGGAAGAACCAATGAGGTTCATTCTTGTGTTACGCAGCACGTTTGAGCTTCTGGAAGAGGATTGTTCTTGCGCGTTAATCAGGTATGGTTTAGCTTCAGTTTATGTTCACTGATCAATGTTTATATGTGAATAAAAGCCTAAATTCAATCGGTTCATCATATAACTCGATCATATCACTTCAAAAAATTCAATTCATATGGATTAGTTTTAAGATTACTTTAAGAACTTTTTGAAGCGTCAAAGTGGTAGTTGCAAAGCTGTCCATGTAGAAAACAAAGCTCTTAGATTGCATATAAAAGATTTGTGCATAAAAAAAAACAACATAAAAAATGTATGCTCTAGAAAAAGGACAATGTGGCATATGACGACCTATCAAATTCTATGAACAGGTGATGGACTGGTGTCCACTTGCACATGGTGATAATAGGAGACTTGAGAGATATAAAAAGTGACAGACCAGCCTGTGGGCTAGAACACCCTAAAAAACCACAGTGCTTTCTGTGGGCCGTAATGAGAGACAACTCCAAACATCACACCTTATACATCCCTTGCAGGATTACATTCTAACATTGGATGCATCATGTGACATGACGTCTTTGTTTTAAAAAGAGTTCGGAGGATGATAAAATAAATTTGTTGTGTTAATTATAACACTGAAGGAAAGAACAACACTTAAAATTATTATTAATAGCATAATATATTAAGCGTAATATTTATCATTAAGATAATGAATAGTTTTGCAATTTCATAAAATATTGGGCTGTCAAATACATTTTTTTAAATTAAATATTAAATCACACATCAAATTTGGCTGAGAAATTACAAGAAAAAGATCATTTAAAGTCATTATTGTGTTACATGAGAAAATCATTAAATAGACATTACAAAAAATATCTTTAGAAATAAAAATAAATATTTGATTTAATTCAACAGAATTTATTACACAAACTTTAGGCTACAACGGCCATGTTTTTATTTTTGCCCTGATATCTTGAATGTTAGGGGCGTTCGACCAGCATTCTATAGAGTCCATCATGCAGTGAGTTGTTGCCCTGCTTCATGTTCTTCACCAATCTTCACCAATCAACCGTATGAAATGTAACATGAACTTAATATGCCATACTAAGGTGGGCGGGGAGAGTGCATTAATTATTATAATCACATTATTTTTCTGTAATTAACTAATTATTAAAGTCCCGCTGTGGTGAAAATCAAGGTTTTAATGTTGTTATATGTCTATGTCTACTGGCAGTGAACCAAAGACAGTTTAAAACCGCTGGTGTTTCTGTCGTCACAAACTACCTTTTAACCAATCATGTCAACGTGTGATCTTCAATGAGCAAATCTCTGAGCTGGTGTGAGTGAGTGGAGGCATTGCTAATTTGCATATTCATAGAACCATGTACTTAATGAGGCAGGGGTGTAGAGTTACATTCAAGGTATTTTAAGGAATGACGAAAACATTTTCAAGGAAAAAAGGCTTAAATATGTCATCTTGGTGATCAAAGATGAGTTTTAAGGGATAAAATGATTGACTACAGGGGGACTTTAAATTAACACATTAAATTGACATCCCTAATATATATTAAATACTGTTTATTATATTATGTTTTATATTCAGTATGTTCAATATAATATATTTCTATTGAATAAATATTTAGATATAAAATATACAACACAAGTCTTGACTCAAATCCATGAGCACTTGTGTGCCAGCCACTAGACTAGGCCATGACTCTGAAAAACTGTGATATTTTAATTTGAATAACTCAACGTTCAGCTGTGTTTCTTCTTGATCTGGCGTCAAAGGTTGAGGATAAATAAAGCTCCTAAGTGTCAAACACAACGGGCCTAGAGCGGCGATATATCACATTAAACCAGAACAGATGACAACCAATAAAGGATAATATAGAGTCCAAGAGGCTATCCAAGTGTCCTGTAGCCACACTGATCCATTGCTGTTGATAATCGCTGTATTTTCAATTTAACTCCAGAGTCTTTTAAATAGCGAAATATGACTAAATACGAGGACAGGCGGAGACTCTGGACCCGCTTCCGCTGAAAAACTACGTTGTGACCTCTGCACGGTTCAGCCAACCATCTTAGTTTTAATTAAAAATCTTTCATAACGGCAAGAATTATGGAAGTGCCGACTGGAAAATAGTTGGCGGTTGTGTGAATGAAATACTGCACACCAAAATGAGCAGAGACATAAATAAAGAGCACAGGAGCGTCCATCGCAAGACTATCCAAACAAGTCCTGTGAGCCAGGTTTCCTTAAAATGCAGCAACGGTGAACGAATTACCAAAATTGCACATTTTGACATATATTGCTTATAAACTCCTAGAGAAGAAAAAATAAGTAGTGTGGTCTTTTCCAATAAGAGCCAAGGACACGGTAATGAACTCTAGGACAAATTTACAGTTCAGACACCCTGAAGTTTCCAATTTTGCTAATTTCGCTGACTATTAAAGATCACGGCGTATAAATCACAGGTAAACGCTTTCCTTTTGTACGCAAACCAAACGAACGCTGTTTAAAAACTAGTTCCATTTGAACAGTTAATTCAATTAAAGCTCTACAATTCAGACAGACCTCATTAAGTCAGCTGCACCTGACGCGCGTCGCACGCTTGCGAGACGTGGCGCGGTGGCTTGACTGTGTGTTTATCACACTGTCAGGCTGAGAAATAGGTGGCTGCGGCCAAGGCTAATGATTTAGAGGCAGCACTGGGGGTTTAAATATTACTCGCTGAGAAAAAGGTTTGAATGAAGGAGGTCCAGGGGCCAAAGGTGCGACATATAGCACCAACAGTTGTCAGCCGTACAAAGAAGCCCAGTGTGAAAGCCAATCTCATATTGCGGTGAGAGATCCCGCATTTAACGAGCCGCGTTCAGGGGAGAGGCACTCAGTCAAGCCCAGAGACAAGGCAGGGTGATCTCACCCCACGCCATATACACAAACACTATTAGTGTTGATTCGCTCTGAGCCTTTTATGGTCCCACAAACCAAGGAAAATATGGGAAAGTTGGTGTTGATCCTCTCAACCTTTACAGGTATGATAAATGATGTGCAAAATCATAAAATGAAACGTCTACCCTAAAAATGAAGTTGAATGTGTGTGTGTGTGTGCTGTTTGTGTGTCTCTGAGAAACATAAGCAAGAGTCATATTATTTACATGAAGTAAATACATTTTCAAGTAATGTTTTAAACTTATAATAGATATAATGAATAATAAATGTAATGATTCATATTTGTATGCAAGATTAGAATTAAGTGTTATATTTTTATTTATATATAGTTTTTATTGAACAAATGTGTAATAATTGTTTGTTTTCACATTTTTATTTAAAAAAAAAAAAACATTTTGGGGGGAAATTTATAATAATGACAAATAAGCCAATTCAATCCAGAATTACTGTTATTAGTGCTGTCAATCGATTAAAAAAAAACAATGAATTAATAACAGATTTTTCTGTAATTAATTGTGACTAATCGCACCTAACATTAAAGTTTTTAATATATTTTCTAAATTGTAATAATTTCACATTTAATCTCCAAATTAACGTAGACACAACAAAGACAGTAGCCTATATTTTAAATATTTGTTTAATGGCATCTTTTTATGAAAGGAGGCATCAACGATACCAATACTGCTACTGATGTCTCTGTGAAATAGATTTTTTATTGTGTTCGTTGTTTTTGACCCATGTAACCTTGTAAACCGTGCTTTAAGATTTTCAGGTAGGTTTAACAGGAGATGTAATAAAGTTATCAAACACTTCAAAGTCTTCACTGTATAAATTCTAAATTCAATAAATAAGTAAATGAATCCTTATTAAAGCTACAAAGTTATTCAGTCAAGAGCAGTGAGTGATTTTCTCTTTTTTGTTTGATTATCCTTAATGGCAGACAGTAGCAGGTTTATTAGGCTGCTGTCACTTTAAGACCTGTCGCACATGACGTGGATCTGAAGCACATACCATTTTCTCACAACTCTTTAATTTCATTCAACACTTCATTTAATTAATTTAAGACTGTGTTTGCGAGGATACTCGACAAAACAGGAAGTTTGGCATCATTTTGAGTGTTTTTGTTCAAGCTCTGTCTGAAGTGTCTTTCTGTGCGCACGAGTTGTGCGTCTCTCACACACAGGAGATTCCAAGACGCACACCAGAAGTACCGCACTGCATTCTCTTTTGTGTCTTATCGAGACTGAATGGTTTATAAGCAATTGCATGAATAAGAGCGTGATCATATAATGCAATGCAAGCCAAAGAATGACAAGAAAAAAAACAGATGCTGCATTAATTGCGTAAAAATATATATATAAAAACATTAAATTGTTTTTTCATATTAAAAATAGTAAAACATTTTCCTAAATTTGGCATTTTATAATAATATATTTTTGATTATAAATTTAATAAAATGTACATGTAATTCATGCATTTAATATGCATCAAATCTTACAAACTCTGCAGTTTCCCTGAACTTCTATGGGTTGAACCCTGAACCCTGGTGTTTTTAGTGGGGTAAACTCACCACCTCCTCGTCCGACAGCTCCCGCCCTTGAATGCTGCTGCTGTCCCGCACTGCCTGCTGGTGCCCCTTACCCTTAATGTGACTGAACAGGTGGACCTCAGAGGTGATCTGCAACACAAACGCACAGGCCGGAGATCATGAGAGGCGATTCGCCAAAAATAAAGCCATGGGCCTGAAACATACCAATCTACCACACAATACGTTTCGGCATCATTCATGGACTGACAGTTCTCAGGTGTCAAGACATATGTTCCAACTCTTTAAAGCTAAATATGATCCCTTGATCCTCACAGACATCTGCAGAGCTGACAGACACACCTCATAGGAACTAGAAAATCGGAAAACACTGACGAATAACTGATAACTAAAATGACTAAAGAGCTTTGACACCTTCTTTTCGAATGCATCAGCGCCCCAAGCACTGTTTATACCAGCTCAAATATCACCTCTTGAGTTTGTAGAGCAGCTCACCTGTCCTGAAAACTCAAGAGGTCATGTGAAAAGCATAGAAGACTCCTACTCCATTGAATGTCTCTATTATTCATGTAATGGTTCTGTTCGCCGTGAGAAACCGGGGTGGTTTAGCTTAGTGCTAAAAGATCTGAGCTGGTAAGCAAAAGGTTGACGGTTCAAACCCGATCTTGAACTACCACCATCAAAACATCTCTTTTTTGGGTTCCACACAAGAAAAAAATAGGGTTTGAACTTCATGCGGTTGAGTAAAGGACAATTTTCATTACTGAGTGAACCTTTCAGATAACCAGAAAAGCTGATTACTTTTGTGCATTTGATCGACAGTAAAAGGAATAGTTCACCAAAATACATTTCACTGACTCTCATATTGAGGAACAAAACAGACGATATTTTGAAGAATGTTTTTTTTATTATTATTTTTTTTATGAACCCATTATTGACTAATGTAACGCAAAAATGACAAAGGTTGTTTGAGATTGATCTACACAAGCTGAATTTTTAAACCTTTGTGTTACGTAGAAGATAAACATCGTACAGGTTTGCAATGAAATGAGATTGAGTAAATTATCCGATAATCTAAAAGGTTATGGGTTCAAACTAAAAAAAAGAGAAACTATCACTATTGTGCACATGATTAAAACAATTAAAGGAATAGTTCACTCAAAAATAATTTACTCGCCTTCATATTGTTCAAACACATTTACAACTTCCTTCTGTGGAACAAAAAAAAAAATTTTTTTACATGGTTTTGCCCATATTATGTAAATCAATGGGGTCCAAAACTTTCAAACTGCAAAAAGTACATAAAGGTAAGGAGAAATTAATCTATATGAACTGAATGGTAAAAATTTTAAATCTTTTTTTATTTTCCATACAGAAAGAAAATCACACAGGCAGGAAAACGACATGATGGTGAGTAAATTATGGTATTTTCCTTTAACCTTACTTTAAGGGGACTGAACCTGAAAGTGACCTACAGTAAATGAAAAATTTGCAACAGAATTCAACTTAAAAGTAGGAAAGTTTTTCCTATGGCAGGTGAGGACAACATTATCTGGATGCTTGTGCTGTTTGTCTCCTTTGAGTCCTGGAGTTGAGCCCACACAGGACAGTCTGTGTATAATGTCATTAGCTAGAGTGCTTCCTGCTGACCTAAAGATGATCTCTGGTGTCAGAGCCTGGCCAAGGTCATCTGACATTTTTAACAAGATTTCATTCTCCCCAGCGCTTAATCTGATGTCAGTTTGAAGCTCCAAGGTGTCTGGCCCCAGTTGCAGTAAAAGCTGGGCACGTCAGAGATAAATGCGACCACTCAAAGATTTGTTGCCTGTCGCTTGAAAAGCATAATCACGCCCAGCTATTAATCTCCGCATAGAGTTCATGTTTAATGAATGCAGTTAAATTCTCATTTACATGCATTCTCTATGAAAATCCTCTGAATCACCTTGTAGTCTGTGATTTTATGTACTCTGCCTGGCAAAGCAGCAAAGACAGACTGTCCATCCTTGCAGGAATTGTTGTCTGGAGCGTCCCAAATGTTACTGGGACAGTATTCCTAGTGCCCCCCCCCCCTCAACGTTCTTAAACGTATTAATACCAATCAAAGTGATCAGAGAAAACTCATAATGCAGTACCTACCACAACGTTACAGAGTGAGCACTGCTTCTTCCGCTCATAAGGGGTGAGTTTGGGAGCGTAGTCCGTGTTGGCGTGTCTTCCGCTGCTCAGCTCGGCGGCCTTCTCTTTCCTCTGCTCGATCTGCTCCATGTGTCTCCGGCTGCTCTCGTCGTGCTGAAAACAAGTTCCACATGCTAGCAGTATTGTCCAAGGTACAAGTGAAACACTGAAAATGGTGTCAGAAATGGGATTATGATCAATTACCTTCATCTGGATTTTCTTCTGTAGTTCCTCCATGGCCTCCTGCTGAGCAGCACTGAGAGCAGCCAAACGCTCCTCACGGTCCCTGCAGTGTGTATATTAAATAATTATGCAATTTTTTAATATATTTTCAACTTTCTTTATTGTGCAATGTTGTGGTTTAAGCATGAAAAAGGTCTGCAAAGTTACAGTCACCCCAAAGAGAGTTCTCTATATCAGTGCGCACTGTTTCTGAACTCCCTGAAACGCCTCGATTGTAGTCTTGGGTTTTCATCCAGGAACAAACCCGTCACAATATCCCTCTTTTAAAAAATTCCCACACAAGGCATATGCAAAACAAAGGGGCAAGGCCTGGTGAGTTGTTAGTTGTGTGTTAGAAACTCGCTGTTATGGTACGAGCCGTGATATTTCCCAAACACGCTCAAAGTGGTTGACCAATCACAACACACTGATTCAGCCGACCAATAAGAGCACACGCTTTATCAGAAGGAGGGGCTTCATAGAGACAGGAACTAAACAGAGAGTTACTGACAGACTGGGAAGAGAGGAGCTGCAACAATGTAAAATTTGGGGAAAATAATGTGTTTTTTTGAACATTTAAGTATTAAAACCTAAATAC
Source organism: Meda fulgida (assembly GCA_030578275.1). NCBI lineage: Eukaryota > Metazoa > Chordata > Actinopteri > Cypriniformes > Leuciscidae > Meda > Meda fulgida. The sequence continues at coordinate 11,960,264 of CM060640.1, read as the reverse complement.
AAAATCAAAAAAAGCGCATAATATGGCAAGCAAAAGCTAAAGAAAACAAAACATTCAAAAAGACATGACATCAAACCCATATAGATCTCAAAGCATTCAATTTATACAGGGTTTTTGTGGCGCTTCAAACTTTTTATAATTATTAAAATTGTTTATGTATTAGTAAGTTCAGTTTTCCTCTTATAGTTTATATCGTGATTCTAATGCAAGAACCAACATACACTAACGCTCAAAAGTAAGGGTACAATTTTTGTAATGTTTTTTAAAGATGTCACTTATGCTTAATAAAGCTGCAGTTATTTGAAAACAAGACAGTAAACGGTTATATTATTTCTATTTAAAATACATTTTAAAATGCATACAAATAGAAAATGGTTAATTTATTCTTTTGATCAAAGCTGAGTTTTCAGCATCATTACTCCACTCTTCAGTGTCACATGATCCTTTAGAAATCAGTCTAACATTCTGATTTGATACTCAAGAAACATTTATTATTAAAAAAGTTGAAAACAGCTGCAGCTGCTTAATATTTTGGTGTAAACTAAGAGACATTTTTAAGGATTCTTTGATGAATAGAAAGTAAAAACAAAACAAAAAAACTGCATTTGTTTGAAAAATCTTTTGTAAAAAAAAAAAAAAAAAAAACGTTTTATTTACTGTCACTTTAAATAAATTGAATGTGCCTTTGCTGAATTGAATTATTCATTTGAACTGTAGTGTATATTTTGGTTAAGAGTTACACATTAAAACATTCCCGAAACCAGGCAGTTTCTCAAAGCCTATTCCTTTGTTTCTTTAGCATTGGCCTTGTGTTTTGCTGAATCAGTATTTTGGTGTGTTTGGCAGGACATGAAGCTGACCTGGCTCTCTCTCGTGCTGCGTCTTCCCTCGCACGCTCTTTCTCCTGCCTCTGCTGCTCGATTCTAGCCTCTTGTTCCCGCCTCTTCATCCGAAGCTCCTCCACACGAGCCTGTCGCTCCGCCTCCAATACACGCTTACGCTCCTGAAAAAGAGCACAAGGTTACACATTTAAAGCACAAAACAAATAAGGGGAACACAGAGACTGGTTCTGTACCTGAACGGCTTCATCCCTGGCTTGTTTTTCTTCCTGTCTCCGCTGGCGTTCCTCCTGCAGCTCATTGAGCCGTTGTTCGTATTCGTTTAGTTTAGCCAGGACATCGTGCCTCTTGTTCTGGGCTTCCAGAGTGTTGATGAACGCGATCTCATTCACCTACACAAATCACCAACATAAAACAAAATAGTCTTAGCACAGATAATTCCTATTGAACTACATTTAACCTCTGGTGCTCTTCGGTCATTTTTGACCGAAATACTTTTTTTTTTTTTTTTCTTCATCGGAAGGGTATGAAACTTGGTAAAGGTTTTCGCACTTGTTATGTGAACGGAAAAAAAAAATCATGGAAAGGATTCGAACAGGTTAAATAGTCCTGAAAAAATGAGTCACACTTGTGCTCCTCGCAGTCAAAAATGATGGCATTGGAAATGAATGGGAGACGAATTTCATCAAGTAAAAACTTTTGGTACTGCTGCCAAACAAAATTTCACTGAAAGCTCATTTTTGAGAAGTCAGGCTCAAATTTTTAACACAACTTGTTTAGATTTTATTTTATTAGATTTTCTCAAAGTTTTAGAGTAAAACATGTTTTTTTTAAATATATATTTTATATAAAAATGTAAAATATTAAACACATTTTTCATAACAATAAACAAAATTCTGTAACTTTTTTAAGTTTAAGCTTGAACTTTTTTCACTTCAGCAATAATCTGCCAAGTGTAGTCTTTAAAAAGAAATCAAACTTAAGTCTGTGCCCTAAAGCATTCAAGATTTATGACAGTTTAAGTTGGAAATAAAAATTTCAGGTCTATGCTCAAAAAGTGAATAAATGGATTATAAATACAGCTTAAATAAAATTTACTACCATAAAATCCCCTAAAAGTAAAAAAAAAAAATCCAAAAACATTATCGAACTAAAATATAGTACATTTATTTAATTGAAATAAAAAAACAGTTATTTTCGACAGCAACGGGAAGAGCATCAGAGGTGCACCAAAGTTGCATTTTCTTTTCTTTTCATTTTTTTATTGAACGGAGTAAAGCAACATACAGTAAAACCATGAAAGTTAAATTTTCCTTCCTTCTATTTTTACTGTAACACCCCCCTCCTCATCTCACCCCCCCCCCCCCCCCCCCCCCCGAAACATCCCTTCCTTGGGCAGCTTAAATACAAAAGAATAACGTCTAGTTACAAAGGCAAAATATAACAAATATGTCATTACACCTTTTCAAGGCATGTACACATGCATACCAAAACATAAGTACTGATGATAAAAGTATCATTATTACAGTATAAATGCATACATAAAAAAGGAGAGGAAAAAAAAGAAAACTATTTTGCCATTCTGTGAGAGACTACACTGAGGTCAAAACAGCAAATAAAGCATAGGCTTACATTTTCTGAAGAAAATCTACAGGTTTGCGCAATCGGAATAGTGATATCACTATGGTTTCACACTTGAAAAAAGAAATATCAGTTTTAGCCTCTTAGGAACATCTGACCTTCGCCTCTTCTTCCTGTGCTTTCTTCACGATGGCCTGCAGTTGAAGCTCTCGTTTGAATTCAGCATGAAGCAGTTTCTCCTCCATCATCTTTCTCCTCTGATCCAACAGCTCCTCTTTCCACTTCCTCACCTCCTTCTCCTGAGACGCACCAAAAGATCAAATCCCGCCAAAGTGATGAAGAAGTCAAACTTGTCAGGAGTGTGAATGACACATGTTAGTGGTCCACTTCAAGTGCAGATATATAAACATGCGATATTGTCTCAGATCTCACTCCTCATACAAGAATGGAGCAGAACAAAAACAAACATATTCTTACCAACATCAGTTTTATGAGTCTCACCAGGAGTGAATCACCCTGAACGACTAAAATGGCTGTTAAGTGATTCTTTCAACATCTATGCGAACATGACTTTCCCCTGTGGCCGAGGCAGGCTAGGAGAGGCTAAATGAGCTGTGTCTACAGGTGTTAAAGGGAAAAAACGTACTCTTTCCATGAGTTTCTGCAGCTTGTGGGTCTTCTCTTCTCTCAGTTTGGCTCGGAGCTGCTGGGCTTTAAGTTGCTTCTCCTCATGCTTCTTCTTCGACTCTGCAATGGTTCTGACAACAAACAGCGAAACCCATTTTGACGTTGCCAATCCATTTTCACATGATATTCAGATTAGTTAACCACAACTAAAAATCACAAATATCAATTGACTAAACAATGCCTTCAAATGAAGATAAATAAATGATATATTCATAGATATTACTCTAGATGGCCGATGAAAGCATTACAATTGACATTACAAAAAGGTGACAAAAGATTTTAATTGAATGCCGGGTGTGTAAATGGGCATGATCGATTTTTTAAATATAATACTAATTAAATTGAGAGACATTAGAATAACATTTTTACATTTGTGATTGAGCACAACGCTATCAGCATCACAAAATATTACAAAGTGTAGGATCACAACTGAATAGAAGTCTGTTTCAGACACAAAAAGTGAAAAATTCTCAAAATTCAGACTGTATTTCTAGCTAATTTGAGTTTACACATCGCACAAATCAGATTTTTGCCCCTTTGCGATTGTGAATTTATGACCCAGTTCTGAATTTTTTCTTAGAATTGCGTGTTTAGATCTCGTAATTACGCAAATAAAAAAAAGCTAAAAACTTTATTTATATTTACAATTGTATGGAAAGGATTGCACAATTTAGAATTTGAGTTAAAATCTAACAATTCATTTTGTTTTTAATGTGAATTTGTTGCAATTCTGGCTTCTTGTTTTTTTTTTTTTTTTTTTTTTTGCAACTATTGTCACCTAATTGGAATGTCTTTTTGTTTGAGTTAACATAGCAACACTGTGACAAAGGTGTGAGTTTGGGAACAGAACTACCTGTTTTCCTGAACAACAGAAAATGTAAAGAGCATTTGAAAATTGTTTTAAACACAATTTCTGCAATTATGGAAATTGCATACGTCACTTAAAGCTGCAGTCTGTAAATTTAGGCGCTCTAGTGGTTAATAAACAGAACTGCATGCGTCTCGCAGAAGAACATTGTAGCCGGAGCTACTTCTCTCTGTTTATGTCTATGATGAGTCACAAAGGTACTGGCCTATAAACACTTATTATAGGCAGGGGCGGAGTGGCAATCGGGAGAGTCGGGACTTTTCCCGGCGGGCCGGTAGTATTTCGAGGCCGCGAGGGCCGGTCTGATAATAGTTAGGCTATACACTGCAAGTTCTTAGCAACACCATCTGCATTTGTATTGGGTACATCTTTGCCTCAATGTTTCAAAAAGTGGTGGGGGACAAAATCGATCCTGAGAATATTTTTTTAGAATTTTTTTAATAATATTTATAATAATTTTTCACTTTAGACGCTCTACTAAGTATAAGTAACTTTGCAACTTCATGCCAACTAACTCAGAGTATTAGTAGACTGTGTTAGACTGTTAGGTTAGGGTTAGGTGTTAAAGTTGACATGTAGTTGCAAAGTTACTTAGAGTCAGAAGATCATCTGTTTGGGAGCATCAACCAATCAGAATCAAGCATAAAACTGCCCCATAGTATAATCACAATTCATTGATTCTCCCTAATTCTTCTTTTTCATGGTTTAAATTTTCCTTTCTAAAAAATAAAAAAAGCATAGCGCTTATATACATTCAGAAAGTCTTCTAGATTTGTGAAATTACACACAAAGATCAGCCACTAGTCGGGTGGCTATAATCATGGAAAACTGACAGGCCACAAAGTTGGATTTTTTTTTTTCCCTTTTAAGAAGTGTTTTCTTAACATTGCAACATTGAATCAATTCCAGACAAACTAATAATTATCTGAATTATCACTCAGTAAGTTATTTAACCATGTATTGCTATGTCTTTTTTTATTACACACACATTTTTTTTAATCACTTTTTTAATAAAAAAAAAAAATGTGTGAGTTATTTAATTACTAGCTTTTCAATAAACTCACACACCCCCTGCTGTTCCATCACAATCTCCAGTCTCAGAAACCCTGACGTGATGCATGGCATGTTGTTGATGACAAATTTATTTTCTTTCTCTTTTTATTTTTATATCAATATGGTACGATATTATCCTATTCAATACAATGTGATAAACGAGTTAGGTCAAAAGTAATCTAAAAGTAATCAAAAAGTAGTCCGATTACCTTAAAGGGATAGTACACCCAAAAATGAAAATTAGCCCATGATTTACTCACCCTGAAGCCATCCTAGGTTTATATGACACTCTTCTTTCAGACGAATACAATCTGAGTTATATTAAGAAATTTCCTGGCTCTTCAAAGCTTTATAATGGGGGTCAATGGGTATATTTTTTGGAAGTCCATCAAAGCGCATCTATCCGTGATGCTCGAAACGGCTCTAGCGGGTTAATAAAGGCCTTCTGAAGTGAAGCGATGCGTTCGTGTAAGAAAAATATCCATATTTAAAACGTTATCAACTAAAATAACTAGCTTCCGGCAGACGGCCATACTTAAGTCGACTTCCGCCAGAAGAGTAACCCTTGAACTTGACGCACAACGTAATGATGAAAGTGGTTGCCCAGCCCTGTTTGTTTGAACCACGAGAGGCATCAAAGCTTATGCTACTATACGTCATACATCGTCAAGTGTTACTCTTTTGACCTTTTTTTTATATATCTCCGATTGTATTCATTTGAAAGAAGAATGTCATATACACCCCTAGGAGGGCTTCAGGGTGAGAAAATCATGGGCGTATTTTCTTTTGAGTGAACTATTCCTTTAAATTTGTAATGTAATTTTTTTGTCATGTACTTTGGAATCAGTAACTGACTACAGTTTGTAATTGTAATCTACCCAGCATGAGAGTAAGCTGACATAAAGCTGCAAAATTACTTGTAGTCAATAAAACATCAAAATAAAGTGTTAGCAGACATTAAGCAGGCAGCTGCTAGTTGACATGTAGTTGCACATTTACTTGTAGTTAGCAGAATGTCTAAAGTGGGCCATCTAAATAAAGCGTTACCTTATTTTGTAGCAAATGGGACTGTGTGACTTTGTTACCGTTTGCGTGAAGGAGAGGACAGCTTCTCATGCATGTGAATGCCATGGCCCGGTGGGCGGGCTGGCTCCTCCTCCACTATATCACCCCAGGAGGTGCTCTGACGCCAGGGCTCTCGAGCTGTCAGAAAAAGCAAAGTGATGCAATAACACATTTACAAGAAGTGTCAGACCGATATATCATACCTGTAATTTTGAGGTTATCAGCATCCTGTTTCGCAAGAAAAGCAGTTTATGTTATTTGAATAAATTACATGATGTTCCGAGGAAAAATGCTTGTCAACAGTAAAAAAAATAAAAATAATAAATGACAGAAGTAGTAATTCAATTATTTTATGTAAAAAGTAATAAAGACATGCAATTAGGAATGTTTTTCAGAAGAACAAAATGTACCATATTACTTTTCCAACACTGTTGTGTCAGCCGATAACCATGTTCAAGTTAACTACTTGTAAAAATATTGTGGAAAATAAATGTTCAGCAACTTTGCCCATTTCATTTTCTTGCTTCAAAACAGAGTTAACTTATAGACTTACTGTACAACTTAGCAATGCAGATGCTAATTACATAATTACCGTCATAATCAGCTAGCATCTCGCTCCAGTCTAAGTTCAAGCCACAACTTCCACTCCCGATACTTGCCTTTAAGAGAGCAAAATAACAAAAAAATTATACTAAATCTAGAAAACACTAAACAAGCTAAGAAAATATATATCATTGCAATTGCATTACTCATATACACTACTAGGGTTGTTGACTTACAGAGAAGTCGCTTTCGTTGTCCGTCTCCAGTTCGTTGTTCTCCGCTTGGATCTCCCGTGTCAGCTGTTCCTCCTCCGCGATGGCACTCGCGATTGCCTCTTCGTTAGCTTTTTCCAGGCGGTCGGCCAGCTCTTCCTTCTTAGCCAAAACTTCAGCCATGGATTGAGGCTGACAACAGGCACAACAAACTCGCACTGAGCCATTGAAGTCACCACCCCAAACAGAGGCACGAAATGTGCAGTACAGCACCAAGTTAGCCAAATCAGGCTTTTGAGTACATGCCCAGGCAGCACAACTTCAATTAAGACACGTGCAATCAATTTAACACTATATCTGAAATTAGGCTAGACTTGAATTACTGTATTTCAAACATTTAATGCCATCAAATTTTAAATGTTTGGTGGAAGCCTGCATACCACAAAACTTTACAAAATGCAAAAAATGTTTTAAGAAACTAAACAGAGACCAAATGAAATGATAACACAGGCACAAGCCATAAACACAATCAATCGCAAAAACCACACACGGGGGAAGCATAACGAAATCATGCAGCATACAGCCACAATGAAGACGCGGAGATGGGATAGTATTCTTATTTGGTATGATACAACGTATTTAAGCAATAAGGTATGAGAGGCCATGTTGTAATGTTACTAGTTCCGGCTAAAAGACGTTTTTAGCGATTCACTGCGCTAAATGTAGTTCACTTGAAAAAATGTTTGAATTTGGAATGATTTGTAAACACTTGTGTCACACAGATCAAGTGTTTTAAGTAAGATGACATTAGGGATGCTCCAATATGAATATTTTGGCCGGTACCGATAACAGATATATTGGCCGATAAATCTAAATCCAAATATTATTAATTTTATATTATACATTTATTTAATTTTTGAGAGGCTGATTACAAAAACAAAAGTCTCACCATTAAAAGCCATGTCCCAAGTACACAATTGTAAGGTTCTCATTATAATTTTATGTAGCCTATATGACAGACTTGCACTGCACATGTTGCACTTAACTGTATTTTCCTTTTTTTTAAGAGATTCCAATCATATTTCTAGCAAATTTTCTTATCGGGAAGATAATGATAACATTAAAAACAAAAGTATATCGGTCAATACCGATATGGTGGCTGATATATCGTGCATCCCTAGATGACATAATATAATTGTGTGTGTGTGGGGGGGGGTGTATATAATAATAATAATATATTGGTTTTGATTTGGTCAATTTAAAGCAATGGCTTTTAATCAGGGGGCCGCAGGATGACTTTAAAGTATTTTAATTAATTTATTATTATTAATATATTAAAAACTCTAATCTAAATTAAAATGCTGAAAAGATATGAAATGAAGATTTTTTTTGTCAAAATGCTTATGAGAACCACTGTAAACAACATTTACAATACATTTATCTGTTCTTAACTGTCATGTGACCAATGATCATAATAATAGCATTGCAACGGTCACATGCCTGGCACGTCTTTTGTGTCACAAAAGAAGACATTTTGAAGAACACTGGGGTCTAAAAAACATTGGACCCCATTGACTTTCATTGTGTGAACAAAAAAATTCAAATCTTCTTTTGTGTTCTACAAAATACAGTTTAAAATGACATGATGTTTATGTCTATTTTCATTTTAAGGTGAACTACTCCTTTTAGATGACCAAATACCCTGTTAAGCCCACATTAGGTGGCTCTAGTGTTTTGGAACACAGTTACCTATAGGCAGAGGGGGTTTATGCTGATTTTAGGTTGGTGACAAAAGAGGGGTTTGTTGAGGGGCAATTTTTTGCAATACATTACTTCCATGGGTGCACCTGTGAGTCTTCATGACACGTGATGACTGGTAAATTGCCAAAATATTTTGGAAAAAGTATCCTACCCACTGCCATCAGAGGGCACAACACTTGACCCCCATTTTCAGAACTTGACGAGTGAACAGTATGCAGAGTGCCAATTTCAGAAGGACCGTGGGAGAAGATGGAGACGCCCGGAGCTGGCTGAGGTCAGTGTCAGACGTCATGCTAACAAGCATAATAAGAGGTGGATTTCTCTCAACAGTCCGCCTGCTGGTCTTAGATCTGGAGTCTAAACAGAGCAGGGCTTATCTGACCCACCCAGAGAGGTGATGTCTGGACCTCGGAAGCAATGATTCCGGATTCCGACACGACTGAGATTGTGCTCCTGTCTGAGCATTTAAACCTCATCCATCTCCATTGTTTCAGACTGGGTTTTGTACAGAGGCCAACACCCGTTGAGAAATGAAGCTGGTGGCTCAATAGAAAATGCTGTGGGTCTAGCCTTAATTAACCCCTTGGAGGTTTCTCTTAGAAAGGGTGAGACAGGAGACAAGCGGAACGCCACAACAAGAGTTGCCATATCATTTTTACAGCCATCTCGTGTAAAAAAAACTAGGTGCCATTTGGCATACATCTGTGGGTCAAATAGCAAAACCAATCAATGGTCTTGAACTTGAAGAAAAAACATTTTGCAGCTGGTTGGTTGCTGGACAAAAATGTGATTTTTGTACTTGGATTTCGATCTGATATTTGTAAATTTAGATACCCCTTTTCCTCAGACAATTTGGTTATTCCTCTTGAACTAAGAATATAGTGTAATTGGTCAGAGGAGAAGGGGGCCGAATCTCAACAGAGATCTGCAGATCCCCTAGCCATGCACTGCATACAGGAAAAGCACCATTTTGGTGGAAAGGGGGCCTGTTTGGTGGCAGATTTTATATATGTAGCAACATTTTTGGAAGTCAAGGCTCAAAGGGAGGTCAAGGTCAATGAGAGCCCATGGGTTCAAAATCAGTAAAGCCGTTTGAATGGTGCAGGGGACACTGGATAAGCCCAAAATAAAAAACTTGAGCAACTGTGGCAACTCTCTGAAAACACTGGGCCCTCCTGTTCTCTACTCACGGTGGATACTCGCTCACCCCCGTCATCACGCACACACATATACGCCCTACTTGCTGAGAGAAAGGAGGAGGGAGGGGGTAACCCTGCCTAGCCTGGAGGTTTTTGGGATTGACTTTGTTTAGGCGGCAGTCCTGACCCTGGCCTGCGTCTCTCAGCACTCACAGTAGAAAGTTCTGTGGGGTCCAGTATGCTCTCCAGTGTCATCACTGCCAGGGGAATGTAGACCGCTGCCTCCGCTTGTGTCGATGGTGCCGCGACCTTCCACACCGACCCCTCCGTCCCCTTCTCTTCTTTTGCTTGCCCAGTACTCAGCTCCTCCAGTTGGGAAATGGATACAGGAGGAGGGCCTGGGTCGGAAGCCAAGTCTGGGCACTGGGCCTGCGAAGGCAGAGAAGTAAGGGGTGGCACGGGGTCGGAAATGGGGGGTGGCGTTTCCTCAGAGGGGGCGCTGACACTCTGCCCTGGCTCTTCAATACTTTCTGCTGGGGGCTGCGCAATGTACACACAGATGAATACACAAATATGATGAACACATGCATGTCAAGGCACTCATTGCCGCATCTGTATGACAGACCATTTGGCAGATAAAACAAACACAACTAAAGAAACACAGCATGCTAAATAATTACACAACATCATGCATTTCACAACAAACATGTAGCATACCAAGAACCGTACCATCAAATACCACAAGCATGCAAAAAAGTCATTTTGAGTAACTACAGTCTCTGTCTTAAAACCCTAGCGAGCTTGCCTAGAGAGGAAGAATTTCAAGACAAGGCTTTTGATGTGAAGGCTGTTCCAAAAGTTAGGCAACTTATTTTTTCTGCTCACTATTACATTTTGGCCACATTCTAATACAGCATCAAATGTATCCTCTTTGGAGAAGACAATCACGCAATGCATTGTGACAAGCTTAGTGAAAAAAAAAATCAAGATGATGGATTAATTTAATCCTGAACAATGTGCTATTCAATGCCAATTAGAGCATTGTGACGTTATTCGCATAAGGAGCACTACTTTTAAGGGTTTTTACAAATGATGTTCTATTTCAGTGAGGGTGCTGCCTTAGAAGGAAATAGATAACGTTGGAGCTCATTAGGTTTTGCAGCAGAGCTATTGGCTTCGGCATACTCCCCAAATGCAATCTAGGACACTGTATTGTCAATATTTAATAGACCTCATTATATCTGATAAACATGTACAAAATCGATGCTCGTACACTTGATACTGCTCTGTCTGGACAGTGTATCTATGAACACACTGTGACCAAACAAAAACATTCTGATGTTACAGAGCCTTCATATCTATCCCTGGGCCCTGAATAATTAATGAAAGGAGGCTGGTTGACGTCAGTACCTCAATGATGGAGGTCTTTTCCATCTCTTGACTCTGCTCTTGGGGCATGGGTTGCTCTTGCTCCTTCGCCTCCTGAGATTTTTCCTGGGGTGAGGGCTGAATGTGTTGGTTCTCCTTGTCGCTGTCATCTTTGGGGCTTACATGGGCCAGAACGGGGCTTACCTTGGCCCTTGGCCTCATAGAACGCCCACGCTGCACGGTCTCCCAGCCCTCTGCATCTTTCTTTGCTAAGGATGAACGTACATATATACATAAATACATATTGGTTTTTAAAATAAATGACTGTAAATAGAGAAGATCAGTTCACCTGGTTTTTCAACAGGGATGTTGACACTTTGGCTGGTGACAGGAAGGGACTGGGAAGATTTGACCCGATCGGCCCAGCTTGGTCCAGTGTGTGAAAAACGTGCCACAGCCAGAGTGGGAGGGGGACCCCTGTAAACACACACAAACTATATAAAACCAGGTGTCTCAGATTCAAAAGACCTGATGGACACTAGCCAAGTGTTGTCCTTCATCGCTAATGGCACAATTTAAGAAATACAAATGATTTTACACCAATGAATTTTAACTATGGATTAAAATAGTTCCACTTCCTATGGCTAGCCATCATGTCTGTAACATGCCACACACTCTGCATCATTGCATCGGGCATCCTCAAACATTGGGAACTACAATGGAAACTTCAGACTGAGGGCCCTCCGTCTTGATCGATATCCATTTCCTGAGGCATCCAATTACAGTGTAATACAGACATGGATGCCCGTGCTTCAGCAGTCTTTAACCACACTTAGATCCACACCCCCCACAGTCTCAGGCGCAGGCCTGAGGAGAACCCAGCAAAAATTGCATTAAACAAAACGCTTAGGCCGTTGCGGATCGATTCCCCTTCTCCTCCCAGTCTCTGCCAGACGGGCGTAGTCTTTCCGGTCTCATGGTGAGGCCAAGATATGTATCATATCTGCCATTGATTTCTCCATCTGAACATTCAGTGGCATTTTAATCAGATTATCAATTGTCTTCCTTCACACCATCAGTTAAAAACGCAGGGAGCCTAATTTCTTGATCCTCTAGTAGGAGTTGGGAGTCACCACAATTTGCCAACAGAGACGATGTTGTCAATTAGTACGTTGCTAACAGGGATAATGGTTTTAGGCCAGATTCAAGCAGATACACCATGTTTGAAATTGCAAGTAAACCTTGGGAATACAGGTTCAAACCTTTTTCATTGTAATAAGTCATAATTATTGCGCTCATATTCTACTGCGCTACGTTTATTTGACGCGCACGCAATCATTCAGCGAAGTCTGTGAAGTTTAACAAGAGGCTTGTTGTCAGAATATGCAAAAATGGAAATATCGCGGGTCTTTCTAAAATTTACAGAAAGATATTACCATAAAATGTAAGTTATGTGCTGAGGAAAACACGTGTCAGAGGCATTAAACAGCAAAGCACGACAAGGTAAACGATTATGCTTTAGTTTGAATTGTCATGTTTCTGAAAACTTGGATCATGTACCTTTTCCGCAGCAGCTCACTATGTGTCTTCCACTATTTACCATATGCGTTTTGTCCATAGAAATGGGTTATACACTACTGTAAAGCGGTGTGACTGGCTGATGGTTCATTATTGATAATAATCGATGTTATCGATTAGTTGTTGCAGCCCTACTTTTAACCATTTCTAAAATATAGTACCGAGTAATTGGATACCAATAACTATTTACAAAAACACAATAGTTGTGTGACATTTTTAAAACACTACATTTTTTAATGGCATATTTACCAGGCCATATTTATACCATGCCATAATGCCAAAGTTACCATGGCATTTGGGGCAGAACCATTTGGTCTGTTTGGTTAGAGTGCCACTGGTAAGAATATTTAAGAACTAAAGTTCCGGATTGGTAAAGAAAGTTCTTGTGAGTACTTGAGAGAAATGTTTGTGATCCTGGGCGTGGTCAATGTGACTGGACTGGCCTACCCAAAATTGAGGGCACGGCGAACACCAGGAGATGGTACAATCCGGTCTGACGAGGGGCTGGACATCACATGTCGTCCTGGTGACATCTTTCGAACTTCCCAAGCCAAGGATGTGGGCCTGCAGGGACAAGGAAAAACATTCAAAGGAAGGTTCAAAACAGAACCCAAACATCTAGAAACTGAAAAATTCCCAAAAATATTAAACATGCAAGGTGCAGGGAATACACATGTGCTTCTAAAGGATGCGCATTCAAATTCTGTGGATATGTCTAGACCGTTTTTAAGGAGTTCTGTACAGATTGACACAAAACTTCTCGCTTTCAAGCTCTGGTTTTTATTACATTATCAATGTACTAGTGTTGTAGCCACTTAATCATTATGTAAAGGGGTGAGACACTGAAATAAATCACCTCAAATTAATCATTGATCAGGCTGAACGGATCACAATTCAAACTACAGTGTAAAAGACTCACCAGTGCAGGTTTGTGTACATGGTCTGAGTATGTTATAATCATGAAAGTGTGTGTGTGTGTGTGTGTGTGTGTGTGTGTGTGTGTGTGCATAAGCATGCATGTTATCACCTGTTCTGAGCATCTGTTTTTTCCAGCTTCTCCTGTAGTTGGATCCAGTCAATGAGAGCTTTGAAATCTCGGACATAGTTATCCAACATCATCAGCACCTCCTGGGGGTGGAGAGCATGTGTGATGCCAGTCAAGGCCATGATGAGATATGTGAGTTACTACAGAATTACATGTAACTCTGATATGTACTTAAGCACAAACCAACCCCCCCCCCCCAAAAAAATAGGCATAGTCATTCATAAATGGAAAGGATGTTCTTGCAAAAACCAGACAAAATGGGTTGATCTATGAGCTAAGAAAAAGTCCAAAGTGGCAACAAATGTCCTAAATTAGTCAAGGCAAAGTATTTTTGTTGGAAAAACCTGTAAACATACTTACAACAACTAAATACAGAGCATCTCCAAATCAAGCTGTGACCCCAGAGGCCTTATCTGACCACGCAAGAGGGGCAGATCGTCCACCCCACCCTTGTGTCTCTTTTGTGGCATGTCTGAAAGAACAATGAGCAGGGCCCCAGCCACGACCCCCAGCAGAATCTAGTGAACTCTCAGGTAAGAGGATTCCTGGACGAGCCCCCAATTCTTGTTCACACTGAGGATCTGGTGTAAACCTACACCCTGTTGTCTTTACTAAAGAGTGGCCATCTGAAGCTACTGGAGTGCATCTCAAACACCCTCCCACTCTCCAGAAACACTCCATTCACAAATGCCAGGAGGGGACAAAAAGAAAAAGAAAAAGAGTGCTGCGGCTCTTTCCCGCCTCAGTGGTCTTCCACAAGAGGTGCAGCTGAAATTACCAATTAGCTTTGCAAAAGGGGGCTGGCAAATCTGATTGAGGCTGTAATCATTTCAAGTTACTGGCAAAGAGTGTGCAGCGAATGACGAAATGTTCATTGTTCATCCGATATTCGATCTGGGAGGGCCGCGGGGACTCTGGGGAATCCCTCGACTCCAACAAAGACGCTAGAGAGTGTCGCAAAGCCTTGCCACAACACAGATTAGAACAGGTCTACAATCCAAGACCTACCACAGGCTCTCAACATTACAGGAAACCTGCTTGGATGTTGAAATCTGTCCAAAATCTTGATGCCAGCCTTGATTTATGTGCTTGTATCATTTCATATAAATCTATTAATATAGCAGAACGTCATCAAGAACCTAGTCTCAGCCTCAGACATCATGCCACGACACTTGGCTGAACGCCTCATGCATTTGGCACACTTATCTGGAAACAGGAGTTTCAAAGTCGTCATTTGATTGGTTGAATTCTACAGGATGTCCGGGAGACGTGTGTTATGATGCCAAACCCCCTAATGGAAGAAGAATGCTATAGTGTTTACAACTGTGACAATGAGCACTTATCAGGATCAACTGAACGCAGGATTTTTAAAAGTATGTGAAGTATGTAAAGTTCACGCATAGACTCTTTAAAATGCATCCAAGAGTTTTACACACAGGCCTGTTATTATGGGGACATTGACGTTACATTTTCACGCTCCTAAACAAGACGTGGAACAAAACTAACTGTGATTGGTTGCTTTACATGTCAGTAAGACGGCCTCTGGGCGGTCCTTGTCCAATGAAAGCTGCTATGGAGTCCAGACCTTCTGCTGTCATTCTGCCGTCTTCTGAAGGTCTGGCTATGCAAGACTATCTATGTACAAATTAGCATTTCTCAGAGGGTTCAATGCTGCTTTTATGAGGCGCCATACTGAAAAAAAGTGGAGTGCACAGCAGAGTTTGAAACTGATCCTTCAGATTCACTCTCTCTTGCAGGCACACAGTGTCTTCCTCGCATATTTGGTGCAGTTTCAAATGGGATTCAGTTGCAACGCATCACAATGTGTTGACATGTATCGCAATTTGCATCATATCGTGAGGTAGTCGAAAATACTCAGACCTCCTGTACGTTGAGACACGGTTCAGGTGCATACACATCAGGATCAGGGGCTGCGGTATGACTGATGCTCTGGATTAAGTGGGGGACGGCAGGAGAGGCGTGTGTGTGAGATTGATGGGCGGTAATGGGGGAGTGGCGATCGAGGAGAAGTCCACAGTGCTTTTAGTTAATAGAGGAGTCAGGCCCAGTGAAAGATGTGTCCAGAAGCCGGCCTGTTGATTAGGGCTAGTTAACAACACCAGGGCATGGCGGAGGACGATGCTGAGCCATAATGCAATAGCTGAGAGAGAACAAGCAGACAGAAAACAGCTGAGTGCCATAAAAAATCCTTACACATTTAGCATGCAATCCAGTTTATTTCGAAAGACTATTGAAGACATTTGACAGGAGAATGCCAAAGACTTTAAAAATGTTAACTAGGACTTAAGGGGTTATTCGATCAAATGAAAAAATGAAATGACCCTTCAACCCCACAAATAAAATTCTGAAATATTACACCTCTAACTCTCATGCATACATTCACACAAGTGAAGGAGAGTTGTCTCATGCATGGGCTGATATGACATTAATCAGGCCTGGGACGAGGGAGAGGCCTGATAAGAACTAATTAGTCCTCTGGGCTGAGGGTTAAAGATGTGGGCGTTACTTGAATATGAAAATAAATCAAGCCACCGGACCAAATCAAGAGTGTCAGACCAGCCATCGCTGGCAAGAGGATAAAGAATCAGAAACACAGGTGGAATTAAATACTGGAAAACAAACCTTTTTGCTTTGCACTCAATTAGATGCTTATGAATAAGCTAAGATTATTTATGGCAAATGCTGTACTGAACACAACATGAATTTAACACGTTTTATTAGGCCTGATTTAACAGTATGTTTATTTTTGTTTATTTTATCATTTTTTCATCACAAATGTAGTAATCTGAAACAAATTTTCTGTTCTGCTGATGTCATCAAGGTCATGTGGGCAGGGACAACATTAAGAAAAAAAAGTCACAGCCTAATCTCACAAATAATAAAATTGCGATGGATAAAAACAATTGTTGCTCTCATTACTTTCCATTGAATATTCTGCTAAATCATTTTCATATCGTCTCTAAATATATTTTTACATTATTATTAAAGAGACAGTTTTGGACGCCATTGACGTTGTATGTACAAAAATATATACCTTTGTTCTGCTGTTCAGAATAAAATATCTTACAGGTTAGAAGTTTAAACTGACAAAATTGTCATTTTTGAATGCCTTTAAATTATGAGAATACTTTGCATTTTATGAGAGATTCTGACGATGACCAAAAAAATTGCCATGATCATTTCATGCATCAATGTACCACAAAGAATGTGCTGGTACATGTACAAGTTAATGAAGTGCTGAATCACAGATTTATATCTTCATAAAGCAGCGGTTATGTGTATGTGAAAAGTCCTGGATTTCAACAGCTCCAAGGAACATTTTCCTACTGTAGGCCTACAGACAATCCCCTACTGTCACATGGCAGTGAGCTACAGATCTGGAGCAGAGCATGGACACATACATATACACTCAGACCAAAGGGCCAGAGAGTGTGAACAGGCCCGCCGGACATGGCAACACAGCGGCTGGAGTGTTTATGCACATTCGCGCAGGCCGGCTGTCAACAAGGTAACCACAAAGGGGGCCGGTTAGCTTCGAGCGGTTGGCCGAACCCCGCTCAGCATAATTCCAGATTACACGCCAATCGATAAATCAGAGCCAGCAGTGTAAAGTGTGGACGATGGGCCCAAATACAGCCAGGCGCCATACCTGCCAGGGTAAACAAAGAGAGTGCCCCGACATGGGCTCTGCCAACCAAAGCTAACAGTTCAAACGCATGTTTGCAGACACAGGTCCCAAGACCAGACCGGACACAAAAACACTGTTGATCGACTTGAAGTGACGAATCGTTATTGCGATGGTTGCGTGCTGAGAGGTTATTGGTCATAGTGGCTGACTGTAGTACATGTCTTGCAATCAGCTTTTTGCTTTTCCTAAAACTAAACAAAGAACCTGGGTGGAAAAAGTGTTTTGGGACGTTACCTAGACCTCATACCCCGAGCCCCCCGCGCACACTCACACACACACACACACACACACACACACACACACACACACACACACACACACACACACACACACACACACACACACGGAAGGAGTGGGCGGGGGGCCCTTTGTTTACACATGTCATCCATCTCCACTCCCTCCAGAAAGGCCCTGGAGAGGTGCAGTGATAATTCTCTCACCAAACCCCTCTCTGACACAAACCAGAAAACAAAAGGAATGCGAGGAGGAGGAGGAGGAGGCAGAGGAAGAGGATTATCACAATGCTCCACTCCCTCTAGTGGCCAGAGAGTGCAGATGCAGCCACAAGCACAAAAATGTCTTGTATACAAAAATACACACAATTATATTATAATTATAAATCTATTATATTTTCTGTTTTAAGTGGTAAAAACGTTGAAGGAATGTGTGTGATGTATATGGAGTGCTGCTCATCATACCCTGCACTCCACCACGCTCTGATCGGATTCGCAGGTGACGTAGATCTCGTCCACTGCTCTCCGCAGATTATCGAACAGGAAGGCCCAGTATCGCGCTCGGAGGTCCACCTTCCGTGGCTGTCTAGTCTTGGTGGGGCTTTTCTCGGATCCTTTGTCCAGGATCAACCCGGGTGCATTTTTGCAGTCTAGCGCCAAGTTCTGTTAAGAGCAGAAGAGATTTGATATGGTCTAGATTCATTTATTTGACCAAATGTTAGTTCACTCACTAAATGAAAATTCCGTCATTAATTGCTCAATGTCGTTCCAAACACGTAACATTTTCGTTGATCTTCGAAACCAAATGAAGATCTTTTTGATGAAATCTTGAGAGATTTCTGTCCCTCCATTGACCGCTATGCAACTACCACTTTGACGCTTCAAAAAGTTCATAAAGATATTGTAAAACTAATCCATATGAATCAAGCAGTTTAGTCCAAATTTTCACTGGGCTTTATACGATGAAGAGATTGAATTTAGGCTTTTATTCACCAATAAACAATCATTAACACACATCATATCTGAAGCTCAAGAATGAGAACCAATGAGTTTCATTCTCGTGTTACTGTTGAGCTTCAGTTTATGTTCGCTGATCAAGTTTATGTGAATAAAAGCCTAAATTAAACCTGTTCCTCATATAAAGCAATTGAGTGTCTTCAGAAAATTTGGACTAAACCGCTAAATTGATATGGATTAGTTTTACGATCTCTTTATGAACGTTTTGAAGGGTCAAAGTTTCAGTAGTGTAACTGTCAATGGAGGGACAGAAATCTCTGATTTCATTAAAAATATCTTCATTTGTGTTCCGAAGATGAACGATAGTCTTAGAGGTTTGAACAAATGAAGACAGTTTTCATTTTTGGGTGAACTATCCCTAACCCCACTAACTCTATAGGGCAAACAGCTGTTTTAACCATCAGTGTGTGCTGCTCACTGGGGTCCAATCATGAAAGAATGGAAGTCAGAACCCAATAAGCAAGAGGATGAAATTAAAGGTCTCTGGCGCCACCTAGTGTTTAACATGAGCAAAAGCTCTTCATTTAAGCTTTCCACTTCAAAGCTTCCAGGTTCAGTTATCACTTTTCTTTAAAGGGAACTAATTTAGACCGTTTGTTTATTTGTAAACTAGCCAAGATGTATGCATGTTCCAGGTTATGTTTTTATTTATCCAGGTTTCTTAACTAACAGATTTGTTGTGGATGCAAATAGAGACATTGTACAATGAGATACACTGTACTGTATCACATTAGTGTTTTTAATTATTGTAGGTTTTAATTAAGAGGTTCACAAATTAAAAACAGTTTTGAATAAATGATTCGCACCTGCTTTTTGTTCCTGTGGAGCCCAGCGTTGATTCGCTGAGCTCTTGCGCTGCTGTTACCGTGAATCTTTGCTTTAGCTGCATGTGAACAGAAGAATACAGTGCAGATAAATGTCACATTGTGTTATATGTCCAAAATATCACATTCAGATGGATGACATCAAAGCAATTATAAAACCAAAGACCAAGTGACACAAGGTTTAAACTTTCAGATTTTTAAATTAAACAATGCTCACTGGGAACTCTACATAAAAGTCAGAAACACACACAAAAAAATGTAATTAAATTAGAAATGCAAATCAAATTGTTTTTTTTTATTCCCAAGATGGTTATATTATTACAATGTAGCATAGTCATAACTTAAATATTTGTCATTACATAATGCATGCTATTTTAAAAAAAAAACAATGTACTTTAGTAATCTTCCATTCTGAACATAGCCGCTGTGAATAGCACTGGCGCAAAACAATAAACAATATGCATCGCTTATTTTTAACCTATTTTAGGATCACCAAGATATAACAAAACAACAACTTGTAAATAAATAATAATTAAGTCAAATAAAATTAATTTTATTTGATCACATTTAATTATTTTATTTATTATTTGATAATTGTATTATTATAAAAAAATTATGTATTTAAATTATATTTAATTAATTATGCATTTAATTGTTTGATTATTTTATGAATAACAAACTAAATATATTAAAATTAAATAGATAATTAAACAAATAGATAATTATACACCCTATAATAAAAAAAACATGAAAACAGAGTAGTACTGGTTTGGCCAAAGTAATTTATGCTTTTTTTAAATTGTGTCCCAGAGAGAGTGTCCAAAGAGAGAAATTACTTAGACACTAATAAATCTAATGAGAATTATTAATAACAAATAATAATGAACACTAAAAAACTAACTTATTTATATATAACGCTAATAAGAACTGGGATGAAAATGCTTAATTGTCATGAAAATAATGTTGAAACGCAAAAAAAGTCATAATAATGACTACAAATAGACTTCAATTTCGTCATACACTTTTCTTTTAATTTAGGGTTGACGTATAACCTGGACATTCCTCCGTTTTATTCACCTTAAGTCATCTTTCAGCCAGTGCTTCCACTCATAAAGTGTCTTTGACTATTAAAACTGATCTGAGATGAGGGCCTGAATTGTGTGTTCAGTACAAGAACAGGATCAGCTTTCTGTAATCATCCAGGATCAGCCTCCTCGAGTCAGTATAATCCTCTTTATCAGGATATGAGGCGTCAAAACTGATTTTCAATCAGAACTTCTAACTATTAAGAGTTCACTCATGGTTACAACCCCTGATCCAGAAACGGTCACAGTGCTGGATGAATTTGCTGAGACAGAGCACATACTGCAGTCCCGAACGAACAAAAGACTCCTGTAGTGACCTGTCAGCGCTGACAGTGAAACAGAGGATCTGGGTCAGCTTATACTCACTCACGAGGATTTCGCAAACTCTGTGACAAAGAGCGTACTGTAACTACAGGTACAAGAGGCAGATGACAGATTTGGAGCACTTGTTCAACGCCTACATTTGCTTTGCAAATAGAAGCTCTTTACAAAGCTGGATGCATTTTAAGTGGTTGCCTGATGGGTGTGGAGCCGAGTGGGATGTTGAGACTGTTTATGTGTATATATACACAGCTTTATATAACACACACACACATACACACACACACACACACACACACACACACACACACACACACACACACACACACACACACACACACACACGTTTCAGGATTTTTTTGATGAATAAAAGTAAAAAAAGAAAGAACAAAAAAAAGAACAGCATAAATCTTTTGTAACCACATAAATGACCGCTAAAATGGCAATATTAATTATTAGATGCGTGCATGAGTTTGTCAGATCTAACCTTCTTCCTCCTTGCTTTCCACTGGGACACTCCATGCTATGAGGTTTCGGGCAGCCCGGCCTTCCTCGGCCACGATCTTCCTCACCTTGTCATGGCTGTTGGACCGCTGAAAAGAGGCCTGTAGCAAGGAGAAACATGTGTTACGGGGGGGAAACTTGCCCTTTTCTTGCTTGTCCCACAAATAGAAATAGTACTCTTTGCAACTGGCAAGAATGAGCTTATTCTGTCCAAGTTAAGGACATTTTATCATTACAATCAATACCAATAATTCACACCTTCTTTCTTGTCACCTTAAATTATCACCACTGGCAAATCATATTAGCACGTGTGATGTCAAGATTAATGGTTATTCAAGATCATGTCAACAGCACCAGGAAGACAAACAGCGGTGTGTCTATTGCATGAATCTTTAACTGGAAATGTGTTCAGTCTTTGAAAGCCATTGCCTACTTGTCCATGTTCAAAAAGTGAATGGGGCCACTTCATAAATGTTAAAATACTCATCGTTTTTAAAGTCTAGCCAGAGGGCGTAAACAATGTGTGTTAAAGTCCCCAAGCAGTGTTGACTTGTGAATTTATACATGGTATGTTTTAAAGCATATTTAAAAACACCACACAGACATAGACATACACATTATTAAAAGCTTGATTTTCTCACTTATGCAACTTATTTTAGAGGTAGGAAACTAAATTATGTCTCTAATTATAGATATAAACTCGTAACAGAGAAAAAAAAGTTTATATCTCGCAACTCTGACTACTTTTCTCAGAATTGTGAAATATAAACTCGCAATTGCGAGTTATAAAGTAACTTTCTTCTGAGGAAAAAATAATTTTTCAGTTTTTCGGTGTTCATTCAGCTCTTCAAGTTGAAACAGTAATAATATACATTTTCTTTTCTTTTTCAAAAACAAAGCATTATTAATAACTACTAGCACTTTAATTTTTTACTTTTTAATCAACAATACAGTTTAATTGAAATAATTTAATTATGGTCCGTGCATCTATTCCATTTGATTTATCCATGGCATTTGCATTTTGATTCTTTATACGCAAGTAATGTGGTCCAATGACTTGTTTGCATTATTTAGGCATTGTTTTATTTATTTGTAAGGCAACAGATTTATTAATTTTGTTTTGATGAAGTAAGTTTGCCATATGACTGTAAAACATTCAAATAGGCTACTGTACTATACATGTTTGATTTATGTTGAAGTGCTTGGGACATGACTTTTAATGGTGAGACTTTAGTTTTTTGTAATCAGACTCTCAAAAATGATATAAAAATGTGGATTTAGGTTTATCGACCAATATATTGGCCTTCAAATATAAAGAATTATCGGTTATCTGTATCAGCCAGAATGTTCATATCGGTGCATCCCTACAAAGCTTATTGCGATTTATTGGATGGACACAAGGTTTTGCTCATTCATCAACTTTGACCAAAAGATTGATTCTCGGGAATTAAGAATCAATAACAGAAATCAATATATTTTTTAACCCTGTCCTAGTAAATAACATTCTGCCACAAATGTTGTCAATTAAGCTTAACTTGTAATGAACATGAAATATTCTTTAAAACAGAGATCCTGGAGACCCACTGCCGGCAAAGTTTATTTCCAACCTGCTTCAGAATGCCTGCCTGATTTTTCAAGAGATAAAGAGCGTAATTATCTGAATTAGATGTGTTTGATTAGGGTTAGAGCTCAACTCTACAGGTTAAAGACCTCTGCTTTAAAAGATTGATTAGATGACTTGCTGACTTAATTAATGTTGGACTTTAAAACCAGTGCTTTAGGGTACGTTTATACGACAACGATATGCTTAAAACGGAGAGAATTTTTTTCATTGAGTTTTCCGCGTACAGTCTGCACAGTCAAAACGATCCGCGAAAACGACTAAAAACCCTGCATTCTGCTGCCAGGCCATTAGATGGCGATGTAACACTATAGACTGAACATGAGGTCATCGTCTTCAGAGATTCGCATTTTTGTTGTTTACATGATAACCATTTTTTAAAAAAACTTGAATTTTGAAACCCGTTTTCAAAAGTTTGCATTTTCAGGCACCGGTAAATGAAGAGATGTCTTATCGATCACAAGTTCAGTACTAGGACCGCTGCTGTTCACTCTGTACATGCTACCCTTGGGAGCTATCGTTAGGAAGCATGGCATTAGTTTTCACTGTTATGCCGATGATACTCAGCTGTATATTTCTTCTAACGAAACTTACCATTTCACAAAATTAACGGAATGCATAGCTGATATAAAAATTTGGATGACCAGTAATTTCCTACTACTAAACTCTGAAAAAACATAGATTCTAATTATTGGACAAAAAACTTCCACATGTAATAATAGAATGCTGTCTAACACTTGATGTGTCTTCGTCGTCGGTTAGGAACCTGGGTGTGCTCTTTGATACCAATCTTTCATTTGAAAGTCATGTGTCTAGTATCTGTAAAACAGCATTTTTCCATCTTAAAAAAAAAAATATATATATATCTAAATTACGCCATATCCTCTCATTGACAAATGCGGAAAAATTAGTTGCGTTTATAAAATTAATGCGTTCATGACATCAAGGCTAGATTATTGTAATGCTGTACTGGGTGGTTGCCCTGGACGCTTAATAAACAAACTACAGCTGGTCCAAAATGCAGCAGCTGGTGTTCTTACCAGAACCAGGAAGTATGACCATATTAGCCCGGTTCTGTCAACACTGCATTGGCTGCCTATTAAACATCGTATAAATTTTATAATATTGCTGATTACTTACAAAGCACTAAACGGTTTAGCTCCGCAGTACTTGAGCGAGCTCTTAACGCATTATAGTCCTTCACGTCTATTGCGATCTCAAAATTCCGGCCAGTTAATAATACCTAGAATATCAAAATCGACTGCTGGCGGTAGATCCTTTTCCTATTTAGCACCAAAACTCTGGAACAGTCTTCCTACCATTATGCACGAAGCAGACACATCCTGTCCGTTTTTGACCTAGCATTCACATAATACATTTTAGACTTCTATAATTCAATGTTAGGCTGCATAGATTAGGTCAGCCGGAACCGGGAACACTTCCCATAAATCCTGATGTACTCGTTACATCATAAGAAGAATGGAGTCTACGTTAATATTAGTCTCTCTGTTTATCCCGAGGTTTACCGCAGTCCGCCGGATCCAGGCCGTATCCAGATCTGATGAAGGACCTGCGTCTGGACGCGACGACAACGCATCCCTAAAGTGCCAGCTTCATCAGCCCTGTGAAGGCCTCATCGACACGACAGGCATCGGCACTGATCCTCAACAAACTCGTCTCCATACCGGCGTGATGACTCCGAATTCCAACCAGATGGAAGTGGATAATATTCTGAATGTTCTGATCCAATTTGACTTCTGACCTGTAATCCTGCCTGAATCATAATCATACACTGTTCGTTCGTTGGCCAGAAGAGAACCGGCCCCCGGTTTTTTTTCTCCATTCTGTCACTGATGGAGTTTTGGTTCCTTGCCACTGTCGCCTTGGCTTTTGGCTTGCTTAGTTGGGGACATTTAAATATTCAACAATATTATTGATTTGCCTTATTAAGGTGGATGATAATGCAATTTTCTTCTAGAAACAAACTTTGATGTATTATTTTCTTGTTATCACTGTGAAGCTGCTTTGATACAATCTGTATTGTAAAAAGCGCTATATAAATAAAGGTGACTTCACTTGACCCAAAACGCCGTTGTCGTGTAATGAAAGGCCAAAACGTATAAAAAGTTTTGCGTTTTTAGTTGAAAACGGTGTTGTGTAAACAGCCCTTTAGGCCCTGTTTACACGAGAACGATTCCGGGTGAAAACGTAAACATGTTTTATCGGATGTGCCTTTCATTTACACGGCGACAGCGTTTTGGGGGCTTAAAAACGCAAAAAAGTGAAACCACCCTCCAGAGTGGAAATCTTAAAAATGCTCCACCGTCGCGTTCCCGTCTAAAGGGTAAAAACGCAAATCTGCTCACGGTGGCTCTCGTCGAGTACGTGTTTACGTCACACGCATGCGCCAGTACAGGAAAATAACAACCAACATGTCAGATTATTTCCATATGTCAGACCTTCAAGTTGCCCTAGCAGCTCTGATAAACGTACAAGAGTCTTTTCAGCAGTTGTACAAAATATTCTCAGATATTGGTGGTGTTGTGTGTCAGTGCTTCACATTGCCACCTAGCCGCCTGGAGTGCATACTACGTCGAATTTCACACTTTTGCGTCACCATATGCACGCGGATTTCCCCCCCATAACGCTCGTCTAAACGCAGAATAAAAAGTGATAACGCAACGCCACTTTTGCGTTTTCTCTTTAGATCGTTTCCGGGTAAACATAGCCTAAGTATCTCAAAATCTTATCACTCCCTTCAAAACATTAAATTTAGCTACTCTGGATAGTGAGCAACACAGGATTGATACCTTATTTTAATAAGACAGTAAAAAACATAAACATCAATTTGCATATAGCTAATTATGTAGTTGTTCGTTGTCCATATGCCAGTCATACTCAAATCACAGAGAGGAATATTTCATAAGGTTTACTGGTTTTTGCACATGCATAAACAGCATACTGTCCTCCCCTGCTACCATCTCATGTCCTCGGGGTTAAAATACACAACTGACCTACTTAACCAGTGACAACAGCCTTCATAACACAGCTTTACTCTCTAGAGGTCTGAAATTAAGGATGAAACTGGCAAAATTTTTGCATAAAAAAAAGGCAAGTAAATTTACTTGTCGTCTGTCAGAAGGGTGTTTGAATGGTAAATATTTACAATGGGTTTCCCAGCTGACTGGCAACATAAGGCCCAAGTTTACATTAGTCATGCATCTTGGAGGGGGGGGGGGGGGGGGGGGGGGGGGGTGAGAAGAGGGTATCTGATCTCAGGTCATTGCTTCATGCATGCGTGAGACGAATCAAGCTAATCACCTAATCACCAGCAGGGCCCTTGACACCCGAGGTTATTAGGGTTAGATCTAACCGAACACCTCAGAACTGCAAAACAAGGACGTCCAGCAACGAACTGTTTCAGGACAAATAACAGCACGCTGAGAGCTGCAAGCCCCTGCAAGGATAGAGTTTCAAGTGCTTCTAAATGCAGAAGCATGTTTGAGGGACACAGAAAGAACAATGGGAAAGAGGACAGAAGGTACGTACAGAGTAGAAGCATAGTCTGTAAGCAGGTTCCTCATCCATTCCCGGCCCTGACATGCTACCGAATTTGCTCATGGCAACCTGTTCACCCCCCTTAACGAGGATCTCTGCTGCACGAACTGCCTGACATCGTCATTTGACATCTGGACCAAAAATAGCATGGTTGAGCATGACTCCAGTGGACTCGGGTAGATGCCTCTGTCAATCAGCAGGACAGACTCCTTCTTCTGGCAATCGGGACAGTCTTTCTTTGAACCTGCAACGTCTCGACTGCACAGCGACTCTATAGTGTTTCTGTTTTAGTTGTGGTGTGTTCAACCTCCACAGCTTGCAGAGCTCCTCTCTCTCTGTGCAGTCATGTGCTCATGGCAGGCCGCCCACTCGTCCATGTGCTGGAGGCGGCAGGGCTGTGTGTGTGTGTGTCAGCGCGTGTGCATTAGACACCGCAGACTCAGCGTCCGATTGGAGCTTGGCGGTGCGTAACTCACACAGGGGTTATAGATGTAAATAGAGATGCACCAACGAGATGTGGAACAGACACAGCCACGAGGATGTTAAGATTTTTATACAAATTTTTAAATCATATGCTTTAAAGCTTTGAATATATAAACGGCTCTGCCTTTGAGCTGGAAATTAAATGAGTAATATGAAGAACACAGTTGCTTTATAAAAAACGTACTCAGGTAGTTTGCTCTCAAACATTAAACATATGCTACATTTTGCATTGTTATTTACTAGGGGTGTAGCGGTTCAAATTACTCGCGGTTCGGTTTTTATCATGGTTCAAGGGTTACCATTTTGGTACGGTTCGGTAAGTGCTATGTTCAGGGGAAAAAAGCCTACTGTCAAGTAAAAACAAAGAATATAAAAACACAAACTACAAGCAACAGCACAAATAAATAACCCAGAGCAAAGATACAAATAAAATAAATTCAAAATTTCCGGTAATTCAAATCAAATTAAGTTCTCTTTCGCGTCTTCTTGAGCTTGAATGTTTAAATTGGCAAGGCTTAAATGACTTTAGTTTAAACACAGATATCAGCGTGTGCTGTTTCGGTCTATCAACACCTGGGTGATGACGGCGTAAATGACTAGCCATATTAGAGAATACGACACTCCTATTGAACAAAGTTTTAAAAAAGTGACTTTCGTCCACGTTTTTATTTATTTATCATCAGTGTTGTTAAGTATTGAGAAGCAAGAAAGCATATCCATCGACAGAAACATACATTAGCCAAACTCTGTTTTACCTTTTGCAGGCTTGGAACACTCGATTATAAAATTCTATAGATTCTAAATTGGGACAAATTTCAAATGTCAAATTCATGTCTACTACCACTCTGACGCAGTCCATCTTTATCTAAATAAGCAAAAACAGACAAACCAGTTCCACAGAAAATATTCATCTTAACTCTTTCCCTCTACATTATAATTTTGTTTTTACAACATTTAAAATCAATGAATTTAACAAACTGCTGCCTGAGCTCAAGTTCAGACTCAGTCTTATGTTCATGTATTTATTTTATTTGTTATGCAACTTCATAATAAGCAGAATAAAAATACAATCAGGTGGTCATAAATTACAAAATAAACACAGACAGGTAGATCAGGTCTTCAGTCTGAAGGGTGTTCCTGGAGCATTATCATTATGGCAAAAAATAAAAATAAAAACCTTCCAGCAGACCCATCTGCACTATCCCTTACATTACATGTTATGTTGCATTACCTCATCACGTACTGTTTTGCTAATATGCTAAAGTTATGTTCCATCGTACTATTGTATGTAATACTATGTTGTTAGGATGATGTTTACTGTTATGTTGCGTTGTATTACTGTTATGAACCGCTATGTTGTCATGATATTGTAGTTAATGTTATGCATTTATGTTCATGTTACATTGCATTGTATGTTATGTGCACACTGTTATGCACTGTTCTGCTGTCATGTTAATGTTATGTACTGTCATGTTGCGTTGTTAATGATACTTTATGTCGTCATGTAAATGGTATGTTGCATTAGTTATGTTGACATGTAAATGTTGTGTTGCATTGTATTACTGCTATGAGGTCATGCTATTGTCATGTTAATATAATGTTATGTTGTCATGTAAATGTTGTTGCATTGTACTAACTACTGTGATGCAGTCATGTTATAATGTTATGTTGCATTGTATAACAGTAATGTCGACATGTTATTTTCAAGTTTAATATAAATGTTATGTTGTGCTACTGTCATGTCATGTAATATAAATGTTGCAATGCTGTTATGTTGTGTTGCATTGTATTACTGTTATGTAGTCATGTTATTGTCTTTTTAATATAATGTTATGTTGTGCTACCTTTTATGTCATCATATAAATGTTATTGTGTTGCATTACTGTACATTGTATTACTGTCATGTAATCATTATTGTCATGATCATGTTAGTTATTTTACATTCTTTTATGTCAATGTTATGTTGCGTTGTGTTACTGTTATGGTTGCGTTTGTGTTGTGTATCTGGGAAACAGTGATTTTAAATCAGCCAAGTCAAGAATACAATCATATATCACAAGCCACGCGAGTAGAGTACGTTAGCTCGCACAATCACAACCTAAGTTCACTGCTGCTGTCTACCACCTACCCAGACAACATATTTTACTAAAATACCGCACAGTTCTTTAATCCTATAAAACAAGTAAAAATATGACGTGAATGACAGCAGTCATCAAATTTTTACTACGGTTTTGTATTGTAGCAACTATGCTATTTTGATGGGAAAGCACTGTTACCATAGTAACTGACATAACTGACAGCTGCCTACCCAGACAGCAGTCTGTGCTTCACGTGCGCGTTCACCGCGTCCAGAACGCACTTATGTTGTCTATGTAGGCAGCAGGTCAGTGTGTTTTGAGACAGCCGTTGTTTGTTACCTTCAGGGCGATGTTGATGGGCGTATTCCTGCCTTTGCCTCCTCCATGAGATGATCCAGAGCTGTTACTGGCCGACCTGTCTCTGCCGTCCCCGCTCTGACCCGCTCTCATCCCGAACCGGTGCTGCTGAGCCGCGCCGCGCCGGCGCCCATCGTGCCGGCCGTCTTTCGACATGAGCCCGCGGTCAAACGAGCGACTTTCAGCGGACAAGAACTTCGCAACCAGAGGGCGAGAAATCAAACAGGCCTCCTCTTCTTTTACACTGAACACTCACGGGTCGTGTGGAGCGAGAGGGAATGTGACGCCGCCCGCTGGACTGGAGGACCGCACTGCGCAGACCTTCAACGGTAACCAACACAGTTCCCGTCAAAACACACCATAGTTACTAGTTATTGCGGCTAGTTAGTAGAGGTAGTTGTAGATGATTATATCATAAATATATAATACATGATTTGAGATGATTGACGTTATTTTCCATATTTTTTTTCTAGTGCTGTCAAATCGATTAATCTCGATTAAGCAAGTTTTTGTTTAATATGTATATTATAATCATGTAATAATAATAATAAATGTATACATAAAAGTTTTTGTTTATATAATATATATATGTGTGTGTATACTGTACATAAATATTATATAAACAAAAACTTATATACAATATATATGAAAACCTTTATTATATGTTAGATGCGGTTATTCGCGATTAATTGATTTTGGGGAGCCTACTAAGAAGTTATTTCAATGTGAAACAATATTCAGTGCATGAAGTAAAATGTAGGTGACAATAACATGATATAACAAGGTGGAGAGGGATTGCAAATAACTATAAAAGTTTTTTTTGTTAATGTAAATAGACTTTTAATTATATTGGAAAATATATAAAAGTATTGATTTAAACACTGTGCACATGGTGGAAAACTATTTATTATAATGATTTAAGTGATGTATTTTAGGCCCAAAATTATAAAATGTCACTTATTAAATACATATATGATTTTATTTGTTTATATACATATACATATATAATAAATTAAAATAATATAATTATGTATTTATTTAATGCAATTATTATGCTTATTTTAATTTTATAACTTTAAAAAATTTTTTAAAACTTTTGATACTGGGATGAAGGTTGTTCCCCCTAAATCCTATTTATAGATTATGATTTTAACTTCCAATCAAATACATACTAAGAAAGTGTGTGGTTTCTGAGATATTACAAGAACTAAATTTATTGACCTTTATCTAGTTATATCTAGATATCTCAAAGAACTTTACCTTGCAATTTCTTTCAAATAAACTTTAAAATGACAGAAACAGCTAACAGTAAAAATGAAACCTTCTAATGTGCAAAAACAGCAAATTTAATGTTTCAGTCTTGAACTTTTCAGCATGCTGTTTTCAGTGACTAACCGCTGTTG
The DNA here is from genome assembly GCA_030578275.1 of Meda fulgida. Classification (NCBI taxonomy): domain Eukaryota; kingdom Metazoa; phylum Chordata; class Actinopteri; order Cypriniformes; family Leuciscidae; genus Meda; species Meda fulgida. The sequence continues at coordinate 11,929,332 of CM060640.1, read as the reverse complement.
TTGTTTTTAATAGTCAGCTACATTAAACCAAAGTCCAGGACCCAATAATGGATTCAATTTCACTGACACTCTATATATATATATATATATATATATATATATATAGAAAAAATACCATTCCAGGAAAAACACATACATATGATATTATACATAATCTGAAAAGATTTAAAGAATTTTTTTCTTGTGGTTCCATGTGTGCTGCAAAAGCTGCACTGAAATACATTCATTGCATTCACATCTATCTTTAACAAAGGCCTTTTCATTCACAAACATGTGCAACCAAACACAACCATTCCATCAAAAGACTCATTTCATCCATTGCAATCACAAAAAAAAAATCTGATCCATTATCCATAATAATCCATTGACAGTAAGTTAATACTCCCAAAACAGAAGCTGCCATTTTGTGAGAAAATATTCATCTAAATTGACAAGAGCTGCCAGACATTGTAGGCTAAAATTATTACCAATTCTATTAAAAAACCTTGCTATTAAACTTCAAATTTCTCAGTTCAAGATCACTGGTGTCTTATTTCCTCCTGAACAGTAAAAAGCATGAGCTGTAACTAGGGATGCACAATATATCGGCCTCCATATTAGTATTTTAATGTTATTGGTATCGACCAGATACAAAGAATTTGGCCAATATCTTAAAGCTGATAATGGATTATTTACTCTTATTATTAGACACTTCAGATGGGTCTCAAAAATATCAACTGAGATTTAGGTTTATCAGCCAACAAATCAATTATCGGCTTTGAAATATAAAGAATTATCGTATCGGGCAAAATGTTCATATCGGTGCATCCCTAGCTATAACTATGATAAGCTTAAAGTTATAACTGACAAGTAAAAAAACAGAAATCAAGGCCACATGTGAAACTTTCATCCAAACGACAAAGAAAAACCAATTCGAATTGTACTGGTACATAAAACTCATGTATTAATGTCCATGAAGTAAAAACCATTGGGGGGGGGGGGGGTAACACTGAATGAAACGGAAGGTCTACCCTTCAGAGGTAGGTAGAGCTGTACATGATAATTCCTAAAACAAAGCAGGATTGCAGGAGAAAAGAAAAACAGGGAATATTGCAGATATGCAGTGATTTAAGCTAATTCATGTGCTGGTGGTACAATTACTGGACATTTCTGAAAGAGACAAAGCAGGGGTTTTTTTTCCACAGAAAAGCAATTTAAAGCACATACAGTATTTTACATTTCATCTATACTTGTATATAAAAACAAACTAAGAACAAAAAAGGTTAAATTCCTCAAATTAGGACTGACATGAATAAATGGTAGTAAGCGGTCAGTAACTGGAAACCACAAGACAGAGAATCGAGTCGAGATTTACAAATGAGCTATGATGCGTTTCCATATGCTCCACGCGGGATGTCACCGGATTTTGATTACACTTCACCAGAAAGCTAGAGCGAAACTGATAGGCCATTAAATACACATCAAATCTAGAGTAAAAAAAATTAATAAAAAGCCAGCTTGTCTAAGAAAAAACACCTTTAACTAAAAAGGAATGCATAATGAATTAAAACCAAATGGCAAGTTGTGTTTTACAAACTTGACAGGAAAAAATATATATGTACAAATGTTATATATACATATACACATAGTTGAATGTATATATTCATTTTCTATATATTTATATTCAACCGTTCAATCTCGTTGAAGTAAGCCAGTGGCCTGGTAGGGCAGAGGGTCCCTTAGAGCACCAAAATGAGTGACGTAAGTCCACTTCTGCACAGCGCTTTACGTTAAAGTCCGAATCAGGCATAGACTCCAGAGCAGGACGACCAATCAGAAATCATCTTCTTGTCTGTAAATGAGTGTGTGTATAGAAAACATATGCATACATCAAGTCATTTGTCTTAAAACATTAGTCCCGAGCCCCCCTCCCTTCCCACATAAAAGAACACCCATGTAGGCAAGTCTGTAGTTGAAATCCTTATGGCAAAGAGTTTGTGGCGAATTCTCCTTTCCCCGCAGTGTAAATCCCCCACTGATTAAAACAGTCTGGTTGGCAAGAAATGATTGTTTTCTTGGACATTCAGTCTGGGGGTAGAAGGTCATGCAGGCGAAATCTCTCTCTTATGTATGGCCGAACGTCCTCATTCTGGAATAAAAACACAAAAAAAATAAAAAAAATTAAATCAATACAAAGTCAACAAATAAGTTGTACACGACACCTTAAGATTGGCTCAGACTACAGGAGTTTCTTCCTTCAAATATAAACCTGCACAAAGGGGTGTGCCGGTTTCAGAATTGGTGATGACGGTTAAGACGTGAGTAAAAAATGTGACGGTTCGTAACATAACCGCCGCCGTCGTCCGGGGGGATTGCACAGCAGACATTGATTAGTTACTTGCTCTACGTTTATTTAAAATGATTGTGCTTTCCATTAAATGAATCACACACAGTAAACAAATCCTAAAAAAAAAAAAAAACAGGCCTATAATGTTTTTCTCGAGTATGTGTGTGTGTGTGTGTAGGGTGCGGTGGTGACGCTGCCAATAAAGCACCTAAAAGCTATCACAAAGAACCGGCAAAAGTAATGATTATGAATATGTAAAATATAGCAAGGAGATATTTTAATTGTTTATTAATAAACAAGTGTTTTCTGTCAGTGTCGGCTGCAAAGATGAAGTTGACGATGCTGACTCGCGATCTTCAGTAGTGAACGCGCCAGAGAGAAATGCACATTTCATACGGATTACATAAGCAGAGAGGAGTCTGTAGTCTGTCTTCTTTCGTTTTGAATTGTTCTGTTTAAAAGTACACATGTCTGTGAGGCAAGGCTACCTTATACGCTGAGTTTCAGTTCATTTATGAGACGAGCTCCAGTTCACGCCTCCGTTACGTGATTATCTATCGTCTGCTATATTTACTTCTTATTTATTAAATCCAGGCAATTGGTTGATTAAACATTGATTGAAATGAAGATACAATTAATACAAAACAAAATTCACTTTAAAGAAAGGTTTTGTGCTTTCTGTTTGATGTCTCTGTGAAAGTTTTAAAGCATCTTTTAGTGCGGCTTTCAGAGCGCTCACGTCCGTAAAACATTGTTTTTTCCTCATAAATGCGAACACAAAAAATCAATTAAAACGAATATTTTATGTTCTGTGGAGACTACAGTTGCTCATAATTTGTATTCTGAATACGTAACGCCGGTACATGTATTCCGTTACTCCCCAACACTGATATTAGTAGCCTAAATAACCTTATCTGCATGATATTTTAATAACACGGTTTTGGCGGTTATAGAGTTCTAATGACGGTGTCCAACTATAACCGTCGGTCACACGGTTATATAATAACCGTCACACCCCTACCTGCACACACTACAAGATTCGAAAATCGTGGCGCATCACACACAACTACGATTATCATGCCAGATTTAGCACCTCACGTGATCTCAAGAGGAAGCGGATGTAAACAAATGGATACTGTGTCGCGGGAACTTGCTGAAGACATTATACGAGAGATTATAAAGGCAGGCACATTTCGACCAGCAGTTCCTTCATCTCTGTTGTCTGAGTGTTCACGCGCTCAACAAATATGTCTGTGATTGGCTACAAAAACATGTTTTAAATAGACGTCTTTGACGCTCTTCACAGAGCTTACACAGATACACACGGGAGTGTTTGAAAGCAGGCATCTATCAGCTCATCTCTAACACATCCGCTGACAGACGCCTGCTTTCAAACGCTCACGAGTGTACAATTATTTTGAACTTAAGTGCGTGACACCTCAACCCAAAACATACAGAAATTAATGTGACGCAGATCATGGATAGTCGTGGTTTTACAGACGATGGCCAGTTTCTCAATATGGCTATGTAAAAATGCTTTAGTACACAGAAAAGTTGACTGTTAATAATAAAAAATAAAATAAAGTTGTGAAAAAAAACTGGTACTATCTAAAAAAAAAAAAGGATTATGGATATGCATGGTTTGAGGTATTAAAATGATTAACAATTATTATTATTACTAAATTAAATATATAAATGTATTTTAACAAGATGTATTTACTAAGTATTTTGTAAAAAAAAAAAAAAGTACATTAAATTTGAAATTAAAACAATTATTAAAACCCATCACATCATGAAGGTATAGTTTTCACACTAAGATATCATGTAGAATATAAAAAGTACATTTCATTTTTTTTATTTAAAACAACAATTGAAACCAAATCACAAATGAAGGTATAGTCTTAACACAAAAAAATTTAATGTTTGGTATTAAATTTTTATAGCAATTATTCTGTAAATCGGCTTAAAATAAAGTTTACTGTAATACAAATTTGAATATGTGAAAAAAAGCCCTGGTATTATCCAATTATCTAAAAAAAATCTATTTTATGAATAGGGAATAGTTAAAATTAGTGCTGTCAAACGATTAAAATATTTAATCGCGATTAATCGCATTAATATCATAGTTAACTCGCGATTAATCGCAAATAATCGCACATTTTTATTCGAAATATCTCTTGATTTCTTTTTGTCCCATTATTTTTTTTCTCATTTTAATGCTCTTATCAACATGGAAAAGTGAATCGGCTTGCTTTGTGCAAATGTTTTTTTTTTTATTGAAAACAACTTTGGCATATACTGTGTTCAATTTCAACCTAACATTCTCACTTGGAGCAAATAATCTCTCACACGATGTAACGCTGTCCATCAATAAAAGGGTTAAAGAAATACTGACGAGGTCCTGATATTGACGAGCGGGCGGAGAATGCGCATCAGCTGTGTGTGTGTGTGTGTGTGTGTGTGGCCATCAAGTGATATTTCTGACTGGACGTGCTGCGATGATAGCTCAGTTCACAACGACAAAACACACAGATCACTTTGGTCTTGTCAATGGAACCATTTGGCAACTTTTTAAAAGTAAACTTTCCATTCAGAATCTTATTGCCATCCATTTCGGCGTCTCGCACTCGTCATCCACTCAAAACGTAACGTTAACCCAGCCTACTTCTCCTTGGCCGGATCGCAAGCCCAAACAAGTGTGTGCGGCGTGCCTGTTGTTTTCGGTCTAGCTAGATCCAGTGTGATGTTGTAGGTTTACTTTCAGACAGGACGAAGAATGCGCAGCGTCAAAAGTTGAACTATTTTGAACTTTGACCGTGGCGTGCGCGCCACTGCGCTTGCGCTTTGGTTGACAAAGCAACAAAACGTCCTCGCGCAGCGCAACTTAAGCCATTGAAATCATGATTGAAATGAATGGGTTTCATAGGGCAGCGCCGCGTATGCCGCATCCTGTTGCAAAAGCATGTAAAAAACTACAAAGTTTGCTAGGCCAAAAAGAACGTTAATCTCGCGATAAAAAAATTGACGCCGTTAAAATGGGTTTGCGTTAACGCCGTTAATAACGCGTTTAACTGACAGCCCTAGTTAAAATATTAATAATAAATCATTATTACTTATAATTAAATTGCAAAGAAATCTTTTTAAAATAAATGTCTATTCTATACATTTACTTTTTATTGAAAACAACAATAATTAAAACCCATCACATCATGAGGGTATAAGGGCATTTACAGATTTTATATTACAGCAATAGTTTTGTAAAAAGGCATAGCGATTTTTTTAAAAAGCAAAATAAAAAAGTCCTGGTATTATCTAAAAGAAACCCACATAGTATTATGAAAGTGTGTCATTCGAGTTCACATAATAATAACTACCACAACTGTACTATCATTATACCATTATTCTTAATTAAATTGCAAAGAAATCTGGTTTAAAATAAAATGGATCTCAATAGAAAAATATGTACAATTAATATTTATATTAAAAATAAAAACGTATTAACTTAACTTAATAAACTAAGATAGGAGAAAGTATTTAATTATCTGGAGAGAAAAAACCCAACTATACCTTCATCAATAAAAAGCAGCACACAAAAGACAAGATGCACATACCAGTTCTACCAGCTTCTCCAAAAACGGCACCAGCTTTAGGAGCTCATTGTCATTCTTGTCCACAAACCAACTCTCAATGGGGATCCCATTGGAAAGCTGCAACGAGAGAAGCACATCCTGAGCTTTACATACTAATTACAACAGCAGAGACCACATCAATGAAGGTGAAACCCAAGGCGGCTTCACGAACCTGGTAGGCAAAAGCCTGAGGAGAGTTGTCTATGATCACCGTCTTGGAGAGATCCCTCCCGAGGATGTTAAGATCTTTGATGTAGTTACCTTGGACGCATACGCAGTGCTCGCGAAACAATCTATGCCTGAGGGAAAAAAGCTTAATACTCACTTTAAACATCATACAACTTGTGAATTCACACACATTTGTTCCCATCACACCTCCATACTATTAATGCAGCTGCAATTTAATGCATTTAAACTTCACTTTATATATTTATTTTGAAAGAGCACCTGCTTGAGACAAGACAAAAACAATTTTAAGCAACTGACCTAACCAACTGTTTTTTAGGATCCAGGATGTTCAGCAGCTTGTCGGCATATACCTTCTTGGAAGCAGTGAAGAGTATAATCTGCAGATAATTTAAGGTTATGTCATTAACGTCAGTCAGAGGTGTAAACGGTAGACCACATCATAAAAAAACGAGAAGACCAACAACTAGGAATGCACAATTTTCAGCTACCAATTTTTTTTGTCCGAAAGGGTTTTGAAGGGCCGAAATCATTGCCCGAAACAGTCACGTTAGATTAGTGCTTCTCCGATGGCACGCTTTATTTTTTGTTTAACGTGGATAAACAGTTAAACATGTCGGTTTAATGTTACTAAATTAAACTAAAAATAGTAGTTAATAAAAAACTACTTTCGTTTTCTGAAAATTTTCATTTCGGCATTTAGGAAAAAAATTACGAAATCAAAAAAAGTGAATAGCACTATGCAAAATTATGATTTATAAATGGTTTTAACATATCGTGCAGCCATTGAAAACGGTCTGGTAATGCGGTTCATGGATTCTTTATAAATAATAAAATCACAGTTTCCAGAATAAATCAAAACAGTTCAGCAGATTTGTGTGCATATATATATCAAATATTAGGTACTTTTCATGTGATGTTATTTTTTGTTAGCTAATAATTACTCTTTAATAGTTATCTTTAAATATTAGATTTGAGCCTTTATTGCTTTAATAAATTAATGGGACACACTTTTGTATGTGCTGATTGCTGGGACTTTGCACATGCTTCACAACAACCTCAAATAAACAAAACGTTTATTCAAAGCCAGAGTGTTTCATAAATAAATCATGTCAACTCCATTATGGAACTGAAAACAAAATAATAATAAAAACACCTGACTTACCTCATAAATCTGAGACATGCGTTCCAGGAATTCTCTAAAGAATGGCCGTAACCGGACGTACACCTTTAGGAATAAGAAAGCAAATCACTCTAACAGAGCTATGTGCAAAGACGTACAAATGTTAAATATTGATTGTTTGAGATGCTTGTTCTGTACCTGGTAAATGACGTCTTGGAAAAGCACAGGGAAGGTCAAAGCTGCATCCTCCAATTCATTGAGGCTGCAGTGGACCAACGTCTCATCCTGGAATAAAACCACAGTGACGGCTTGATCCTTGCATCAAAAAGAGCTTGCATCAAACTACTAAGATCAGAGTTGAATGCCAACGTACCAGATCCAGGACGAGGGAGAACTCAGGGGTGCTCCTGGTTTTCAGAGGGAGCGCAGGCTTACGGGTGAGCTGCTCTTCAGTCAAGGGTGGCACGTGTTTGATAAAGAAATAACTGTAAGACAGAGGCAAGTTAGCACACGAGCATGCGTCTATATTGAAGTTATTCAGATTTAGAGCATGTTGAAATTAGGCTCACGGGTCAAAAACTTCCCAGTCTTCTTCATAAGTCCCCTCTGGAGGAGGAGATGGCGGGACATCCGGGTAATTGCTGTTGCATCCAACGGCTAACCAAGAGAGAAAATGTGAGGATGGTCATCTTCAGGCAGCGGTACAGCTGAAGAACATGCCACACTCACCAGTTAGAGGAGGCATATCCGCCTCTGTGACGATCTCTCCTTCCTCTACCGGTGTGTCTACGAGAGGCAGCGGTCGAGGGTTTAGTGCGGGGTCAAAGGTCAGGTCTCGGCCATCTGTGGTAGTGCTGGTCGGGGTTTCCTCGAGCTGCTCCATTTCGAGCTGCTTCACGATCTCCTCAGCTTCCACCGCCTGACCCGGGGAATCAGAGCCCGTTGTAGCTGGAGGATGAGGACGGCTCAGTTTAACAGTGTGATGAAATCAGAGAAAACTCACAAGAAATGCTGCAATTTCATCGGTGAATGGTTAATATTTCAGTTTGCCGCAGGTGTGACTGGTCTCAGACAGCAGCGAAGAGTCTCAATTCGGCCCAATTGCTTTAGCTCAGAAATCATGCACTTTGAATTTTAGTTCTTAGTTTTAGTTCTACATTATGGGTGTGTTCACACTAGGGATGGGACGGTATGAAAATTTCGTATCACGATTATAGTGACCAAAATTATCGTGATTAGTGAAAGTGTTCAAAAGAACTGATGCTCACACTGAAATCATTTCAAAAAGTTGTATATTTGAAAATCAACAAACAAATAAAACAAGCAGCTCTATACACTTTTTTAGGGAAGATTCTATTCTGTAGCATTTCCTTCCTTATGACCGTCGTCAATAGCAACGCATTATAACAGCGCATATTCATGTATCACGCGCTCTCTCATTTCATTCAAATACAACTTGCCATTTTGACTCTTGCGTCTCCATTTTTTATTGTATTAAAAATCAAATCAGAGATGATTTATTGTTTAGAGTTTGATAATATTGTTTTGATCATCTTTTCTGGACGAGTTTTGTACGCTGTATTTAAAACAATCTCAATTCAATATGTCACCGTAATTATGTGGTAAAAAAAAAAAGGTAAAATAAGTGTACAATAAATATATACATTATTATCTCTTAAATGTCACTCTTAATCGTATTGTTTGAACGTGTTCGTTCATCTTTGGCTCAAAGCCACTTGCTGCCAACTTTTCTTCGCAGAAGCTTCACATTTATTTCACATGAGAGATCAAATATTTCAACTCAAAATAACATTTTGTGCCCAATTATTTCCCAGACGTAGTTTTGGTATTGAGGTCAAAGTTAACTTGCCTTGAGTTTGCTATACAACAGTGGGTGACGCTCACAAAAGACGACTCGGCAGATTTGAAGTGTATTGCAGTGACTTTTTTTGTGCACGTTCTGCAGACAGGGTGACCATCCTCGATTAAGCTTCCCTCAGGACTTTTGTAAAAGTAAAATATGACCACACCTCAGATTTGGTCCTCTTAAAAGGCTGAAAAATCTCCCGAGCACGGGCAATGCCTTCCGCCATTTCCTCTCAAATAAAAAAAAAACCCAACTTTGCGCGCTGCGCCTGCGTCAGACTGTGGACAGGATTTATAGTGAGTTATTTAAATCGCGATAATCAAACTATTTTAATGATGATTCAATGTTAAACGATAATACTAACCGTCAGTACATTTTATCGTGGTTTATAGTGAAACCGGTACTCGTCCCATCCCTAGTTCACACTTGTAGTTTTGGTTCGCTTGGTCCAGACCAAAAAAATAAATTTAGTCCTCGTCCACCAATGGTTCAAATTACTATTTTAACACCGAACCTAAAGGCATAGGGATGGTTTCACAACCCGATTGATTGGCTTTTACTATAATATGTATATTTTGCATATATTTTATAAACATCCAAAACAATGCTGTGTACTGTGTACAAATGGGCTTGTTGTATATGCGTGGCCTACATGTGATAATATTTTGACCAGCTGAGAACTCATTAAGAGATCATAAAATTTGTAAAGGAGTCAAAAAAACGAAAGAAATCCCTCAGTCACACACACAAACACAGATCTGCTGCGAGGAGATGCAGGTCTGATGCCTGTACCGAACTGTGATGGGCAACATCGCGACTATGATGAGAAAAAAATTGGTATGCCTGAGCATTCTTTCCTTTTTAGGGTCGTAGACCCAATATAATGAAATATAACTATAACCGTTCCTTATGGTTCTTAGAACCATCCGGCCCAACGGAGGAAAAGTGGCTAATGTCGACTTCGCTATTTGGCTATTGGTTAGTATTTTATGGTTACACTTTATTGTAAGGCGAGTTACATTGTACTTATTCACAAGTACTGAGTAATATCAATTAACTACATGTACTTACATGAGTTATGGTTAGTTACTTGTAATTGTGCATAATTTGCTGTTATTACTATAGTAGGTACATGTAGTAACATGCAACTACATCACCTTAAAATAAAGTGTTTCAAATGTCCTTTGGAATATTGTGTGCTGTTGAATTGTAACAAAAAAGGCCAGTTCAAACCAAGAATGATAATAACTATACTATAAAAGCATCAACAGTAATGCACAATAATGTTGTCTATTAGAAGCGTTATTTACTGCAGTTTTGTCGTCTGCCCGAGCTCAAAAAAATATCAGTTAAGAAGAATTTCATTCTAAATATTTCATCAAACTGGCCCCAGGAATATGTATAAATAAAAAAAAATATGGTCAATATTGATTTTATGTTTCATGATTTCATGCTTAATTTTTATTCACACATTTTTGTATATCAAAAGGACTGAAAAGGTGATTAACTTCATGTCACTTAGGCACATACATTTAATCAGCTGACAAGTGCGATCACAGGCCCTTACCATTTTTGTTGGCGGGTGAGAAGAAGCTAAAAACGGGAGAGAAGATGGTTCCCAGGAGGGTGGTGCGGGGAGGACTGCTCGGGGTTTCTGCCTGCACCTCCAGCTTCCCGTTGGGCTTCACTGGTATACTCTGACCTGTCATAGTATCTGAGCAGAAGAAAATGAGAAACATTCAGCACCAATAGCTCGCTGACAGCCTGCATAACCATTCACAACAATGGTCATTTACATACAGAACTCTTAAAAGAAGAGCAGCCTGTTTATCTGTGAGTGTCAGCACTCCTACCTCCATTGACAGGGCCTTTCCTGCGGGCTCTGGGGTTTGCTCTGCTGGGCAGGTTCCCACTAGTCGGAGTGGATGTGATCAGATTACTGTCCGAATCACAGTCTACACGGCTTCTCTTAGCAGGAGGGCACTGCTCCACCTGACATTAAGAAATACAGCTCAAATCAAACTTGTGTCGTTGACTCCACAGAATCATCTCAAAAACCACTTTCGAATCCTAACCTTGACAGCATTGCCTCTGATGAACCGTTTGATGGTGGAGAAAATGCCTGTGTCTCGTTTCTGCATCTTGCTGTCTTCGGAGGGCAAAGTGTGTTCCACCTCGGAGAGCTTCCTCTTGGTCTTGGCAGTCCGGGCGGACGGGGTGGCGCTCCGCTGCTGAGATGCCTTACGCACTCTCAGCCTCATTGTCCCAAAAGTCACATGTAAGACTGGAAAAGACAAAACCAGTTTATCTACTGTGAAAAAGGTGCAGAGCAGCACCATGCATATTTGCATAAATTTCATTTCAAATTTCAATACCGCTACATTAATAACATTGAATGCGAGATATTCAGGCTGTTGGGAAATTCCATTCTGGAAATCAGTCATGGCAACTCAAGGAAAACAATCGGATCTCTTCCCTGCTGCCGTTGACAAGAAAGGTCTGCACAGCACCCTACCGCCTGTCTTTAAGAGTGCCACAAAAAGAGGGGGAAACCATCACCCAATCAATGGGGATTTATGTCAGCGCTAACTATTGAAGACTGTAATGGGTTAAAACTGGGGACACCTGGTTGGAAACCTTCACGCTCTTGAGTATGGGATTTGAGAATAGAAACTTGGAACCGATATGTACGTAGGCGTCCAATGATCGAATCCGTCTAAGTTGTTCTGACTCTTTTCCACTATCCTATCAATAGCCTAAAAGTGGCAAAAGCCCCTATGAAAATATTGCTGTGCAATTATGATTTTGCATTTGATTAAATATTAAGTAATTTGTCTAATAATTATTAATTAAAGGAAATAAGAATTTTGAAGGACAATTAAGCCATGTACATTTGTCTATATAAGGTAGGGATATACCGTAGGGCCGTCAAATTAAATTTGAATTTAAAATATTCGTCGAATTTAAAATAAAATCCACATTCGAATGAAAAAATGGTGCATAAAAATTTTAGATGTGCATCAGGCAGCCTTACCAGTGGCGATAAAGATGCGCTGATGTGAGAGTCGTGGTTGCCTTTTAATGCCACATCCAAAGCTTGTGCCTGCAAGCAGTGTTTTAGACAGCGTGCAAATACTGTATTGAGTGCTCTTTCACCTTTAATTCACACAAAATTGTCAAAATGGAAATAAGAGAGCAAGTGAGAAATATCGGTATCAGCCTTTGTAAAAATCGGTCAACTAATTGACCAAAAAATTCCTATTGAAACTGAAGCACTTAACTACAGCGTTAATTAAATAATCCATTATTAATTGGCTTTAATATATAGGCTTAATTCTCTTATCTCGAGCCAACAGCCGTTATATTATCCATAACATTTTTTTTTACACATTATATATATATATATATATATATATATATATATATATCAGCCGATATTGTGGCCGATATATATCCTGCGTCCCTAAGATAATGGTTTCCCACAGGAGGGTCGAGAGCCTCTGGGAGTTCTTGAAGGAACCGCAGGGGTTTGTTAGTTGATCATTTAGTTTTTTGTCAAGTAGGGGTGTGTGATATAAATCGTCTGCGATAATATCATAATTGTTGTTTTAACAATGTGGGATTTGACATTTTCGAGTATAGCCTATCCCTTACACACCCAGAGAGTGCATGCAATACTCTACGTGATGTAGTCTTGTAGATTAGACTAGTGTGGGTGCGCATTTAGAGTGCGCGCTTTTACCGTGTGATATAGTCTTTATTTATTTCATTTGGTAATAAATATCACAAGAGTGCAGTTTTTCTCCAAAAACATGATAAATTTTCACCAACGAAAATAGATCAAAACAAAGCCACACACGGCTGTGTTTCCTTACTGAGTGAATCAGCTTTTTGAATGAATCAATTGACTAGGATAGATTAAGATAGTCAAATGCTTATTTCCTTGAATGAATCAGCCGTTTGAATGAATCTGTTGAAACTCAATGATTTGCTCATTAACAGTGACTTGCTGCCACCTACTGGCGCTTTAAATTTAACATTTGAAGTATCTTTTCTTGTTTTAAATAATTTTAAATATCAATATTCAATATTGTAAAGATTAATTTTGTTGATACTGATTTCATTTAATTGGTAACAGCCCTATTGTGTCTTATTTTTATAATTGAATTTGATTAAATTTATGAAATTGACACAAAAGATAATGCATGCATAAATATAATTAGGTTAAAAAATGGCTTTAGAAAAGGTAAAATTGCCCATATTAGGTAAAAATATTTTAAAACGTATTAGAAAAAAGATTTTTTCTGTCACTGCTGCAAACTGACCACCACACAGAGTATGAAGGATATCAAAAACTGAATCGGCTGTCCACGACATGTCCTAAACCTGCCAAAGTACCAACACAATAAAAATAAATCAGCAAAATATCGTCTAATAATCGTTAGAGAAAATCCCAGAAAATAGAGATATCATTTTTTGTCACACCCCTATTGTCAAGTAATTTCATTTTACAGTTTAATTGTAATTTACAACAGTAGACTAATATATGTCTTCATCTTTGTAATTTAAAGGTGCCCTATGTAAAAATTGAGGTAAAATTATCTAAAAAATGAGCTACACACATCAAAAGAATGAGAAGAAATAAGTGCAATGATGTCATTAAAAAATTGACAAGTTATAGTGCTGCCGAGATATAAACCTAAATTAGCATGCTAAATTACTAGCGCCGGCCCGACTGGTGTCGTAATACCAGTTTCGGCCATGGGAGGCGGTATGCTGGGAACATAACCACTATTCAAACTGTAATACACGAATAACTCGCACGGCTTGTGGGCGTACTTGAACCTGATGTCAATCATGTGTAAAGTACAGCCCATTACTTTCAGTTGAGGGAAGAGACGAGAGCGGAAAAATGGCTGAAGCCCTTGGCAAGAGAGCCTTAGCCACACCACAACCACCCGCTGCAGGGAAAAAACTCGCACAGATGCTCAAAAAAAAAATCGGACAAAAAAAGGAGCAGAACCAGAGTCAATATAGGCACTGCTTTCCATCGCTGGAGACTTTTAATGGACAAGAAAGAAATGAAGTTCGACTCTGAACTTGCAACATTTCTTTTGGATCGGTAAGTAAGATGCTGTTAGTATTTCACTAGAAATTTGTTTTATATGTTTGTGTAATTTTTTCGGGAAGTTATAGAAATGTATCGAAGGATGTTTGATTAAAGTGCTAATGTGATGGCTAACTTAACCGTAACGTTAACTGTTATCTATTAGCGTTCGATAGTTAGCTCTAACGTTATCCACAGATCCGATCCGGTTTTCACCTGTTATCTACCAGCCGTCTCTACCAAACTGATGATAAAATGTAACATTAGCTAAGAAGCTTGAAATGTCTTCGGTGATAATGAACCCCAAATGGACGCACGAAACGTAATGAGACCAAATGTTTTCAGGGGACTAATAATAATACTAGAAGAAGAGGTGTTGATAATGAAATCAAACTTGATATATGCTGCTAAATTAGCATTTTTTTACTATTAGCTAACGTTAGTAGAGATGATCGGTTCACGTGCGCTAGGGATCTCTCATTTAACTTCTACAAGCGCCAAAAAACATATTGTTTGAATTGCGTAATAAAATTGACAGAATCTGAGAGCTTAGTTTTTTTATATCATAACTAACCTGCTCTGTCGGTCTACGTGTCCTCTTTGCTTTGTGATTTTTCTGTGCGTCAGAAAATGTATGTGTGGCGTGAGAGCGTGTGAAAAGTGTCAATTGCGAGTTAGTAGCTCTGAATGGCGCAAGCTTGGTCTAAATCAGCGAATGCTGTCTGTCAAATAAATGTAATTCAAACTAACAATAAATATGTAATATAAACAAAACTAATATGAACATATTCACTGGTAAAGGGGAAGGGGAGTAGCTTGAAGATGTCATTTAAAAATCACTTGACATCAGCTAACGTTCCTCTGGAGTCAAATCGTCCTCTAATAGGAGTTGGTTCGGCTTCTGCTACGGCGTGAAGGTAGGGGCGGAGCCATAGACTGTAAGGGCGGATCATAGAGACTATACCGTTTCTCGTTAGTTACGTTAGAGTAGACCAACTCACTTTCTGGAGGTATACTGCCCCCATCTGGTATGGAATGTGGAGTATGAATTTATTTTTTGGCAGACATTCCACATGGCACCTTTAAGCTAAAACATAATTAATAATAATAATAACTAAAAAGTTGAGTCCACTTTAAAGTCCAGCTACAAATTCAAAATAAAATAAGATTACATTTTATCTATCTACATCCACGTCATGTGACGAGATCAGAAAAACGTGGATGTACAAATGTGTTAAATTATTAAAATAGATTAACTTAAAATATTAGGGAGTAAATATTATACATCTAAGGGTTCAGTTGAGAAAAAAGTCCAAAAGCGCCAGTTTATGGTTCTTTTTGTAAAACACATTCTAGTTAAAAAAAAAAAAAAAACCTAGTGACATTGACACAAAGGATTATTTTATTATATTAGAATATCATAAAAATGCATGCAGTGCTCTAATACCTCCAGGATTCAAAAAAATATTTTCTATATTTTAAATATTTAGAACGAGCTATTAAACCACTGCATCTTAAATATTTATTCAGATTAAAAAACAGCAGAGTGTGCTGGTGAGAATTTACACCATATTGGTGTGTGCGTGCATAGAAACACTGGTTCTACTATATTCTACAGTAATACTGATGCGAAATAAATGTAGAAATAGAAATATCGTTTTATATGATTTTGTGTGTTCATAAAACCATTGGTATGTGCCGTGGAAACAAACTAGTGGAAGTCTTCAGATGTGCTTAAGTGGGCGGGGGTGAATCATGTCTCCTTCTCTGCTTGTTGAATCTAAACAAATGTAGCTTGCCATTAGCCTACGGGTCAAAATTCTAGCACATTTCCGTGATGTAAAACGTGTTACATTTATGAGCCAACACAATACACCACTAAAAATATTACCTACTTGAGTATTTTTTTTTTGTCAGTTTGCACAGCTCGCGCCTCCAAGCTGCATTATTAAGCAAAAAATGGTCGCGCACAAGTTAGCAAGCAGCCAATCGGTTTTAACATCAAAGCAACAACAACAAAAAATATTCGCGAACAGTCGCCCGTGAAATAGCACCAAAGATTTCAAGCTACCCACGTAATTTCTCCCCGTGTTAATAGCACATTTTATTTTGATAGGAATATTTGAGCAAGAGGTGTTTTAACGTCTAACGCTAACAGATGACTTGTTGGCTGTCTCGCGACACCCGCGCTCTGCGTCTCGTTGCTCGCGCTCCAGCACACGAGCCTTTCTCACACTGTAAACACGCACGGAAAAAGAGACGTTTTTATTGATCCTATGACGTTATATTTATAAATTAGTATAAATATAAATGCCGTATAAAACATTAGCACTGCTCCGTCTTCATCTTTCTGCATGAAGAACACACTCTCACATAAGGAGGGGGCGAGTCGTGAAGACGCGAGATTTCAAAGCACTGCGACCGTGGCGTAGGGTTAAATATTTATTTTTGCCTGTATGTGATCAAATTATCTTCGGTACAACACTTACATGCCAGGGGTCGCGACGACACGATCCAGAGATGGTTGTGGATCTGGCCACGGCGGCTGAAGCGGCCCGCGGGAGTGTCTGTCGGTCGCTTCTCTGGCCGAAAGTGAGTCACTGAGCGACAGATAGATCTGATACAGCTGCTCGGGACGCCATTTCCCGCCTCCTCTCAGAGGGATTCTTGCGAAGAACCCGGATGATGCTGTGCACTAGCGCGCATGCGCACAGATACTGGCGGAATGTCAAACTTACAGGATAGATCTATCTATCTATGTCTGTCTGTCAGTCTAATTATCTAAATATTCAAGAGTCAAAATACAGACTTCATAATGAACCTGTTCATTATTTTCACATTTTAAAAATGCTTTGCTTTCTGAATGATACGGAAAAGTTATGCAAGGACAGCTTACAAGTATAATGTTTTTTTTGTTTTATATACATGGATGCTGTAGCCAAAACTATTTTATAGCACTGTAATTAGAAATGGTACAAAGCAAGCAAACTATATTTTAAAGCAGGCATCTCTGGATTTAATGTTTTACTCTGTTCCCTTTAAAGGTTTGTTCTATTTCATTCCCAAATGCATGATGGTCCGGTATGGTCCTGGGCCTCCCCAAATTCCCCTTTAGGAAGAAAAACAAAAAAAGGAAGAGAAAAAAATGTCAGGCTTATAATCAAAAGGGTAAGTTGAGATCAGTACTAGATCAGCAGTACTCACTTGAGAAGTCCATGCCAATACAAGTGAGGCATGAAATCAGCTTTCATGTGGTACATGGTCCTGCTCTCTTTACTCTGGTCCACAGGGAACGTCTCCAGCGGCTGCCCGTCATAATCAAATTCTGCCAAGATGACAGTGTTGTAGCTTGTAACCAGAGGGCATGAGGTGTAGCCATCATACTGCAACATGCACAAAACAATTAGCATTTATTGTTAACAATTAGTATGCAATAAGTAACATTTAGCTGTTTAGAATAATGAATTTAATTATTAGTATATCCTTAATATACTATATTATTTATGTACATATGAATGTACTTGCTACTTGTATGTGTAGTTATATAAGAAAAAATCTATTTTTGGAACAGCATACCACCATACTACTTGTACTATTTCTGTATGGGCATGCATAATGTGCGAAGTATGCATATTTTCAGAATCCATTAAATGCAACTACATGACTACCACATTTGCCAAACTGTTCAGTATCAGTTTCGCTTACTGTTTTTCGAATGCTATGTATTCAGACACTACTCTATTGTTGAACTGTTTTCGCTTAGTTCATAGTAGTATCAAGTATTCGATTTCAGACACAGTACCTGTGTGAAATTATTCTATCCCACAATTCTATGCACTGGACTTAATTTTCCTCTGCGTGACAAAAGTGTGACAAATGAACCAGAAGTAATATTAGCCACAAATTATTTTAGGATATTTATTTTAGGATAGTAGATGGCAGATAATTTAAAGAGTAATAGATTGGTGCTGGGATGATGTACTTCTGTAGCCCAAACCCAGAAATGAGTTAGTATTTTAGCACTTCTGGTTCCATCGTCCCAAGAAATAAGGTCTGTGGTGAACATAAGCTCAAGATATTTTCACGTTTTATTCAGCGATATAAAATACACCAGTAATACCCCCTTGGGTTATTTAAAGCTTTTACTTGTCTAAGAAGTATCTTAATGGGACTACAGAGCTTGTCGGGGACATTAAACGTCATCAGTCGAACAGGTGAACTCATTTATAGGGCTCTTGCAAATTATTATAACAAGAACTTGCAGGAGTTTTAAAAAAAAGTTTTTAAACAAAGACAGAAAGAGTTTTTAAGCTTAGTTGAAGTCATGTGACAAAAATACATCATCACCGCACCAATCTATATTAGGATTGGATCCATGTCAGACTCAAAGCCAGTATGCAGTATGATTACTGCTATGTCATTTGTTTTATTTTAACACTGCGCCCCCTGGTGGTGTTCATTTGGATAACACAGGAAATGGAGATGAGCAAAAATTTTCTGCCAATAGTATAGCACATCCACAGTGGAAAAGCACATTAATGTTTATCCTCAAACATACTTACTGCCTTATCTGGCGTCTGTTTCTTCAGAACTCTGCTGACAGTTCGGTCGAGTACAGCAGACTGTGCAGCTGCAGAAGATTATAGTCATGATTCTCCTGGTCATCTCATTTCAGTGAAACAACGCTCATTACATAAATTGTCTCTAAATGAATGGGAAATCACTTCACAAAAAACAACTAATTGTGAAAAATGAAAAAAAAAACAGGTTCTAGAATCTGTCTGATGAGTACTGATAATTAAGAAAAGGTTTAATGAGCAAGGACTTATCTCCTACTTTTCCCAGAGAGCACCACAATAATTACATAATTTCAAAAAACATTTATAATAAGAAAATGGATTTAAAGAGTTTTTTTTGGGGTGTTTTACCTACTGCTGCTGCCGTTTTGGACGTGGGTAGATTGGTGCAGTCTCCGATACCAAATACATTGCCATACGTCTTATGCTGAAGGTTGTACTTATTTACATCCAGCCAGCCGCCCGCATCGTCCAATGAGGAGCCTTTCAGCACTGCAGGTGGTCCCATCGGAGGGGTAACGTGGATCATCTCGTACTATGACCAAGATGAAGGGTTCGTGAGACACTCAATCTACAGAAAACCGAACTGAATGTTTTTTGTGTGTGTGTGTGTGTGTGTGACAAATTTAACAATTGCTACCTTGAAAACCTCTGTCTCCCCAGGTTTGTCCAGATTCTCAAAAACAGCTTCCTGTTGGTCTGCCCTGACCTCGATGAGGTTCTGCCTGAGGTTTACATTAAGGTCCCGTTTCTTCACAATCTCCCACAAGGCATCTGCATATTTCTTGACCCCAAACAGCACTGGTAAGGAGGTGTTGTATATAATGTTCGCTTTGGACCTTTTTCCTGTCTAAAAAAACCCAAAACATTATTTAAAAATGTTTCAATTCTTTGATTATTATTGATCATTTGGAGTCTTAAATGTATTGTGGCAGTACCATGGTTGTGTGATAGTTTTAAGTGTTAATAATATGGTACTAAATTATATTAATTTACCATTGTGTTTACATGGCTGTCCAAGCTACTTCGAATTATTAAAAAAACATGGTATTGCCATGAAACATGTACAAAATACATGGTGCTGCCATGATATATGCCCAAAACATGATATTATCATTGGTTGTGTCCACAAAACATGGTATTACCATGGTACATGTCCAAAATACACGGTGTTACTATATTATATATGCCCAAAAAACATGTTATTATCCTTATTGATGTCCACAGAATATGATATTGCCATGATATATGTAAAAAATACATGGTATTACCATGATAAATGGCCCAAATCATGGTATTACCCTTGTTCATGTCCACAAAACATGGTACTGTCATGATAAATGTACCAAAATACATGATGTTACCATGATAAGTCCCCAAAAACATGGTATTACCATATGTCCAAAAATATAGTAATAGCATGATATTTCTGTAGGTGTATTAATTAAAGGTGATGATTATGTACAATGGTATTTACAACACAATGCGTAGATCAAGAATTAAACCTTTCTCAGGAAGGCATCCGAGAGATACATGATTTTCTGAGGAGCTCCTGCACATTTGACGGGAGTGTTTGGGAAGGTGAACAAAGCATTTCCCTCCTTAAAGTTTCTCAAAGCATTCCACGTCTTTTCCACTGTTTCCAAAGAGTAGTTTGAACCAATTTTGGGATGTTCAAACGCTTCTGGCAGGCCCTTGATCTGTAATAAGCAGAAGGAATTCAATTGGATTGATGCTTTGAGAATCTAGCATACCACTTTAAATTGTTAACCCAGAATCATTTTTAACCAAGAGTTTATTAATCCAGAGTTCTTTTATTCCATGTTTCACACTGTGTAAACAAGACAGTTTCATATTCCTTTGCGCATACAGAGTCATGTCAGGTTATGAATAAACTAAAAAAAAAAGCAGAACAAAGGTTGAAATTGTACTTAAACTTTGATATCAAGACTGACAGACAAATGTAATTAACATGACATTAAGATTGGAAACATCCTCTGGAGTGATGTGGCAATAACACCACACCCATACTGTTAAGAATAAAAGATACAAGAATGTTTCCTCTCATTTAAAACAAGCACTACATCCAGTAAAGGTTTCACACCATAATATGAAAATCGAAAATGAGCAATTCAGTCTATATGAATGACATTTATAACTTACCTTTTCATAGTGCAGTTCAAGCCCAAGAGCTACAATCAGATAATCATAGGAAATCTGAGAGAAGAAAAACAGTTACATTTAATTAGTAAAAAATACTAAAGCTAGGTTTAGTTTGATTTAAGTGAGCATTCTGAATTATCTTGCAATTTAACAATGGTAATATGACATTCCTTTTGGTTTTGCTACATGTTCTACTCTGATTACTTTATAATGACACAAGTTCAGGGTTCAATAAAATGTGCACTGTAATCTCTTGCAAGATCACAATGACGCCACAAAAATCCCCAGCATTTCCCTTTTCTATACTAATCATATGCAGAAAAGTACTGCTCTTTCACAACGCGATACTCTGAGACACGTTAATAGTGTAACTGTCAATTTAAATACCCTTCCATACCTTTTTCCCAGAGTCTGTGTGGACAGTGTTGTTCTCAGGGTCAAATTCTGCCACTTTGGACTTGACCCACGTCACCCCTGATGGTATCACACTCGCTGTTGATCGCGCAGAGGAAGCAACGGTTTTAGCCCCAGCGCCAACTAACGTCCATATAGGCTGATAGTAATGCGTCTGGAATCAAAAATGCATTAAATGTCATGCTGTGTTTTATATATTTTATATTTGATCCAACACAGTAAAAACAGTAATATGCGAAAAAATATTAATATTTAAAATAACTGTTTTACATTTGAATATATTTTAAAATGTAATTCAGCATCATTCCTCCAGTCTTCAGTGTCACAAGATCCTTCAGAAATCATTCTAGTGATTCAGAGATCCATTCAGAAATCATCCAATTTTTTTATTATTATTATCAATGTTGAAAACAGTTATATTTTTGTGGAAACTGTGATACTTTTTTCAGGATTCTTTTGATGAATAGAAAGTAAAAAAAAAAAAACAGCATTTATTTGAACTAGAAATCTATATTGTCACATAAATGTCATTACTGTCACTTTTGATCAATTGACAGTAATGTGTCCTTGCTGATTGATTTAAAACAAAAAAAAGTCTTAAATACACCAAAGCTTTTGAACGGTACATGTCCATGCAGTGAACATGCACTAAACAGGAACTTGTTAAACCTGAATCCCAGTATGTGTTTACGTGATGCCTCAAGAACAACCAGGCACAGGGTGGTCTCTTAAAGGAGCTGTTCAGCTAAAAATGCTCTGCTGCATTATACCTCACTAGGCTCCACGATGGCCACGTTCTCCGCGCCAACTTTTCTTTTCAGGCGTGCGGCCATGGTAATGCCACCGCTCCCTCCACCGAGCACGAGAACTTTGTAGTGGTCTTTAGCAGCCAGCCCAGAGCTGGTGTGAATCTGTGAGTTCAGGACAGAGAAAACTCTGCAGTACTGCCTGGACAACAGCAGCAGCTGTGGGTGAAGAACGCCTGCCATGCTGAGCACTGAGGGAAGAAAATATGCAAATAAGTTACAGACCAAAACCATTTTTGCAATGACCAGCCACTAGTCCCTTTTTTTCCCCCTTCTTTTTACAACTTAGGAGGTTGTGGTAACCACAGTTAGGCAACCTATTTGGTTAACCACAGTTGTTGATTTTTCTCTTAGACCACTTTAATCAATCAAAAAACACTGATGAACAAACTACAGAGTGAAATAAATATATTAAAGAAAACATAAAAATATTAATCAGGATGAACACAAAACAATTTTTTTTAATTTTATTAATCAACATTATATATATATATATATATATATATATATATATATATATATATATAGTTTTATTTTGATCCCATCTTTATTACGTTTTGATCCAATATCTAATTCACATAAAATATCAGTTCCCGATGAGAATATTCATCTTAGCCAGCACATAAATCTGGAGCCCCATACAAGAAACACAAATTAAAGGGATAGTTCACCCAAAAATGAAAATGTTGTCATCATTTACTCACCCTCATGTTGTTCCAAACCTGTATGAGTTTTTATCTTCTGTTGAACACAAAAGAAGATATTTTAAAGAATGTTGGTAATCAAACAGTTGACGGTAGCTATTGACTTCCATAGTAGGAAAAAAAAATTACTATTATATAAATACTACTAAAAGCTAAAATAGTCAATGGCTACCGTTAACTGGTTACCAATATTCTTTAAAATATCTTCTGTGTTCAATCGAAGAAAGAAAGTCATACAAGTTTGGAACAACTTGAATTTGAGTAAATGATGACAACATTTTCATTTTTGGGTGAACTATCCTTTTACGAATTAGTTGCCACAACTTAATAATTCATGTTCTTGTTTTATTCATTTGTTCCCTTGTTTGAATTTAGTTAAATCTCCAAACATAGTATAACACTTTAAAAAGGTTGTGCTGACAGGTTCTCAAAAGTTTCCCCTTTTTTGTGGTGATATTCCCAAAAAGCATCTAAGTCTATTGTGTAATCTAGTCTTCTTGTAATAACGTAAAATTGCAATCGTACTGTAATCTTTAAAAATGATAGTATGCTACATTTATAGATCTTGCATTCATCTACTCGCCTTTATTTTCAAAGCTGATTGTAGAAAGAGTCCTCACGTCTGTTTGATGAAACACTGAAACATGCTGTAGTCAAAAACATATTCACTATCATTCCAACCCAACACTTCTTACAGTTAAACTAAAGCTGAGTCATGATACCTGGCATTTTATATGGATGTGGCTCAAAAGCTATTGAGCTGCATACCTAGACAGCATTTTTTTTTTTTTATGTCTCAGAACCAGTTAAACAGTCTTCCTGGGCGTTTTGGACATCATTGTTTCTAATAATTTAGTGAGCAGCCTATATCTGAACAGTCTTTTTCTGTAGTCTATACTGTTATGAAAGGACATTCCATTATCAATGACAATACAGACCCTTTTTGTTTTCAATTCCAATCAATAACATTCAAGCATGGAAATGTAGGATGCTGACTATATAAGTTAGATATCTGCAATTATTATTTTTACGCTTCAAGTCAACTGTAACCTACATGCGTAGTCAAAGCTATTTGTGTACACAGGATAACAATAAACAACATATTCCTATACACGGTGTAGTAGTAAATCCTTATTTTTGATACATATCAAACATTAAACTAAATTAAGGTCTTACCAGAGTCAAAGCGATGTCTATGAGACAGTTCTTGCAACTGTCAATGATACAGTAACACTGCGGTTTGTTTTCCTGGTTCAGCTCAGTTTGACGTAAGGACTTTATTAATCGACAGTCAGTAACGTTGCGCGATGATGTAATCTGTGCCTGTCATAAACCTTTATTCAAGATAATTCTAGTTTTATAGCGCTCGATCTTTGTCCGTTTTCAAGGTAGTGTACGTAGGCGGTGAACTTTCCACGCACGAGCAAACGAACGTTAATATCATGCCGCCGTAGTCGTCCAGAAGGGGTCGCTACTGTATTTCCAGCAAAGGTGCTGCTTATTATTATCAAACGTTACTGAATTATTAGACTGAATTACAGCACCCATCATACTAAAAAAAAAAAAAAAAGCACCCATCATACTGAAGACCAATAACATTAAATAACCTCACTTTAAACATACTAATTAAAATCTCAGATAAATCAAATTATTTGTTATTATAATAACAGCACTTAAGTTATAACATGTCTATACAAGTTCTATTTTTTTCCCACACAGATAACCCAAAAAGTTTTGAAAAGACGTACCCAATAATCCCTGGCACCTATTGTAGATTGGTATCACGGTATTAACATTATATTAGTTAAAAATATCGATGGTAATATACAGTCAAATATTCAGACTACAGCAAATTAGCATGTTTTTATAGGCTATGATTGCTGTCATAAATATACATATATATATAAACAAGTTTGTTCTTAAATGAAAACCGAATGTGTTATTCATTCACTGTTGGTTTACGTTTTGATCGTAAGCTGTAACCTTCCGCGAAACGGTTGAGTATGCGTCACGCGCGCGAGAGAGCAGGAGATGATTTAAAGATCTGTCTAGTGCTTTCTCTGCTTAATTTCTTATGGACGATTTACTCCACCCTGTCTCCGTAGCAGAGCCATAAATGAATGGATGGAGCTTGTTTACGGTAAGCGCTGTATGTTGTACATTGTATGTTGTGAATGGTGGATCATGATAGAGTGTACTTATACACCGCATTTAGGAGCGATGAGCGTTACAGCATTTGTCTGACGGGCACGCGTTTCTTTCAATGACATAATATTGACTTGTTATTGCATTCTGTAGCAGATTTTATTCATAAAATGTTAATTTATTGTAATTATCGGTCTTATTTGACATATGTGTGCCACTTAAGGTCGACCAATTGACTATATAGCCTAGGCTTTCCATTATTGAGCTGTTAGGTACAACAACTGAGGTTACAGATTTTACCTTGGGTCTGCATGGCTATTTCGTCTATTTGGGCATTGAATAATGGTAATAGATTGTGTATTCTCACAGTTTATTATAATGAAATATATTATAAGATAAATACTATATATTTGATATTACAGATATTTGAATTTTTATAAAATATATTTGATATAGTAAATTCATTTTATATCGTATATTTTATATTTATATTTTTATTTAAAATACATCAACTAATATGTGAATGATGCTTGACTTAATATATATATATATATACTCATAACAATACATTTTGATTCAATTAAATGTCGATTATTTATTGTATTCAAAATATATCTAGTGTAATATGTTTGTGATGCCTAACTGTAATTATTATTATTATTTAAAACTTATTTATTTTATATTTATATATTTATTTCATATAGCATAATACATTTAAGGAACATTATAATATATGTATATATATATAGTAATGTGTAATTATGTGTTAATAATTGAAATTTAATTATTGTGTATATTATACTTATAACAATTAATTTAGGTTAAAAAAATTCTCTTGTTATCAAATGTTATGTATCCATATTTGTATTTATATTTATTAACCTATATAATTTAGGCAAATTCCATAGTATTTTCCAATACTATATTCTGTACTCTCATTCCATTGCAGATTTATTGATTGGTATAGAGGACAGGATTGTCAATATATGAGAGTCTACAGTGAGTCACTTTAGTATTGGACCGTAGAGCTCTGCAGGCACGTTGGGTCAGTGTCAGGCGCCTCTACTGCTTACGAACTTTCAGCGTTGATTTCAATGGAAAACGGTGGTCCTGAAATACAAAACATTTTGGAAGTCTTTCTTATTACAGTTCATGTCTTGGAGCTTTTATTAATGAGCTGATGATATAGGCTATACATTATCAGGTGTGTTAAATTATGGAGACATCCGAAGTGTGCAGTGCTGAGGTATTCCATGTTACGTTTATTTTCACATCGAAACAGGGAAGGTCACAACCTTTCACATCTACATTCAGTATAATGTCCTGCCTTTTCTATAAATCGTTTTGTCACGTAAAGCCAGCATATGGCAGGACACTGCAGCCCTGCAGCTCTTCTCGGGATCAGCTGTGTTTACTGCATGCCAGCATCAGCAACCCTGCAGTGTTCCCGGTGGAGAGTGTGTGTTCCCAGAGACCTGACAGGTCTCCTGGCTGCAGCTCCTCTGGGTTCTCATTAGGATACGCTGTGTGCGTCAGACATTAAACACGGCTAAAACTGTTTTCTACTTTAAAAGACAATTGCATTCTGGTGTGTGTTACTAGCTAATCAACTGCTATGCTTTCCAATCCAAGTAAACAGGCCTATATGAATTGCAATGGCTTTATAGGAAAGCGTTTTGTTTGGGATGTCATTGTTGCTCTGTCTCTTTGTAAAAAATATCTATTAATATGATTTCAAACCAGCCAATTTTAATTTGATTGTTTCTCTAAGGAAAATGATTCAGTGGAAATGGACTGTTGCACTCACACTGGCTTCATGTTTTTCAGTGAAACCCTTAGGACCCGTCGGAGATGGCCTGATGTTATGGCAATTTGGAAGAAGGACGTTCGCATTGGTTAGTACAGTTAGACATGAACAAATCTTGCATATCTAAAAACACATACAGTAAACTCATACTGGCATTCGTGTTTAGGAATGTTGAATGAATTCAAGTCTTTCTAAATGTCTTAAAGGGATAGTTCACCCAAATATGAAAATGATCGCCATAAGTTACTCAACCTTAAGTCATCCTAGGTGTATATGACTTTCTTCTTTCAGCCAAACACAATCAGAGTTATATTAAAAAATATCCTGGCTCTTCAAAGCTTTATAATAGGAGTGAATAGTAAATTAGATTTTGAAGCCCAAAAAGCACATCAATTCATCATAAAAGTGCTCCACACAGCTCCAGGGTGTTAATAAAGGCCTTCTGAAGTGAAGCGATGCGTTTTTGTATGAAAAATGTCCATATTTATAACTTTATAAACTATACTTCCAGTAGCGGCCATACACATGCTAACAAAAGAGTCGAGTTCTGGCGGAAGGCTGACCTCTGACCCGGCGTATGACATAGGCGTAGTGTAAGCTCAGGTAAGAGAATTGACAAACACAGAAGGATAGAGCAAAACAAAATTATTTGAGTTTAAGAGAAGAGGAGCTTGAGTTTTCAAGCGTCAGGTCAGAAGTCACGGGTGATAATAGTTTATAAAGTTATAAATATGGATATTTTTCTTTCAAAAAACGCATCGCTTCACTTCAGAAGCCCTTTATTAATCCCCTGGAGCCGATTACTTTTATGATGGATGGATGCGCTTTTTTGGGCTTCAAAATCTCGTTTACTATTTACTACCATTATAAAGCTTTTTAATATAACCTTAATATAAGGTATTTTTTAAATACAACTCTGATTGTGTTTGGCTGAAAGAAGAAAGTCATATTCACCTAAGATGGCTTGAGGCTGAGTAAAGTATGGAATAATTTAAATTTTGGTGTGAACTATTTCTTTAAAACCATGTGTCCAGTGAATTTGAATGTATTTTCATGTGTTGTTCATGTAGAGAACTGTTTGCAATATATACAATATAAATATAAAAATATACAATATAAAGTTTATTGATGATACAGTAAAAATTATATATATATTACATGTTATATATATATTAAAAGTAATTGTTGAGAAATATTAAAACAACCATAACATTTTTTTCAAGACAGTTAAGTAAATTAACATAATGCATAAAAAATCTCATGCTCATTACTGTCATTTGAAGAAACAAAACATGCAAAAATACATTATTTTAAAAGTACACATAAAACTATTGTATGCCCTTTATTTTATGAAAATTAAATACATTATTTGATTTCATTTGATGGATTTTTTTTAATTACAGTATTACAGTATGAGAATCATTATTGAGAATAATGGGAATTACAAAGTCATTACAGTCATGAAAATATAGTCACAAACAATTCAATATATATATATATATATATGATGCTTTCTCTTGGGCAGTTACTTCTCTTTGTCAGTACTTATTGTTACTTCCTGTTTTGGTTAACTCTTTAGGTTAACAGTAACCTAAATTGAGACCTAGTCAGTTGATCAACCGTAGACGCCACAAAGAACCAGATAATTACAGTGTTTTGCAGTTCTCATTCTGTGAAACACAAGAACTGTTCTCTCAGTCCATACTTAATTTCTGAATGTAAAATGTTTATTGTTAGCCACAGAATTCAAGTACGCCATGTTGAGCTGAGGTCTTGTGCTCTTGATAGGTCTTGTTGCCTAGAAACCTTGATGACCCCCTCTTGGTTTCGCTTGCACACAAACAAATCAAACTCGTTTTAATGCTCAGAAATAGTTAATTAGTGCTTTAAAAAGAAGGGACGGTTTATATCCCCTTCCTGTGACATCACTCATTGCTCCTTTATTCTCTCATGTGCTGCTCCACAGAGATAAAGCAGACGCTTTGCTGCTATAGGGATGCTGACGTGAAGTGCACTACGTGTTTATGTGTGTGTGATTATGGGTAGGAAAAGGTAAACGGATCTGCCAATGACGCAAGGTTTTGCCTTGACCTTCAATAAACCACAGATAGTTTCTTGCCCTTGGGCGGCAGAGGCAGTTCAGTTTTTTATCCTTTTAAAAACATGATCTGGCCGTCTGGATGGAGATCACTTACTGCTCATAACTGCTGGGACATGAGTGTGAGACCTGCAGGTATTTTCCTTGTGTTTTTCACTTTTGTTTTGAGGTTAGCTGTTGTAATACGCTAATGCTGCAAGAGGAAAGTTGGGAAGCCAGTGTTGTAAGAATGTTGCATGAGTTTTCGTCGGCGTGTGAGTGATTAAGTACACAAACAGGAAGAATACACACGCCTCCATGTATTAGTCACTGAGGTCATTTAAACATTTTGTGCATGCTCGGTGTAGCCATTTCCATAATTGTTGAAATGTTTGTCAAGGAGCCCTTATGTAAATTCAAGAGGGGGAAACTTTATCCCCTACTCTTACAAATAAACTAGAAACAACATTTTTGTGACTTTAGCCCATGTCTGCTAGCTTTATGCTAGTCAGAAAAATAAACTTTTAGCAGATGTACGTTTAATTTACAGTCTCTTCTAGGCAACCGAAGCAAAAATATTGATGACTTACCTTGCACTCAAATTTGTAGCGTAGTAGGCACATAGCCAGATTATTCTAACCGTTTACAATATTAGGACTTTATATCTCACAATTCTGACTTTTATAACACGCAATTGTACGCTTATATCTCGCAATTCTGACTTTGTATCTCGCAATTCTGAGAAATAAAGTCAGAATTGCTAGATGTACTGTAAACTCGCAATTGTGAGATAAAAAGTCGCAATTATCTTTTAAAATGTTGTATTCCGTGGCGTAAACAAGCCTAACTTGCCTGAAGCTTCTAGCCTAACTAATATAAATATAAAAGATTATTAAAGACAGGTAAACAGTCAGTAGATCAATGATACAAATTAAATAAACAGTACTTTTTAGGGTTTTCAGGTAGGTCTGACAGTAGTTTTCAGGTATAGAAATTGAATAAAGTAATCAATATAAATCTTCACTGTATAAATGAATTATAGATTAATCCTTAATAAAGTTACAAAAGTTATTCAGTCAAGAGCAGTGAGAGATTTTTTTCTTTGTCTTTTGTTGTTTGATCAACAATTTAAACAGACAGCAGCAGGTTTATTAGGCTGTTGTCACTTTAAGACCGAATGCACGGATCCAATATACTGATACAGAATCTGCACAGAACCGTAGCTTAACTCAAGAACATGAACCATTGAAGCACCTTTAGAGTATAGGCAAGTTGTATGTGTCTTTTTGCTATGCGTCATTTGTGTGATGGGGGCACATTTGTACAAAGAGTGTTGAGTGTAAGCTGGTGCATCTCTGGGTGTGGAAACTCTTCAATTATTAATGGTTGGTGATGGTTGTAGCACCTGAGCTGAATGAGGAAACAATTCTCATGTTTCACAAAGCAGTAACAGGAATGAACCAATTACTGCAGAAATGATTGACCTATTCTGATAAAGGGTTGAGTGTTTTTTGAGAAAGTTATGCTTTGCCAAACTAAAATAAGTGCAGAAGTCGTGAACAATTAGTCTGTGGTTTTTCTGCTAAAGACTTGTAGGTTTAGCAGAAAAACCCAAACTCTAGTTTGTTAAACTTTTTTGCTACAATGCATGGGTGTTATAGGTGTGGCGTGCAAAAGTTAAAGGATTAGTTCACTTTAAAAAAAAAACTTTTGCTGATAATTTACTCACCCCCATGCCATCCAAGATGTCCATGTCTTTCTTTCTTCAGTCGAAAAGAAATTAAGGTTTTTGATGAAAACATTCCAGGATTTTTCTCCATATAATGGACTTCAATGGGACCCAAACAGTTTAAGGTCCAAATGACCGTTTCAGTGCAGCTTCAAAGGGCTTTAAACGACACCAGACGATGAATAAGGGTCTTATCTAGCGAAATGATCGGTCATTTAAAAAATAAATAAAAAAGTTTGTTTCATAAGCACAAATGCTCGCCTTGCTCTGTTCTGTGATGCACGTTCGTGACGTCACGTAATACGCAATTACGTTGAAAAGGTCATGCTTGACGTATGTACGAGTCAGTGTTTACAAGTTGAACGTGCAAACAAAGTCAAACGCCGTTTACAAAGAAAGGAAGTTAAAAGGTAAAACAACGATGTCAGGCGATTTTGAACTTAGAGGAGAAGATGAGATGGAGTTTTTCACCCTGCCCTTTTTGAACCGGAATACACAGAGGAAAAGCGTGACCTTTTCAACGTAATTGCGTATTACGTGACGAACTTGCATCACAGAACAGAGCAAGGCGAGCGTTTGTGCTTATAAAACTTAAACTTTTTTATTTATTTTTTAAATGACCGATCATTTCGCTAGATAAGACCCTTATTCATCGTCTGGTGTCGTTTAAAGCCCTTTGAAGCTGCACTGAAACTGTCATTTGGACCTTGAACCGTTTGGGTCCCATTGAAGTCCATTATATGGAGAAAAATCCTGGAATGTTTTCATCAAAAACCTTAATTTCTTTTCGACTGAAGAAAGAAAGACATGGACATCTTGGATGACATGGGGGTGAGTAAATTATCAGCAAACTAATCCTTTAACTAATCCTTTAAGTCTGTCATATAGGCTACTTAAAATTATAATAAGAACATTATAATTGTGCGCATGGGACGTGGCTTTTAATGATGAGACTTGTTTTTGTAATCAGGCTCTCAAAAATGCTATACAATTTGGATTTAGATTTTCAAATACAAAGAATTATCGGTTATTTGTATCGGCCAAATTTTCATATCAGTACATCCCTAATTTTTATAGGGTGTGTTCTTCCATAATATTTGGATCATGTTAACCACAGGTAAAACCACACATTGCACTTAACTAACATGGTAAATAGTAACTATATTGTTTTTATGGTATTTCTTATGAAAAACTGTAGCCTAAAGACATTAGTTTAATGCACAAAAACTGCTATAGCTTAATAGCAAAACAAAAAAATGCTATTATAGTCCATTACTCCTTTAATGCATTTAATGTCTCCATTAATAATTTAAAAACATTCAATATGAATATCCCACATTTCTGCCACAATCCCATGGTTTTAGTTTTACTAAAGTAAATCATGGTAAATATTGGGTACTTATGGATTGAAAGACTTCTAACTATCGTTGTGGCTCAATATTTCTCCTGTTTTCCGCATCAGTGTTGTTGAGAATGTCATCGCTGTTTCATCTGGCTTTAAACTTGTCACAGTGTCTAGTTTGTCATGTGCTTGTGTTTTAGTTCTGTTTATTGTGAGCACATGGCTTGTCATGTGTTTCCATTGTGCCATGAGCTCTCCTGTCTATTGTCTAGCCCCTCCCATCTTGTTATCTGATTATTGGTTAATTTGTCCCACCTGTCCTTCTGGTTACCCTCCTTTGTTTGTTCCCCTATTTAGCCTCTCTGTGTTTGTAGTTCTTTGCTGGTTCATTTGTCCTAGTTCCCTGTTCCTTGTGTTTCCTTCCCGCTTGCTCACAGTGCTTTTTGAGTTTGTACCTTATCTACCTGTCACTATTAAATTTCCCTTTGCATTTGAATCCTCGTCTCAGTTCTGACTCTTCTGTGACAAAACTAGTTTAACTCACCAAGACATTTGTTTATTTGTGTATGGGAGACATCTGTGCCAAACTTGAACTCTCACTGTATGGCAAGCCGTTTTGATTTTTATTAATTCCCAGGATATAAATTCTTTATATCAACAATTACATTTTTACTAGTTAAAATCTTAATCCATGATATCAAAAATTGGATTTTTACTAGTAACAATGGCTATTTTTTTATATCAGGAATTACATTTCCACTAGTAAAAACATAAATTCTTGATATTACTCACAGAAATCAAATTCTTGATGTCAAAAATGTAATTTCAATTTGTAAAAATTATAATTCTTGATATCTGTAATTGTATTTTCACTAGTTACATGTCACCATAGGCTGCCATTCAAATTCAATTGTTGATATCAATAATTGATTTCTTACTATTTATTTCACATATCAGAAATACAATTTCTTACTAGTAAAAATCATAATTTTTAATAGGAATAGGAATTTTTCCCTCGTCTTATAGTACACCAAGCAAAAACTATCAGTTTGATCATTATTCATGTCAGAAGCGCAAACAGTGTGGGATCTAGAAACTCACTCATTTAGTTATTCTTGCGAACAGTTCCTGTTCAACACATCTGGCTGTGAACGTGACGTTCAGCGGTACTTGAGGAAAGTCTGGAGTGACTGCAGTGCAGTTCAACTCAGGTCATGATGTAAAGTGACCCTCGAGTCAGCAAAATATAATCTGGACTCCAGCCCAGATCCCCAAATTTCAATCGATTTAGATAATGTTACACGTCACCGTGATGTTATAGTAACACAAAGAACATTGTACAGTAAATCCTCCTGCGGTTGAACAGTACATCTTCAGCTATTGAGTCACAGACTATAAACATGAGATACTATGAAAAAGATTGAGGTTGAGTATGCATTATGTTGTGCTGCAAGTGTCCATGTTATTGTAAAGAAAATAAATCCAATTCTTTTCTTACATTTAGCTTAACTTAGCCTATTTTTAGCCTATTTAATATTCTGGTGTCTGTATTACTGTGTTTATTGCTAGAAACATCTGGAAATCTCACTAATTAAAGGGATAGTTCACCCAAAAATGAAAATTCTGTCAGTAATTACTCACCCTCATGTTGTTCCAACCCCGTAAGACTTTCGTTCATCTTCGGAACACAAATTAAGATATTTTTGATTAAATCTGAGAGCTAGATCACTCCTCCATAGGCTTCTTAAGAGATCGAAACTGGCCAGCCCAAGAGTTATGAAAGACATCATTAAAATAGTCCGAGTGACTACAGTGGCTCAATCTTAAGTTTATCAAGCAACGAGAATACTTTGTGCCCAAAAACAAACAAAAATAACAACTTTATTCAACTACTCATTTCCTTCCCTGTGGGCCTTGAGATTTCACGTAGTGGAACTGCGCAAAGCTTCTGTGTTGTACGTCACACGTAGGCTCACTATTGGCCAACGCTGGTCATTTGTGTGATGCGTGTGACGTACAACACAGAAACTTTGCGCAATTCCACTACGTGAAATCTCAAGGCCCACAGGGAAGGAAATGAGTAGTTGAATTTAGTCGTTATTTTTGTTTGTTTAACAATGTCTTTCATAACTTTTCGGCCGGCCTGTCATGTGGTTGGAGATAAACGAACCCAAAAGCAGACTGAATGCTCACACACAGGGTTTATTAAGGCACAAAACAGAAAACAAAACCCACGATGGGGCCAAACATAGACAAGACTAGGGAGCTAAACTTGGACTAAGACTAGACAGGTTAAAAACAAACAGCTACACAAACTTACTAATCTTCTCACAGGATAAAGATACAGACAATGTACTCACAGAGAGTAACACGCAGTTTTGACAATGAACCGACCCAGGACAGCAAACACAAGGGGATAATAAAGGGAGACACTAATGACAAGAACAGGTGACACAGACTAGGTAATAATGACAAGACGAGGATAACAAGGGGGCGGGGTATCTAACGAGACAACAAAAGCACATGGCCCAAACAGGCCATGCGCTTGTACACAAAACATGGTTCTGCCATGATCCTGCCACATGACTAAGAAAATCAAGAACATGGCAGAATCATGACAGAACCCCCACCTTAAGGAGCGGCTTCCAGACGCTCCTCAAAGGGACACTAAGCACAAGACAGAACGAGACATGGACAAAAACCAACAAAACATAGCGAACATCAACAACGGCATACATGAATATACAATAACAGGATTAGGGTGAAACATCAAAAACAACATACAAGGCAGAGGAGGTGGAGGAAACACAGAGTTCATGGTGGGAGGTCTAGGGAAGATGGGAAGACTGGGGGTCTTGGGTCCACGAGATGAGGGCTGAGGACGAAGACTCTGGGCAGGTTTAGACGGAGACACACGAGGAGAGGTCTTGGGGGAAACAGTCCGGGGCTTAGTGGAGACAGGGACAAACGGGGAAACAGTCCGGGGACTAGTGGCGACAGGGACTAACGGAGAAACAGTCCGGGAATTAGTGGAGACAGGGGCGACCGGGAAGACAGACTGGGAAACTGCATTGGTGGCAGCAGCAACAGACTCAGACGATGAGGAAACGAGACACCTGATGGGGAACATGGTAGGCGAAGGGGCAGGACTGGATGCAGCGCTCTCAGGGACAGGATCGGGTGCGGCGCTCACAGTGGTAGGCTTGGGAATAGAGCTCACAGACACAGTGGGCTCGGGACAAGACGGGCACATCGAGGACCTTGACAAGCTTGGCAAGGTAGTCTGCTAGAGTCTCGGCAACAACAATGATAGGCATCCTCTTACGAGCAGACACCGCTTGCAGGACTGCTTCTGCAGCTTGATCGGCCGCAGCTCTCACAGAGGCGGATTCTGTAACCGGGCAACCAGCTGCTGATTCAGGAACAGCGCTTGCTGGAGCGGGCTCATGGAGGGCGCTTGCTGGAGCAGGCTCATGGACGGCGCTTGCTGGAGCGGGCTCTGGGGGAGACAGGAGGACAAGAGGCTCCCTTCTTCCTCTTCTTCCTCCTGGGTCGCGGAGCAGAGGACATAGCCGGGCTTGTGACCAGTTGAGGAAGCACAGCAGGGGCTGCAGTCTTAGGAGAAGAGGACTCAGAAGTCGACTCCCACGACAGCCGTCTCTCTCGCTTGCCACGGAGATCAGCGGGTGCAGATGACACCTCTGGAGTCGAGATGGAGTGAGCCTGGTCTCCACGCGCAACGATGGCTAAGACCTGACCCTCCTCGATAACTGGCAGCGTGGAAGAAGGGGGTGACGACACGGTGGGACCCTGCGGCTCCTTTCGAGATAAACAGTCCACCATGTCCCGGAACGGGCGGTGGACTAGCCTCTCCCGTTCAGCCAGAGGAGGGGGAACATTGAGACCCGCGATGAGGTAACGGTTAACGAGGACCTCAGGTAAGAAAAGCCTCCTTGCTTCCACGGCCTGGGCATATCTCCTCAGGGACCTCTCTCCCTGGGGAGGGAAAGGAAGCTTGCCCAACTTGCTGTCGGTGATAGCCGACTGCCACCATAATTCCTGGTCAGTCGACTGTCGAATAGCAGGAAAAGACATACAGTCTGCTGGGTTCTGTAGTGGTCGGTTCATTCTGTCATGTGGTTGGAGATAAACGAACCCAAAAGCAGACTGAATGCTCACACACAGGGTTTATTAAGGCACAAAACAGAAAACAAAACCCACGAGGGGGCAAAACATAGACAAGACTAGGGAGCTAAACTTGGACTAAGACTAGACAGGTTGAAAACAAACAGCTACACAAACTTACTAATCTTCTCACAGGATACAGATACAGATACAGATACAGATACAGATACAGATACAGATACAGATACAGATACAGATACAGATACAGATACAGATACAGATACAGATACAGATACAGATACAGATACAGATACAGATACAGATACAGACAATGTACTCACAGAGAGTAACACGCAGTTTTGACAATGAACCGACCCAGGTCAGCAAACACAAGGGGATAATAAAGGGAGACACTAATGACAAGAACAGGTGACACAGACTAGGTAATAATGACAAGACGAGGATAACAAGGGGGCGGGGTATCTAAAGAGACAACACAAGCACATGGCCCAAACAACAGGCCATGCGCTTGTACACAAAACATGGTTCTGCCATGATCCTGCCACAAGACTAAGAAAGTCAAGAACATGATGGCAGAATCATGACACGGCCAGTTTCGATCCCTTAAGAAGCCTATGGACTTGTATGGAGGAGTGATCCAGCTCTCAGATTTAATCAAAAAAATATCTTAATTTGTGTTCCGAAGATGAACGAAAGTTTTACGGGGTTGGAACAACATGAGGGTGAGTAAATACTAACAGAATTTTCATTTTTGGGTGAACTATCCCTTTAAGGTTTTAAATTGTATTTAAGACGTAAAGAAGATAAAAAAAGTAACACAATTGAGAAAAAAATTACAAAACAAATAAAAAGCAAATTTTCTTATAGTTAGCTCGTCCTTTCATGTGCCCTTATAATCTTTAATCAAAATAATTTTCCCTCCCACTTGTAGTGACATAACTTCTCTTCTCTGATGATGTGTTTACTGGCGTGAGGGCGGGATCAAACTGTCACTCACATGAGATCCACCAATAGCAAACCACAACCATCCAATCAATTTCCAATGGACAAAACCGTCCTACATTTTTTCTTGTTGGAGAAGCCATTTCACTCGGATATACATCACAATAGCGTATAAAAGACTTTCACAACTTCCTTTTCATGCTAAATATTCTTCTAGGTCTTCCAAAACCAAGTACTGTGTTTATAATGCCAGACGCCGCCCTAACTCCTCAGTGAAGAGCTAGTAAATGATTAGGAGTAGTTTTATGCTAATAAGTATAAGCCCTGCAGGCGATGAAATTCCACAGACGGGACACTTCTCAATCTCGCGCACTCACAGACAAGTGTTGGCAACGTCTGCTGCGTTCCACAAACTAGCTGCCCAACAGAAAGCAGACCATACAGGACTTCATGGTTTGTTAATGACTCTGTAATTTGATTTGCACTGAAGTTAGGGTTTAATCTAATGCCTGAACGTTTGTCTGTGCCACTCGAAGAATGACATTGCAAACAGGCAATGGCGCTGCGATGGCTATGGATGTTAGTACCAGGGAGAGGAGGCTGGAACCCACGCTCGAAATCACCCGGACAAGGTAGAGCTTCATGGACTGGTGGGATTGGGAGGGCGAAATGATAAACTGGGGAAAATATCCTGGAAGAGCTGGATTACGTCTATGGAAACTTCTTCCAGGAGATGTTTGATTTCTAAGAATCAATGATAGGTTCTCAATTACACTCTTTCTATTTTAACTTCCCTCATTTGCTGAGTGATATTCACTGATGATGTCATAGACATAGTTGTTAGTGGCTTTTGAAATTATCGAGTCCATTTATGGCTCCTCGGTCACTTCCAGAAACAAAGTAAGAGGAGATTATGAGGAGTAGGCCTATCTTTTTAGTGGACAAACTAATCCATATTGATAATGAGATACACATTGGATCTTGGTTTTGGGTGTTTGTGCATGTTGTTCTGAAAGTTCACGTCTGTTGTATTATTCTATGGAAATGTACTTGATGGTGCCTTAGGTGTTTCTTTCCAATAATTTACTAAACTTCTGTTCAACTCTAGAGGAGGAACGACATGTTCGAGCCAACGATCGGGACTACAATGAGAGGTTCAGTTATGCTGTAAGTCTAGAAATGTCTTTTATTGGTAACACTTTACAATAAGGTCCCATTAGTTAACATAATTTACATTACATTTGTCACAGTATTTATTAATCTTTCTTAATGTTAGTTAGTTCATGTTACCTCAATTCCATGAAATAATAACAAATGCAACTTTTGATTTTAATAATGTATTGAATGGATTGAAATTAACAGTAAGCGATTTCTGAGAAACACTGTTGATATTTGAAATCAGCTTAAACAAACACAGCCCTCAGTTCATTGCTCCGCCTCCAAAATGCATGAACATGCAATGCAGGAGTGGATGTCTCTTTATCATAGCTGAAGTGAAGCAAAATGTGATGACGAACGATTGACAAGGAAGAACAAAAAAAATTAACATACAGTACACAAGAGTAAATTATATACAATCAAGAGTTGGTTGTTTGTAGCCAGCAGCTCCAGACAAACAATGACATTGAAAACTGTGATGTTACTACAGCTAACATTACAACAACAGCAGATCTTGTTTCAGTGAAACATAGATAAAACTTAAAATAGAATAGAAAATAGAACGCTTTTTGTCAGGTCACGAATCACAGGATCCAATAATGCGAATAAAGTTAAGGTTTATTTATAAGCAGCAAGATTAACAAGACAGGAAGGCTGGTGAAGTCTCTGGTCGGCAGTTGGTCCTTGGCAGCGCAGGGTGACTGCAGTGGGCTGAACACGGTCCTGGAGAACGAAGGTGACTCAAGTGAACAGAGGACCCTCAGCAGGCAGAACCCAGCAGCGCTGGCAGAGAGACGCAGGAATATCCGGGAGACAGAAGAACCGGGCGGAGAACTGCGGAGAACTGCGGAGAACTGCGGAGAACTGCACAGAACTGCACAGAACTGCACAGAACTGCACAGAACTGCACAGAACTGCACAGAACTGCACAGAACTGCACAGAACTGCACAGAACACAAGACCAGACAGAGAGCCAGCAAATAACGATCTGACGCTGAACATGACAAACACAGCACTACATATAGGACTCATAAATGAGGCACACCTGCGACTGATCTGATTGCTCGTCAGCACAGCTGACACTGATAGGCAATCCGATCAGCGCAGTACACAAAGAATTAACAAGAAAACACGCAAACCATGACACTTCTAATATTAATGCGGGTCCTTAAGCCCTTGCCCGGTCATGACCCTTCTTTTTCCAGTCATATTCCTCTGAGCTTTTCTCTTTTGTAATGTCTCTCAGCCATCTCTCTTTCTACTGTCTTTCTTCAAATCTTCCTCTTGCTCACTCTCCCTCCTCCCCCCTCATGAGTGGACCCCTGCTGCTGATTGGCTACAAGTGCTGCTCAGTCCAATCCACTTTCTACAGCATTTCTCAGAAATTGCTTACTGCACCTTTAACTGAGATTAATGAATGCTTTACAAGTTAGTTCATTATTCATTCAAAATAAGTGATTAACTACTTGTTCACCAGAGAATCTTGAAAAAATGGTTTCGACAAAAAAAATTACATAGTGTTAAATACAATAAATGTTGAAAACAGTTTTAATCAGCAAATAAGCACATGATTTCTGAAGGATTTTGTGAATATTGATGCTGGAATATTGATGCTGACAATTCAGCTTTGACATCACAGGAATAAATTACATTTGAAAATATATTGAAACAGAAAACAGTTAGGCCTATTTTAAATTGTAATAATGTTTGTTTTTGCAGTATTTTTGACGAATTAAATGCAGCCTTGGAGAGTATCAGAGACTTCTAATGTTCAAAATGTTTAAAAATCCTAATGTTCAAAAATATTAAAAAATCTTACCACTCCAAACTTTAAACAGTAGTGTATCTTTAAAGCAATTAGGTCAACTTCTTTTGTTATAAAATGTGCTATTGAAAGAAACGTTTCTTGTATTGTAATTGTCAGTTAGAATTAGAATTCAAAGTTAGAATTATTTTCTTTTCTATGATTCTTTCCCAGGACAATTGCATCAAGACAGCAAAATACAACGTTTTCACCTTCCTGCCCATTAACTTATTCGAGCAGTTTCAACGTTTTGCGAACGCCTACTTCCTAGTACTGCTGATACTGCAGGTTTGCCAGCCTTTTAAGGTCACTTATGAAATTACTGAAGATAAATCTGGGGCCTCATTTATAAAACAATTTGATCCTGAATTTCATGGATTTGGATCATCACTGAAAATGTTATGTGTATGGCAACTGATAATGTCGTTCTAAACCTGTGTGACTTTCTTTCTTCTGTACAACACAAAAGAAAATATTTTGAAAAATGACTTTTTTGGCCATAA
Organism: Meda fulgida; assembly: GCA_030578275.1. Taxonomy (NCBI): domain Eukaryota; kingdom Metazoa; phylum Chordata; class Actinopteri; order Cypriniformes; family Leuciscidae; genus Meda; species Meda fulgida. The sequence continues at coordinate 11,888,777 of CM060640.1, read as the reverse complement.
AATGAAAGTCCCTGTGGTCCATTGTTGGTTTGGACCCCACTGACTTTCACTGTATGGACAAAACAGTCCAAAATATCTTCTTTTGTGTTCTGCAGAAGAACGAAAGCCATACAGGTTTGGAACAACATGAGGGTAAATAAATGATGACAGAATTTTTATTTTGGGGCAAACAATCTCTTCAATGTTATACAACGCTAATACATTGGTTGTGTGTTCTAGTTAATTCCAGAAATATCATCTCTTTCATGGTTCACCACCATTGTGCCTTTGGTGTTGGTTCTTGCTATCACAGCTGTCAAAGATGCTACTGATGACTATGTGAGAATCTATTCTTGTCCTGTTTATCTTTACAACTCTGAATTCTGCATTCATAAATGTAGATCACTGTATTTGGGCTGCCTGAAATAAGCTAAACTGATGTTTGTTGTAATTTATCTGTTTTGGATTTTAGTTCCGCCATAAAAGTGATCAACAAGTCAACACCCGGCAGTCTCAGGTACTCATCAAAGGAAAGTAAGTGCATTTATGCCACATATCAGCATTTTCTGCTGTATGTCTTGCTGTTGAGACACAGTTATTGAATTGTAAATGCTTAAATTAATAACGATTGACCTGTAACACATGAAAATATCTCTCTTTCAGACTGCAGATTGAAAAATGGATGAATGTAAGAGTGGGCGATATCATCAAACTTGAGAACAATCAGTTTGTTGCTGTAAGTTTGAATCTTTTTCTAATATATACAGCCTAACAGACTTACTTTAGTATGGCAAATATAATAAATATGGTAATCACATCATGCGCGTTGTACCAATCATGATCCAAAGAGTTAAACAACATCAGACATATTATTTTATGCCAATCGCTTCAAAGCTTATGAGCAGATTTAACCCTAATTTATAAACTTTAATTGTCAAAAACTGTTCTGAGACTGATTCATTTCAATTAGTGAAACTATGGTCAAGATCCAGACTCACTTCTATGTATGTCTGTAAGGTCAAAATCATTAGTTTCTTTCTTTTTTCATTGGAATGAAATAATTAATTATACTTATAAAAACTGGTCTGAAGATCATAAGTCAGTTTTGCTAAAAAAAAATGTTGTTAACAAAAAACGTAATTAGGCTGATGCAATACGCCAATAATATCTTTTGTTATGACTTGGGCAATATTAAATTGTATACTATTTATATTATTTTGTCTATATAAATAAAACAAAATATAAAAAATATAATAATAAATAAATAAAAAATAAATAACTTGATATATATTTTTTTCTTCTTCTAAACTCTATGAAGGTGAAAAAAATATTATCAGGCAGAAATTGTGATTTTGTGAGTGTATAAATTTTTTAATTTATAGAATTTAGTAGTGTCCATAGATTAAAATATTAAAAGTTTAAAAGTTATATTAAAATATTAATAAGTTATAATTAGAAATATTAGAAGTTTGGGGTGAATTAAAATAAGAAATATTGATATCTTGATTTTTAGCTGATAGTGGTTTTAGCTTATTTTTAAGTTGTTGTTTTTTTTTGTTCAATTTGAAAAAAGTAATCTTGAGGACCCCTTAGCATTTTTTAATCCGCGGTTGAAAATTTAAAAGTTATTTGCATAAATGTAATTGAAAATGTGGTGGTGCCAGAGGGTTGCAAAGGAAGATCTCAAAATTGCCATCAGGAATGTTCAGTCCTTCCCCAATCACTGCACCAAATTTCAAGATTTTGATGATCACAATATGACTGGCATCATCTGCGGACTTTAGTAGACGATAGCACCGTATTGTAAAGAGTGGAGTAGACTCATCCAGCACATGATTTATGAGTTTTGCATAGCTTTCAGTGTCCGCTCTCTCTCCTGTATACAGGCTGACCTTCTCCTGCTCTCCAGCAGTGAGCCTTATGGACTTTGCTATATCGAGACTGCAGAGCTAGATGGGTGAGATCTCATTACAAGCGTGTTCAACATCCAGCACAAGCAACTCAAATTCGATTTTGTGACTGACTGTATAGCAGTGAGAGTATGACACGATCATGAGCCTCTTTCATTCTATCGACTCTTTCCAATTCCAACAGAGAAACCAACCTGAAGGTACGCCAAGCCTTGACTGTAACCTCAGACCTCGGGGATGATGTTGCCAGGCTTGCAGGCTTTAATGGTAAAGCTTTTATTCAAACACACACACCATTAGTGCACCATCAACAGAAATGAACTTGAGTCAACACGAGTAAACATAAACACTTATTGCACCCGTCACGCCGATTAGATCGATCTCTGTGACTTTCTCTCGCGGGACCTTTGGTATGCTTGAAGCCCCTGCATTCTTGAAATTGGAAAAAGATTATATTGGCTATAGTACTAATTCCAATGCTTCTAATTAGGATTAGGGATTTGAACACACTCATTCCATATTGTTTGTAATACGGACATGAGCGATAGTTCAAATTATATGGCTTTTATGGGGTGCTTTTCAGAATTGGGCATCAAGACCTGCAGTGTAAACGAGGCCAGAGATGGTACAAGACGGGTATTTGTGGTTAAAAAGTATATTATTATTTTTATTATTATTTTTAAATGGCCGATCATTTCGCTAGATAAGACTCTTATTTCTCGGTTGGAATCTTGTCAAACCTTTGAAAGCTCCATTGAGACTGACATTTGAACCTTCAAACCGTTGCCACTGAAGTCCACTATATGGAGAAAAATCCTGGAACGTTTTCCTCAAAAACCTTAATTTCTTTTCGACGGAGGAAAGAAAGACATGGACATCTTGGATGACATGGGGATGAGTAAATTATCAGGACATTTTTATTTGAAAGTGGACTACTCCTTTAACAAAGATCCAGTGATCCATGGATATTGACATGCAGCAAGGAATCATGTTCCCTGTCATTTATATGTGCCTGATTTCGACACCGGGGAAATACAAATTTGCCTGTGAATGCTTTATACAAATACAATATAGGTAGGTCTAAATCCGGGTGATCACTTATATCAATGTTATATATATATTCATATCGTCCAGCCCTAAAACTTGTACAGTTTTTTTTGTCAGTTTGTTTAAAAACATTCAATTATGCAGAAAATACGATGGTAATTTATTTAATTGATTATTTAATTGATTAGTTTAAGATAGTGGTTCTCAAACTTTTTCGGTCATTCCCCTCTTTGGACAAGTGAGAATTTTCAAGCCCCACCTGCCCCCATCGCCCCAACACAATGCTAATGAAATACGCAACAAGCTTAAAATGTTCCAGTGTATTGAAGTAACAAGTATCAGTAACAAGTTGTATCTAAATGCAAACTAACTATCTACATCAAATAACAGCAAGTTCAAAGTAAAGAAAATAAAAGTGCAGCTGTGTCAAAACGAAAATATTTTAAAGAGTCTTTCAACAAAACAAAACTCAATGAAGTGGTCAAAATCATGTCTTACCCACTCCATGTCTCCAGACATTTTGCGCATCTCATTATGTAGCCTATCATATCTTTCTCACTTTATGCTCACTTTCATAATCAACATTAATTAAATAAAAAAATAACATTAGCCTACAATATTTAAACATAAAAATGAAACTTCTTTAATGGCTACAACACATACAGGACAGATAAATTTCATGTCTTGTCGTCAGCCACAACATAATGACGCAACATATTGTCCAACCCAGCCCTCAGCCCCCTCGCACGAAACAGCTTCCAGCGCGCCTGCCTGCTGCACATCGGTGCAAAACATGGATACACATATCTATGGGCGCGAAAGTTTGTTCCGCTACTATTTTATATGCCGACGTCACGTCAATTATTATTTTGGGGGTGGGGAGGGGAATTCCTGTTACTCTTGGTGTCGCCCCCAGGGGTGATCGGTCTAATAAGCAGCAAAACACAGCTATAAGGACGGTTTGCTCTCACACGCGCTGCATTTATAGTCTCACACACACACACACACACACACACACACACACACACACACACGCGCAGTCACTCTCTAGTCTAGTGCGCGGTCTTGCTCCAGATTCCGGGAGATTGGATCTCATTTGCGGGCGTCAAGGAGCCGCTATCAATATGCGGGAGACTCCCGGAACTTCAGAGACAGTTGGGATGTCTGGATAAAGATATGAAGGCATAAAAAGGAAAATTTCCTCCCGTTTGGCGCGCTCCACTTGTCACGTCTCTATTCCCCACCAGTGGGGCGCGCCCCCCACTTTGAGAACCGCTGGTTTAAGATAAGAGTTGTCAATACAATATTTAACAATACAATATATAGGGTATGATTTTACCCCAAAATTCAGCATATTGACACAAAATGATAAACTGCAAATCCACGTTTCGCTGCCTGGAGTTCAGTAGTTTCTATGAATTGCAGCGATCCATTTGCTTCTCTTTTCTGTAGCTTTCAGCAGTCTGTAAAAATATACCTCAGATTTCTTGTCAAATCTTTTTATATAGTCAATCCCACAGCTCTTTCTCATTTTAGATGTGTTTTGTGTGTTCTTCGCGGCATTCACGCTGAAAAACAATGCTTCCGCTCAGTATTTTTGCCACTCAGTGGGCGTAACCGCAGTCACTCCGGCCTACGGTGACTTCACGCGCATACCCTCCATAGAGATTTTTGGTGGACTTTCCAATAGGTGAAAGTGAAAGTCTTTGTCTTTAAACGTGTCTCCCAGGGGAAGTCATCTGCGAGCCTCCCAACAACAAACTGGATAAATTCACAGGGACTCTATACTGGGAAGATAATAAGTATCCTCTGGACAACGAGAAAATGCTCTTGAGAGGCTGTGTGCTCCGTAACACAGAGTGGTGTTTTGGCTTGGTCATCTTCGCAGGTACATTTCTCTTCAATATTCCTCAATTAATTGTCCTAGCCGAGCGGCATTTTCACAGACGATTGCATAGCTATCTTGAGTAGATGTCCCCCAGAGACATATTGACTGCCTAGTTCTTCTGCCTCATCTGTAATTAATGTTATTATCTATGCTTAGCTCCTAATGCACACCATGATCTGTCCTGAGATGAACTCTGTTCTGATTGTCTCCATCAGGACTCCAAACCAAGCTCATGCAAAACTGTGGAAGGACGAAGTTCAAAAGGACCAGCATCGACAAACTGATGAACACCTTAGTGCTGTGGGTGAGTGTGTGTGGAGCATGCTGGGAATGATCGACATGTGGCATCTCACTTACTCATGCCGCCAGCCTTTCAAAAGGGCAGTTCATTTTGTTATTGTAAAACGCTTGGCATGCGTTAAAGGGATAGTTCACCCAAAAAAATAAACATTTTGTCAATTACTCAATCTCGTGTCATTCCAGACCCATAAAACTTTAATTCATCTTTGAAACACAAATCTCTGAGAGATTTCTGTCCATAAATCTGTTCATCATATAAGCGATCATGTTTCTTTAAGAAGACTTGGATTAAACAATTTGATTCATATAGATTCATGAACGTTTTGAAGCCGTTTGAAGAGTTTTGGGTGAATAGACTTTCAGTGGAGGGAAAGAAATCACTCAGATTTTATTTAAACCATCTTGATTTGTGTTTCAAAGATGAATGAAAGTCTTTGGAACGACATTAGGGCGATTAAATGACGAGAAAATTTTCATTTTGAGGATTGAAAATGATTACATATTTTCCTGGTTTTCCAGATCTTTGGGTTTCTCATCTGTATGGGGATCATCCTGGCCATCGGAAACACCATTTGGGAGCAGAGTGTTGGCAGCGACTTTTGGGCGTATCTTCAGTGGAAGCAACTCACGATCAATGCAGTCTTGTCTGGCTTTCTGACCTTCTGGTCCTACGTTATCATCCTTAACACTGTTGTGCCCATCTCACTTTATGTTAGGTAGGTCAGATCATATGTGGTGGTAAATTGGTTTTGCTTCAGGACCTGGATTTCACATTAAACATGAAGTATGTATTTTAGTCATGGACTAGCTTTAGCCTTGTCTGTGAAACCAGGGGTCAAGTCAAGTATATTTATATAGTGCTTTTCACAATATAAATTGTATCAAAGCAGCTTCACAGTATCAATCAAATAACATAACAATGTTTGTTTCTTAGTGGAAAAAACATCCACGTTTGGTAGGGCTGATCAATGGTATTAATGCTTGGTTAATTAATTTGAATATAGGGGTGTATCTCGTAATTTTAATTTAATGTCATAATTTTGATTCTTTATCTAATTAATTGTTCTTTTAAAAAGCATGCTGTGGTAAATCATAGTTTGAATGTAATTATGACTTTTTATGTCCTAATTATGACTTTATCTCATAATACTTTTAGACATAATTATAACTTTATCCCCCGGTTTCACAGACATAGCTTAAGATAGTCCAGGACAAAAATACATGTTTAAGCTGTTTTAACTGAAAGCAACGTATTTTAAAATATGTCATGGTCATTGTTTTGTCTCAAGATACACACCAGTAAGTTTTTTTTTTCTAAGGCACTTTTATAAAAGCTTAAATGCCCTGATTGAACTAAGGCCTAATCCTGTTTGTGAAACCGGGCCTATGTCAATTATGTCTTTTGTAATATCTCATTATTTAGACTTTCTATTATTTTATATATTTTTATACAAAAAAATCTTACAGATAAATAAATTACATGTGCAGATTTCTGAGAAACATATTTTGAGTTAATATGCAATCGCAAACACACCTTCATTGCTCCGCCCCCAAAATAACGAACATGCCATGAAACACAGGCAACCACTAACAGCTGCCGCATCAGACAAGTATGGATGAATCAGCTGTGATTCAACAACAACAGCATATCTTAGTTCTGTGAAAAAGATTTATTGAGCAGAAACAAAGCAACCTCAGCGTCCGTTTTCAGATATCTGAAAAGCTTTTCCAATATTAACACGTCCTAGATCTTGCTCATCGCAACCCTTCTTCTTCCAATTATATTCCTCTGACCTTTTCATCTTTGGCAAAATATCTCAGCCATCTCTCTTTCCACAGACTCTCTGTGTATCCAAATGTCTCTCTCTCTCTCTCTCTCTCTCTCTCCTTCTCTCTCTCTCTCCTTCTCTCTCTCTCTTTCTCTCTCTCTCTCTCTCTCTTTCTCTCTCTCTCTCTCTCTCTCTCTCTCTCTCTCTCTCTCTCTCTCTCTATCTCTCTCTCATCCCCATCATGAGTGGATACGCCCCCTTTTGCTGACTGTTTTTGTGCTCTGTGGATCATTCCGAGTAACTTTTATTCTTCTACTTTCACAGCCAGGTCTATGTACAACACACACAAATTAGCACACATACAGAACAGACATCTATTCATAAAATTGTTTGTTTTGGTGTTGATTTAAATGTTCAACAGCGTTTCTCAGAAATCACTTACTACACCTTAAGACAAAAACAGAAGACTTGGACATTAACATAAAACATACTATATTACAGCGTAGAAGTTTTGCGGCTGGGCCACAGTTACTTTATAAACTGGGACAGACGAATGTACTACAGCCGTAAGGACACTCCCGCCGAGGCGCGCACCACCACCCTCAACGAGGAGCTGGGCCAGGTGGAGTTTATCTTCTCAGACAAAACAGGCACCCTGACCCAGAACATCATGGTGTTCAATAAGTGTTCCATCAATGGGAAGACCTACGGTACGCTTAAACACCTATTATACATCCACACTTACAGACAAATGTGGATATATGTATTAATAGATGCAATTTTGTTTGTCCAGGTGATGTTTATGATGAGTTTGGGCATAAAGTGAATATTACTGAGGTAATGAAACAAGTTGTTTATTTCAATTATTTCTAAATTAATTATTTTATTATTAATTATTTAAAAAAATGCATAAAATATTATTATTTAAAAAAAAATTATGTTGGTGCAAAATAGGAATGACACGTGTCGGTGTACAAAGTTAATTGCGCTGGGTGTAAGATAGGGTCCATAGAGTATTTAAGCTGTTATCAATAGCAAAGTTTAATGACTATCATAAGACAACATGCTAATTCATGTTAGCAATGTGGTAAAACATGGTAATTTATGGTAGCAAGGTGCTAAAACTGTTAACAACAAGCTAATTCATGTTAGAAATGTGTTAAAACATGCTAATTCATGCTAGTAGCATGTTAAAATATGCTAGCAACAAACAGTGTTTGGTAACACTTTAGATTAGGGAATACATTCACTATTTACTAGTTTCTTATTAGTCAAGTCAATTTTATTTATATAGCGCTTTATACAATACAGATTGTTTTAAAGCGCCTTTACGTGGATAACAGGAAAATTATACATTTCGGCTGTTGTTCATATTACTAGCATATTGGCTGTTTATTAGTACTTATAAAGCACATATTAATGCTATTCTGCATGACCATATTCTACATCCCTCAATCCTACACAATACCTTAACATAACTACTACAACAACTACCTTACTTATAAATACCTATAAGATAATTTGCCAGTCACACTTGTCTCTGACTCCTGTAGAAAACACCATGTGTAGATTTCTCCTTCAACCCACTGATGGACCGGAAATTCCGTTTCCATGACAGCAGTTTGGTCGAGGCCATCAAGCTGGAAGAGCCTCTGGTGCAGGAATTCTTCCGTCTGTTAGCGCTCTGCCACACCGTCATGCCAGAGGAGAGAAATGAGGGTAAACTGGACCCCAAACGCATTAAATATATCTTCACATCCTAGTAGCACTTTTGTTGTATATGCAGGAGAAGAGATTTTGAGTGGACTTTGATTGAAATGCCTTTGAAATGATTCCATGTTGAAGGTGAGCTGGTGTATCAAGCACAATCTCCGGATGAAGGAGCCTTGGTTACTGCTGCACGCAACTTTGGCTTCGTATTCCGGTCTCGAACGCCGGAAACCATCACTTTATATGAGATGGGTCAGGCGGTCACTTATCAGCTAATAGCCATTTTAGACTTCAACAACATCCGGAAGAGAATGAGCGTCATTGGTTGGTTCTGATTAATTTGTTTTTAAATCTTCAAGACATTTTAAATTAAAAAAACGTGCAAATAAATATTTTTTGAATTTTTATGTAATCTTAGTCACAATCTTGTATTGTCTGATACCTTTAATATTTCACAAAAGCTATGGGTCTGTATGCATAATTCATCCATTCACATAGAGGAATCAATAGCTTGCTGGTCTGTTGAAACTGTTTTATTGTATACTTGGATATTTATAAGTAGCACTCTCATTTCCATCCGCAGTGAGGAACCCAAAGGGGCAGTTAAAGCTTTACTCAAAAGGAGCCGACACTATTGTCTTCGACAGGCTGGACCCATCTAATGAAGAGCTTGTGTTTACTACCTCAGAGCACCTTAATGTGAGTCTCTATTGTTAAGCCATCCTTCCCTGTAGAAAACATCAGCTTAGCTTAGCCCTATGTTGTGAATGTTGATCCCTAGCTATTATAGTACTATGGTGTGCTGCCATTAACAAAAAAGTGTTAAAAGAGTACCATGAATGATATTCCTGTTTTTTTTTTTTTATCTCAAACTTGATGTGGCACCATGGTAATACCATTTTTGGGCATGTATTGTGGCGATAACTTGTTTTTTGTTTTTTTTTGGCGATAACTTGTTTTTTTTTGTGTGAATGTACCATGGTAATACTATGTTATTTGGTTGAGATAACATTTTTAAACCATCTTTTGGGCCATTTACATTTTAATATATATGGTAAATATCATGGTAAGATCATGGGGGCATTTACCATGGTAAAACCACAGTTTTCGGGCATGTACTGCTGTAATACCGTCTTTTGGGCATTTGCTATGGTAATACCATGTTTTTTTTGCCATTTACTATAATAATGCCATTATGGATGCAGTACCATGGTAAAACAATGTTGTTGGGCATTTACCATGTTAATACCTTGTAACTTGGATGGAATACCATGGTAAGACCATGTTTTGGGGCATTTGCCATGGAATTTGCCATGGAAATACTGTGTCTTGTTTCCTCCACATGTTCTGGGTACTATGTTATTTGAATGCATTACCAGTATCATTGTAAAACCATGTTGTTTGGCAGTTACCATGCTAATGCCATGTTTTTTTGGATGCGATTTAGAAATACCATGTTTTGTGGCATTTACCATGTCAATCCCATGTCATTTGGATTTTACATGGTAATACCATGTTTTTATGTATTACTATAATAATAACATGTTATGTAGATGTAGAACCATGGTAAAAATCATGTTGTTGGGCATTTACCATGTTATTAAAGTTTGATGTGAAATGTTTTCGGGGCATGTCATTTTGATGTACTGTCTGTAAAACCGTGGTAAATTCATGTTATTTGGAGACAGTATCGTGGTGAAACCATGTCGTTGGACATTTACCATCTTAATATGTTGTTTGAATGCAATACCACGGTTAAACCATGTTTTGGGCCTTTATCATAACAATACCATGTTCTTTCATGTTCATTTTTTCCGTGGTAATCTTTGTACTTTTAGGCTAAAACAAGTACTTTGAAGTGCCTTATAACCTTGAAATAGTATCGAAATACCGTGGTATTACTTTCTGAAACTCATACTGTTACCAAACTTTGACCTTATTCAGGCATCACTAAAAACCTTAAGAATTATAAGCTTCAGGTTATGCAGATTCTTGTATTTTTAAAGTCTTTTCATTCTGTGTTTGTTTCTACTCCACTCAATGCGCTTGAGAATCGTGACACAGAGATGTAGACGCACCGTTCCACTTGACAAATTACAACAAATGCACACTGTGAGTGTCAGAGTGGCACAATCGATACAAACAAGGCTCATTTTCTCCATGGCTAAAAGCTGTGTCTTAGTAGAGCTTTATTTTATTCAGATCAATTCCATTAAGTTTCTTGTAGGCTTTTCAGATGAAAAACACTTTATAACACATTTGGTGGCTCCAAGCTGTGTGTTTCATTAATGTCCTTGCCTGCACATTAATGTTAGAATTTATATTAGCTACTTCAACAAAGGTACTTCTATTGCAAAAAACAGAAGAATTTCCTCAGAAAATGTTAGTGTAGTTTTTAGCTGTAAATATTATCAATGAAATCAACCTCTCAAACCATATTCAAAGAAACAATAACGCTATTGTCTAGAGCTCGACTGATCAGTCTAAAAGCAGCCTATGGGCCATACTTATTACAGACTATAATGACGTCCATTATTCATGTCTCATTTATGGCTTTCTGCGGGTCCTCAATGTGCAATAAGACTCCCGTCACTGGAGAAGCTATGCTAGTGGGATAAAAATAGCAAATAATGATAGCAAACAGATCAAATCAGATGGGAAGAACTGCGTAGCGTGCTCCTTATTTTCACTCAAGAAAAATTTGATGTAATTGTAATTGACTGAGTTTCAAGTTTCATGGTGAGAGATAAATATATCCCTCTGCTTAATGAGTGTCCTCTGTTTCTGTGTGGTAGGAGTTCGCCGGGGAGGGTCTGAGAACATTAGCGCTGGCGTACAAAGACCTGGATGAAGACGTGTTTGATGAATGGATGAAGAAACTGCTGTTCGCCAGCACGACACTGGATAACAGAGAAGAAAAACTCGGGGCTCTGTATGAAGAAATAGAGCAGGGCATGATGGTAAATGTGACTTTATTATTATTGAGACCATCTATCTATCTATCTATCTATCTATCTATCTATCTATCTATCTATCTATCTATCTATCTATCTATCTATCTATCTATCCATCCATCCATCCATCCATCCATCTATCTATCTATCTATCTATCTAACTCCATCCATCCATTCATCCCACAGATTTTGTGCTCACACACAAAGTGTTTTATGTTTTAAGTAACGTAAACCGTTGAGAAAGAAAACGCATGTGTAACAGTATAATGGATCTGTGCATCAGGTCTTAAAGTGACAGCAGCCTAATTTGGCAGCCTACCTGCTGTCAAATTATGAGATACATTTTTAAATATCTATATCGCAGTTTTCCCCCATGGTATCAATTTCCAACTTGTGGCCAGTGAAAATGCTGAGTGGCTAGTAACTTTGGAAAACCACTAGCCAACAGTGGCTCGTGAGCAAAAAAGTTAATGTCAAACACTGATGCTGACGCTTGCCGTGCCGTCTATGCAAATATTACAAAACAAAGTATCAAAATTTTTTTTACACAACTGTATGTTCTACCGCACTGTCTAACCACACACTTAAAAGTATGACATTTTCCATCATTAGTAAACTACTTAGTTTTCAATTGCATAGCATTAGTATGCAAATTGAGACAGCCTAATTTACAAGAGAAAATTAAAAATCCCAGATGAATCATTCAGTCATTCACAATCATTTCATACTGCATTATGTTACATTTTGCTTTTGAAACAATGTCTCTCATTTTCCTGAAGCTGCTTGGTGCAACAGCGATAGAGGACAAACTTCAAGAAGGAGTTCCAGAGACGATTGCCTGTCTGACCTTGGCCAACATCAAGATCTGGGTGCTCACCGGAGACAAGCTTGGTAACCAGTGCTAATGAGAACCTATAGCATTCATCGAAGACCTAATTGAGACAAATTCTCACTGTCTCGTTCCTGTTGTGGTTGCAGAGACGGCAATGAACATCGGCTACTCGTGTAACATGCTCAGAGACGACATGGACGAGGTGTTTATAATCTCAGGTCACACCATGCTTGAGGTTCAACAGGAGCTCAGGTAACGTTTGAAACGTTAAAAAAAATTTCATTCTTGGACAAAGATTAAAGGTCTTACAACCTTTTTTGGCACATTGAATTGAACTATTTTTTGTTATAGTAAAATAAAATGTCATTTTCTGATGCTTTGTGCAAAGGACTGCTAAAGAGAGAATCATGGGACCCAGTGGAGAGAAATTCAGCAGTGGCCTTGACATGGAAAAGACAGAAATGTACTCAAGTGACTCCGTCTTTGAAGAGACCATCATCGCAGAGTACGCTTTAATCATCAACGGACACAGTTTGGTAAGGGCCTCCGCCTGGGTCCTGAAGAGGATTTGACTTAATTGCTGTCTTAATAATGTGTTGCTAAGCTCCTAACCATGGTCGTTGTCTTCAAAAAAGAACATTTGGTTCAGCACTACCGTGAATTATTTTTTAAAGGTAGAGAGTGCCTGAAATTGGTTTTGCTTGAATAACTGTCCTTGAGGTCAATGACATCAACTCAAGACTCTCAAAAATTAACTTAATTAAAACAATTCTGCCGACACTTGCTGACAGCGTATAAATGTCAGTAAACGTAAGGTTTATGTGTATTGATCTAACATGAAGGCTCATGCCTTGGAGGCAGACCTGGAGGTGATCCTGGTGGACGTGGCGTGTCTGTGTAAGACAGTTATCTGCTGTCGGGTCACTCCACTGCAGAAAGCTCTGGTGGTTGAGCTCATAAAGAGACACAAGCAAGCCGTCACTCTCGCCATCGGAGACGGAGCCAATGACGTCAGTATGATCAATAGTAAGACGTCATTTTACTGCTAATCAATGCCATAATACATCCACAAAACCAATCCAATCAATCTGCCTGTCTGTCTGTCTGTCTATCTGTCTCTATCTGTCTATCTGTCTGTCTGTCTGTCTGTCTCTATCTGTCTATCTGTATCTGCCTGTCTGTCTATCTGTCTCTGTCTATCTGTCTCTGTCTATCTGTCTGTCTCTGTCTATCTGTCTGTCTGTCTGTCTGTCCGTCTGTCTCTATCTATCTGTCTGTCTGTCTGTCTCTATCTATCTGTCTGTCTGTCTCTATCTATCTGTCTGTCTGTCTGTCTATCTGTATCTGTCTGTCTATCTGTATCTGTCTCTATCTATCTGTCTGTCTGTCTGTCTCTATCTATCTATCTGTATCTGTCTGTCTGTCTCTATCTGTCTATCTGTCTATCTATCTGTCTGTCTGTCTCTATCTGTCTATCTGTATCTGTCTGTCTATCTGTATCTGTCTATCTGTCTGTCTGTCTGTCTGTCTGTCTGTCTGTCTCTATCTGTCTATCTGTATCTGCCTGTCTGTCTATCTGTCTCTGTCTATCTGTCTCTGTCTATCTGTATCTGTCTGTCTGTCTGTCTGTCTGTCTCTATCTGTCTATCTGTATCTGTCTGTCTATCTGTATCTGTCTGTCTATCTGTATCTGTCTGTCTGTCTGTCTATCTGTATCTGTCTGTCTATCTGTATCTGTCTGTCTATCTGTCTCTATCTATCTGTCTGTCTGTCTGTCTCTATCTGTCTATCTGTATCTGTCTGTCTATCTGTATCTGTCTGTCTATCTGTCTCTATCTATCTGTCTGTCTGTCTGTCTGTCTCTATCTGTCTATCTGTATCTGTCTGTCTATCTGTCTCTATCTATCTGTCTGTCTGTCTGTCTATCTATATATATATATATATATCTCTGTCTGTCTCTATCTGTCTATCTGTATTTGTCTGTCTATCTATATATCTATCTCTGTCTATCTGTCTGTCTGTCTATTTATCTATCTTAGTCTCAATGCATAGTATGATCATGTGCTTGTAATATACAGTATATACACCATATGGCTGAAACATTCTATGTAGATGCACTTTTGGTCTAATAGAGTGGTTGCTATGGAAATATGCTGGGCTTTTTGATCTGTAAAGATGTATGTGTACGGTCTGCTCTCCCCCAGCGGCACACATTGGTGTGGGCATCAGCGGACAGGAGGGCATGCAGGCGGTGTTGGCCTCTGACTATTCCTTTGCCCAGTTCCGCTACCTGCAGCGCCTCCTGCTCATTCATGGACGCTGGTCCTACCACCGCATGTGCAACTTCCTCTGTTACTTCTTCTACAAGAACTTCGCCTTCACACTAGTTCATTTCTGGTACGGATTCCTCTGTGGATTCTCTGCCCAGGTAAATATTTCAGCCTGTGGATGAAATATGCTTATGGTTTCAATTGAATATTGTAAATACAGGTCCTTCTAAAAAAATTAGCATATTGTGATAAAGTTCATTATTTTCCATAATATAATGATAAAAATTTAACTTTCATATATTTTAGATTCATTGCACACCAACTGAAATATGTCAGGTCTTTTATTGTTTTAATACTGATGATTTTGGCATACAGCTCATGAAAACCCAAAATTCCTGTCTCAAAAAATTAGCATATCATGAAAAGGTTCTCTAAACGAGCTATTAACCTAATCATCTGAATCAACTAATTAACTCTAAACACCTGCAAAAGATTCCTGAGGCTTTTAAAAACTCCCAGCCTGTTTCATTACTCAAAACCGCAATCATGGGTAAGACTGCCGACCTGACTGCTGTCCAGAAGACCATCATTGACACCCTCAAGCAAGAGGGTAAGACACAGAAAGAAATTTCTGAACAAATAGGCTGTTCCCAGAGTGCTGTATCAAGGCACCTCAGTGGGAAGTCTGTGGGAAGGAAAAAGTGTGGCAAAAAACGCTGCACAACGAGAAGAGGTGACCGGACCCTGAGGAAGATTGTGGAGAAGGACCGATTCCAGACCTTGGGGGACCTGCGGAAGCAGTGGACTGAGTCTGGAGTAGAAACATCTAGAGCCACCGTGCACAGGCGTGTGCAGGAAATGGGCTACAGGTGCCGCATTCCCCAGGTCAAGACACTTTTGAACCAGAAACAGCGGCAGAAGCGCCTGACCTGGGCTACAGAGAAGCAGCACTGGACTGTTGCTCAGTGGTTGCATGTCATTCGGAAATCAAGGTGCCAGAGTCTGGAGGGAGACTGGGGAGAAGGAAATGCCAAAATGCCTGAAGTCCAGTGTCAAGTACCCACAGTCAGTGATGGTCTGGGGTGCCATGTCAGCTGCTGGTGTTGGTCCACTGTGTTTTATCAAGGGCAGGGTCAATGCAGCTAGCTATCAGGAGATTTTGGAGCACTTCATGCTTCCACCTGCTGAAAAGCTTTATGGAGATGATTTCATTTTTCAGCACGACCTGGCGCCTGCTCACAGTGCCAAAACCACTGGTAAATGGTTTACTGACCATGGTATTACTGTGCTCAATTGGCCTGCCAACTCTCCTGACCTGAACCCCATAGAGAATCTGTGGGATATTGTGAAGAGAAAGTTGAGAGACGCAAGACCCAACACTCTGGATGAGCTTAAGGCCGCTATCGAAGCATCCTGGGCCTCCATAACACCTCAGCAGTGCCACAGGCTGATTGCCTCCATGCCACGCCGCACTGAAGCAGTCATTTCTGCAAAAGGATTCCCGACCAAGTATTGAGTGCATAACTGAACATAATTATTTGAAGGTTGACTTTTTTTTGTATTAATAACACTTCTTTTATTGGTCGGATGAAATATGCAAATTTTTTGAGACAGGAATTTTGGGTTTTCATGAGCTGTATGCCAAAATCATCAGTATTAAAACAATAAAAGACCTGAAATATTTCAGTTGGTGTGCAATGAATCTAAAATATATGAAAGTTTAATTTTGATCATTACATTATGG
Source organism: Meda fulgida (assembly GCA_030578275.1). Classification (NCBI taxonomy): domain Eukaryota; kingdom Metazoa; phylum Chordata; class Actinopteri; order Cypriniformes; family Leuciscidae; genus Meda; species Meda fulgida. Next base: position 11,872,374 of record CM060640.1, on the reverse strand, counting down.
AAAATAATGAACTTTATCACAATATGCAAATTTTTTGAGAAGGACCTGTATATATGAGGAGTTCTTTTCCAAAACGCTATAAATCCATTTCAATAGTTTTCTGGATTTTTTTTTTACCTAGACCCACACATTTTGTGAATATTCAATTTATCCTGTTAAAATGTTTTTAGGCTCAGTCTGAACATGTTGAACAATGATTATTAAATCAAACAACAATATTGTTTATGATAAATTCAAAGTTAATTTTTTTTTTCAAGTTTTTTCCAAAACGCTATAAATCCATCAATTTTTTTTTTCAAAAATGTATGGTTTTTCTTTAAAAAAATACAAAAGAAACAAGAGAACATTCAACATATAATCAGGGACTCATATAAATTAATATAAATTAAATTTAGTAACACATTTAGGCTAATAGTCATTCGGTGAAAAAAGTAATGTCATGCTAATGTGACATGAAAAGTACTGAATAGTTCTACGTACTAGCCTACAGATAGATAAACGAGATAAACTGGCCTTTATATTGACCATGATAAGGTGCTATGGTAGATTGTGTTTTTATCAGATCGTCCGGCGACAGCCTCTCGGCCTGACAGAAACCTTTTGCGTCAACTTTATGTTGACATCCCACTGTTGGTATTATCGCGCCACCCGAGTGACGATCCTTCTTTTTTTTCTTTTTGGTGATTTTCTTTGTCCAGTCGGCGTTTTCTTCCCCCAGGAAAAGGTCTCACTGGCTCATCAAGGCCATCAAAAGTGTAATCACTCATTTTGATGAATGAATGAACATAAACAAACCTCTGTTCAGAGCGCCGCCGTGTTGGATTGCGTAGAACGCTCAACGAATTCTGATTGATCGAGAGGATGTATCGCGTTTAGGCTAAAAATAGGTTTGGTAGGTTACAAAAATAGGTTACATTTTAAACAAGGAAAAATAGCAATTTGGCATGAAACGTTCATGGAGCAGTGAATAGGTTCAGTACACAGCAAAATGACATGACAAACTAATTTTTTTCAAAAATGGCGTTTATCGCTTTTTGGAAAAGAGCTCTTCATATATAATTGCTTTTTGTCATTGCAGACGGTATATGACCAGTGGTTCATCACACTCTTCAACATTGTCTATACCTCACTTCCTGTTCTGGCCATGGGCCTGTTTGATCAGGTAAGCCTGGTCATGATGTCAGTTTTTTGTCATGAAAGCTGCATTGTGTAGCAGCACCAAACACTGCAATCTTTGCCTTTTAACATTAAGATTGTTGGTTTTGCAGGATGTGAACGAGCAGTACAGTTTACGCTATCCAAACTTGTACAGACCTGGGCAGCTTAACCAGCTCTTCAACAAGAGAAAGTTCTTCACCTGTACGCTGCAGGGGGTCTGCACCTCTTTTATCCTCTTCTTCATCCCATATGGAGCCTTCATGACCGCTGTGCGGGATGACGGCGCACACATCTCTGATCAGCAGGCTTTCGCCGTCACCATAGCAACCTCTTTGGTCATTGTGGTCAGTATACAGGTGAGCCAATTTAACAACTGTGTTTGTTAACTCAGTCCATTAACTACTTCAGAAATAAATTACAAAAAGTTTTTTCTTTTCTCTGTTTGACTGAATTTCTGTTTATCTTGACTGTGGAATCTAAAAGATTGATGTTAACCCTAACTTGAACCCAAACCATCTATAGATAAAAAATAGGTGAATTGGAGAAATAAAAATGTATGTTTTGTTTAATAAAGGTGCTTTACCTTGTTGTATAATAAAGATGTTTTTAAAAACAATCCATGACATTCAAACACAATTAGCCTAAATCTCATTCTCGTTTCTGAAATTCAGAAAATAAAAAAAAAGTACTTAATTGTCATAAAAATATCATATTGTAAATAATCTTAATGGTCTTAACAAAATCCTATATTTATGTTAAAGATGTATGTGCATAGATGTGCAGGCTTGTCAACATCTAATCCTCAACCTCGATCAGAAGGTTTGTAGGCCAAGAATTTCATCACAGCTTCATTTCCCGCTTCCCAGGCATTTATTTATTTCAATCAAATCTACAATAAGTTTGTTTTATTATGTGTAGGTGTCGTTTCTGAAATAAATAAAGGAATAACATAATGAATAAATGCAATAAACTTCTCAAATATTAAGTACGATGCTTGCAAATGTATATTGCAATAAATAAAGCAACACTTAATTGGAAATAAAGTAGTACAGAATTAAATTAAACGAATGACCACTAGGCGAAGCTCTTGCTCCAGTTATAGAACAGAGATGATGACTTGCTATTGTGCTAAACGCATATCAAATAGGCCTAGTTGTTATACATCATGTAAATGAGCTGTATACATCACGTTCAAACTGTACATACTAGTATGATAACAGTGCAAATAGTCTCAGCCTCAGACATCACACCCACGGACCGTTGGCTGAACGCCTGATGCATTTGGCACACTTAACTGGAAACACTTCAGGAGTTTCAAAGTCGTCATCTGATTGGTTGAATTCTACAAGATGTCCGGGAGACGTGTGTGTTGTCTTCTTTAACAGTCCGCTTGGAAACAAAGATGCCGTGATGCCAAACCCCCTCATGAAAAAGAAAGCCGTCGTATTTACAACTGTGACAATGTGCACTCATCAGGATCAACTAAACACTGGATTTTCAAAAGTATGTGAAGTATCTAAAGTTTACGCCATAGACTGTTTAAAATGCGTCCAAGAGATTTACACATGTAGGGACATTGATGTTACACGCCCCTAAACATGACGTGGAACAAAACGAACTGTGATTGGTTGATTTACATGTCAGTCAGACAGCCTCTGGGCGGTCCTTGGCCAATGAAAGCTGCTATGACTCTGGCTATGCGAGACTACAGCGCAAATATTCCAGCGATCAACATCAGCATCTGGATCTCATCGTCGTATGCTTGAGTTTGAGTTTAGTGATGGGGTGATTTGGTGCCAGTACAATTGGATGTAAGGTGTCAACATCCAGTTTCCAAACTTTGCGAAGGCGACCTCCTACCCGAATTATTCCTAAGGTTTGATCATATTCAGGTGACCGAGTACTTAACCCACTGCTCAAGTGTATGACCTTCCTAATTTAGAGAGCATGGACTTCATCAGGGAAACTATCCTGCTGGGCTTGTCTCTGAAGAAGCAGTTCAGGATCAATGCGCTGTGAAGCTGACATTAGGGGTGCTATTCCCCATGTACAGACTATAAGGTAGCTTGGACTAAGTCTGCTCATTACTTTTAACTCATTCTTTCTTATTCTCATTCACCTCTTTGAAAGGTATAATGGGAATGTCTCTCAAATGTGCAAACCTGTGCTGCTTTAAAGGCAGTGTGTATCTGTGACGAATGCTCGGATTCACAGAGGTAGATACTTCAAATGAGACTGATGCACCCTGGATCTCTGCTACCGTTTGACTAATTGAGGGCAAGTGATTTATCTGCCTTTTCCAGATCAAGGTAATGCACTGCAGTGGGGAGCATTATTGTCCTTTTAGACCCATCGTCTAGAATGGCATATGTGTCCAATATTCTCCTTTTTCTATGGAGAGAGACCTGAACCACTTTCAACATGACTCTGCCAGAGTGAGTAACCCGATCAAGGTAAACTGTGCTGGGTACTGTAGTGTATTCACAGTAAGGATGTTGTTGTTGATATTTGTCATCTCATAGAGAACTGACAAGTGTTGTTCACCATAATTGGAACATGGCTTTTTCGGGGTGCAGTTTGTAGGCTCATGTCGTCTTCCACATTTCCAGAATCTGTCGTTGTCCTTTTTCATGCTGTTATTTGTGCAATGGTTAGTTTTTAATGCTGCTGGCATTTGCCAGAGGGGCAAAACGGCTTAAAACTATCCTGTTTCTTGACTTTTGTTTGCTCTTTGTCTGGACAGGCGGAGGGCTTCTTCGCATGATCCATGCCATAGTAAACTGTGGATTGTACCTTTGCTGGCTTTGGGGTTTTCTGTTCTCTATTCTCAGAGTGAGGTCTGTCTGAACTGTAAAGCTTATCTGCTCCCTTCGATATGTGAAGCGCTTGTGATATTTCTCGTGCCACTCTGCAAACTCAGGACGTGTCTTGAACGCTCCTGACTTCGTAAACACGACTTATTACCTCGTAAATACGAACTTCCCAAGAGTGTCAGGATTCACTGGAAATAACAGGACTCAAGTGTAGGGATGAGCGGTGAATGGTGATTTATTAACAATAAAACACAATTTGTAACAGTTGAACTGTCCAGAGACAGTCCCACAACAGAGACTTGGGCACAGGATTGCAGTCAGTGGAGTCTCGGGCTGGGCAGGACAGGACTTGAACACACACAGATGCACAACACAACAGGGGAGAAACAAGACACAAGAACAAAACCACTCAAACATTAAATAAGTACAAGGCAGGGCAAACACTAGAGTTATGTGACTGAAAAATGAAACCTATCCACATAAGGCAAGAAAACTAAACATTTAAAGTAAATGACTGAAGTGGAACAAGTCCACGACAAGAGAAAGCTAGGTGTTAGGTGTGTAAATGATAAATCAAAGAGAAGGCTAAATAATAAATCACAGAGAATTCAAAGTAACCGAAACAGATAAACTAAACCTATAAATGTGGGAGAAAGAACCAAACAAAAACTAGAATAGCTCAAGTAAAACAAGACAACAAAAGAAGGACTAAGAAAACCCCAGAGCAAAAACTGCAAGAATACAAGAAGCTAGAGAGAGAAACGCGATACTTAAGAAAGGTTTTTTTAAAGAAAAGAAAACTTGAGAAAACTGGGCGTTCGTTTACACGACAACAGCATTTTGGGTGCCTGAAAACGCAAACTTTTGAAAATGGATTTCCATGTAAACAACAAAAACATCTCTGAAGACGATGACGTCATGCACATGCGTATTACGTGTTCAGTCTATAGTGTTTCATCACCATCTAATGGCCTGGCATCAGAATGCAGCGTTTTTAGTATTTTTCATGGATCTGTGTGAATGGGGATCGTTTTGACTATGGTGTCGCCTGTACGAGGAAAACTTCTCTGTTTTAAGCATATAGTTGTCGTGTAAACGTACCCTAAGAACACCGAGCTTCCCACTGGTATTAACAACATTGTGGTGGTGTTCATGTGCGTTCAACTCGTAAATACGATCTTTACGGCATGACTTGAATGCATCATATGAACTTGTTCGGCATGTCCCTGACTCCGCCCACATGTTATTTCACAGACTAATTCAAAACAAGAGTTTAACAGGGATTCTATCCAATGTATATTAACAATTGTTGAAATATTACATTTTGTTTCAGATTGGACTTGACAGCAACTACTGGACCGCTGTGAACCATTTCTTTATATGGGGCAGTCTAGCTGTTTACTTTGCGATCCTTTTTGCATTGCACAGCGACGGCATTTTTACCATATTCCCGAACCAGTTTCCTTTCATAGGTAAGAATTTAAATGCATTTAGAGATGTACTTTTAGTATTTTTTTGTTTAGTCATATATATTTGTATTTGAATTCCTAAACAACTAAGGCAGTTGGTCTTGGACTTCATACTGACATCTACTGTTGTGGATGTAGCATCATATTTTTGCTGTAAATTCCATTGTGAAAACCATATTCACAGCATTTTTTTTATCAATGATTGCATCCTTCTGTGACCAAAATGGTCAGATATTAGCGAGTAGTCGTCAACTGATCATATACAGGTCCTTCTCAAAAAAATTAGCATATTGTGATAAAGTTCATTATTTTCCATACTGTAATGATAAAAATTAAACTTTCATATATTTTAGATTCATTGCACACCAACTGAAATATTTCAGGTCTTTTATTGTTTTAATACTGATGATTTTGGCATACAGCTCATGAAAACCCCAAATTCCTGTCTCAAAATTAGCATATTTCATCCGACCAATAAAAGAAGTGTTTTTAATACAAAAAAAGTCAACCTTCAAATAATTATGTTCAGTTATGCACTCAATACTTGGTCGGGAATCCTTTTGCAGAAATGACTGCTTCAATGTGGCGTGGCATGGAGGCAATCAGCCTGTGGCACTGCTGAGGTGTTATGGAGGCCCAGGATGCTTCGATAGCGGCCTTAAGCTCATCCAGAGTGTTGGGTCTTGCGTCTCTCAACTTTCTCTTCACAATATCCCACAGATTCTCTATGGGGTTCAGGTCAGGAGAGTTGGCAGGCCAATTGAGCACAGTAATACCATGGTCAGTAAACCATTTACCAGTGGTTTTGGCACTGTGAGCAGGCGCCAGGTCGTGCTGAAAAATCAAATCATCTCCATAAAGCTTTTCAGCAGATGGAAGCATGAAGTGCACCAAAATCTCCTGATAGCTAGCTGCATTGACCCTGCCCTTGATAAAACAAAAAGTGGTTCAAAAGTGGCTTGACCTGGGGAATGCGGCACCTGTAGCCCATTTCCTGCACACGCCTGTGCACGGAGGCTCTGGATGTTTCTACTCCAGACTCAGTCCACTGCTTCCGCAGGTCCCCCAAGGTCTGGAATCGGTCCTTCTCCACAATCTTCCTCAGGGTCCGGTCACCTCTTCTCGTTGTGCAGCGTTTTTTGCCACACTTTTCCCTTCCCACAGACTTCCCACTGAGGTGCCTTGATACAGCACTCTGGGAACAGCCTATTTGTTCAGAAATTTCTTTCTGTGTCTTACCCTCTTGCTTGAGGGTGTCAATGATGGTCTTCTGGACAGCAGTCAGGTCAGCAGTCTTACCCATGATTGCGGTTTTGAGTAATGAAACAGGCTGGGAGTTTTTAAAAGCCTCAGGAATCTTTTGCAGGTGTTTAGAGTTAATTAGTTGATTCAGATGATTAGGTTAATAGCTCGTTTAGAGAACCTTTTCATGATATGCTAATTTTTTGAGACAGGAATTTTGGGTTTTCATGAGCTGTATGCCAAAATCATCAGTATTAAAACAATAAAAGACCTGAAATATTTCAGTTGGTGTGCAATGAATCTAAAATATATGAAAGTTTAATTTTTATCCTTACATTATGGAAAATAATGAACTTTATCACAATATGCTAATTTTTTGAGAAGGACCTGTAATCTCAACAAGAGGGGGACCATCCGGTGTACAATAAAACAGCTTTTTCAAATATTACTGAAGTTAAATATTTTTTTGTTTGATTGTAGGTACTGCACGCAACTCTCTGAATCAGAAGATTGTGTGGCTGGTCATCCTCCTCACCACAGTCGTGTGTATAATGCCCATGGTGGCGGTCCGATTCATCAGGACTGACCTCTATCCCACACACACTGACAAGGTTTATACATATACACATGAGTTTTACAGCAGTGGGAAGAAAAAAATATTTAATATGTCCTTATGAATGAGTGAATACACTACCGTTCAAATATTTGGGATTGTGAAGATCTTTTAAATGTTTTTGAGTCTCTTCTGCTCCCTAAGGCTGAAATATTTTTACAATTTAAAATAACTGTTTTCTATTTGAATACATTAAAAATGTCATTTATTCTTGTGATGCAAAGCTGAATTTTCAGCATCTTTACTTCAGTCTTCAGTGTCACATCATCCTTCTTAAAATCAGTCTAATATGATGATTTGATGCTCAATAAACATTTGTTATTATTATCAATAATGAAAACAGTTGTGCTGCCTAGCATTTTTGTGGAAACCATAATACATTTTTTCAGGGTTTTTTGATGAATAAAAAAGTTTAAAAGAACAGCAGTTATTTTAAATAGAAATCTATTTTTACAATACAAATATCTTTATTGACACTTCAATTCAATGCAACCTTTCTTAATAATAATAATAATAATAATACTGACCCCAAACTTTTGAGGGGTAGTGTACATTATAACGAGCTGTCGAAACCATTTGCCCTCCCGCAGGTGCGTTTACTTCAGCAGGCCACTAGGCGGCAGGGTCCTCAAGAGCAGAACCTCAGGAGAGTCCGCAGGACGAGTTCTCGGCGCTCGGCGTACGCTTTCGCCCACCAGCAGGGATACGGAGAACTCATCACCTCCGGCAAGAACATGAAGGTACCAACATCCTCTACTTCCACGTATCCACTGTCCTCACCGTCGAGAGGCCCTGCAGACACAAACCTGGTGAAAAACACCACCAATGCAGAAGAGACCACCTCAACCACCTCTAGATTTAGGAGGGAAAGTGACCAAAATCAAGAGGTAACGGTGGAAGACTTGGAGGCCAGATAAAGGGCTGCTTTTCTTTCTTTACTGAAGGAAGAGGAAATAGTGCCCGTCTTTAATGTGGGAAATATAATGGATTTTGGGCAGACACACTCTGGGCTCCCAGAGATGCCCGTGGGCACGGCCACACATGCACAGGAGACTCCAAAGAGCCAGCACAATGAAGCACAGATACCTAATTTCTCATTTAAAAAACTAATTTTCACTCTCATGCAAATCTGTTGCCGTCTCACAAGGCACCCGTTCATTGAATTTGAAAACGAACCTCAGATTAATTTTGTATTCTCAAGGATTCAAACGTTTTCTCAGAAAGGCACCGTTTTTGTATTTCGAGTTCTAAGAACTTCCCTTTATGCATTTGCGAATGTTTTAGGCATCTGAAACGTTAAATCCACGAGTTCAATAACCTGCACAATTTTAAACACGAGTTTACGTTCAACAAATGACATCGGTCTAATAAGACTAATAAGGCATAAGGGAGCAAATAAGAACAAGCGTGTGAAATAATACCTCTTGTTTTGTTATGAACACAGACACAACCATCTGCAGTGGATATGTTTAAAGTCCTGGAAGTTGCTTCTATACGCTCAGTTTACTAAAGCACACACAAATGAATCGTGCTACTGGATGAGTACTAACAATTAGGAATGTACGAATTCAATGCCTCAGAGAAAAAGCACTGGCTGTAAATCTTGCGTTGGCTTTGCAAAGCAAACAATTGAATGAGTTTTTAAAAGATTTTAGAATGCCAAATTTGGTTATAAATATACCTCTTTTTATAAAAAAAGAAAACATCTTAGTAAGTGTAAAAACATTCCACACGTGTCCATAGTTAGTGCTTTTGCATGCAGCTCAGCGAACTGAGAAGACTGAGTTTTATTGAGTCGTGCCTTCCATCAAGCGATAGACTGAAGCATTTACACGAGTAAACTTCTAGAATACCACATCTATCTACTACAAAGGTCTATAAAGTGGGCATTTCTTTCAAACGATCCTTTGCTGAAGGAATTTTTGTGCCTTTTTGTTTTCCTTTCATCAAAGGAAGTACTTTCAGTTCTGTTTGTCGTTTGAAGTGTCAGCATTGTATTTTTCTCTGAATGTACCACAGGCATATTAGCTGTTCATTGCCTTCATTGCCTACTTTGACGTAAATAATATTTTCTAAAATAATTTATTTGACGAGGGGCGTCGTGCAACATTTCCTTTTTATGAGTGTACAGTTGACGTTATTTTAATGTTATGTTAAATATATATATATATATGATGAATGTATTCGATTTTTCTGCTGTACAATTTTGTCAACAAAGACCATGCAGATTGTTTATTGATTTTATTTAAATGCATGGATTTTTATACAATTCATTGTAATTTTTATATGATATGCATTAAACGGCCATTGTTTAATTTATTTAAAAATGGATGGTTTGCCTTCATGTTTCATATAACAATTGTTTTACTGGAGTTTTTTACTCGAGTGCTGTGGGTTGTTGCTAAGGTGTTGAATGATTGCCAGGGGGTTGCTAGGATGCAGTATGTCTAAAGGTGCGGGGTCACATTTATGAAATTTTTGGGGAAATTTCATGAGAAAAAAGGTAAATTGTCTATTGTCAACGGCTCATGCAAAATTCACTGTCTCGTTACGTAGATTCCTATTGAAATGATTTCGCCCGTGAAAGAACGGTAAATCTAAAAGCACCTTAAGTGTGTAATACACAATACTAAACTCAATTATGAGCAACAATAATATTGATGTTTATTGCTTACCGTAATAAACACACCACTAATGACATGTTTATTATTAAATGAAAAAAGTAAATGAGGAGGCTTGGAAACATTGAAATGTTTTTATTGAATGTTGAATATTGACCTTGAACGCTTTCAAAGTAGGAATGTATAGAGCAATTCTTGGTACTTTCCTAGTGTGCCCTGACAACCTCGAACTGGGTATAAAATTACCACTGATTTATTCATTTTTTCAAAACGTACAGAGTGAAAATGCCCATTCAGAGTTTATAAAGTCAGTTTCCCTTTCATCAAATTTGCCATTACACACAACACCACCTGTTTCTGAGGCCACAGGCTTGATTGTGTCGTTAAAATGAGAGAAAATAGCCCTGCTACTTTTCATTCCTCTATGAAAATTGCCGCCCCTCCTCCCGGCTTTGTCACGAATAAACTCTGCTTTTCCAGAGCGGATCGACGGGCGTCAGGCGTGTAATAACGTGCACTCACGGTTCGGAGAAAAGAATCTATCTTTTCCCCGGGTACCATGGAAACCGTGCAACCTCCCCATCCTGCTCCGGTCAACCTCGAGCCCACGGCGCCCGCCTGCCTGCGAAGAGAGGAAGAGGCTTCGCTAAAACTACAATTCATTAGACAGACTCGAGCAATTTCCACACAGAAGCTCAGAGATGTGACTCATTTGGCATCACAGAAGAAATACACTACAGGTTAAAAGTGAATTAATTTGTTAAAATTTTAATGAATATTGTACCGAAGATACATTTATTTGATTAAAAGTCATTTTAAAAAGTATAATAAAATAAATCTGTTTAAAACTTTAAAAATATTTAAAATGTAATTTATTCCTGTGATCAACGCTGTATTTCCAGCATCATTACTCCAGTCTTCAGTGTCACATGATCCTTCAGAAATCATTCTAATATGATGATTTGATGCTCAAGAAACATTTCTTGATATTATTATCCGCGTTTAAAACAGTTGTGCTGGTTCATATTTTTGTGGAAAACATAATACATTGTTTTTCAGGATTCTTGGATGAATAGAAAGTTCAAAAGAAAGAAACAGTAATGGCAGCTTTGCATCACAGGAATAAATTACATTTTAAATAACAAAATAGTTGTTTTAAATTGTAATAATATTTCACAATATTACTGTTTTTACTGGATTTTTGCTCAAATAAATGCATCTCTGGTGAGCAGAAGAGACTTTCAAAAACATAAAAATAAAATATTCCAAACTTTTGACCAGTAGTGTATGTGAAAAGAAACCCCCCCAATGCATATGAACAGAAATGTTTTCCACTAAGTGTATAATGTGTGATCTGTCACTCACAGACAGATGTCCACCAGCTGGTCCAGCTCAGGGCAGCTGCACTCGTACAGGTCTCTGCAGCTGGCGTGGCTTCGGTTCATCAGGTCGCCCAGCTGAGCGACGGCGTTGGCAGGAGAAGAGTCGCACACGGCCTTAAACTGCAGGACGCGGGCAGCCTCGCCGTACACGTGTCTGGCGCGCTGGTACAGTTTAAACTGAGTTGCTGAGGAACACACAGAACAGGATGTAGAGCAAAAATGACAGTTTGTTTCAGCAATAATATATAATATCGGTAACACTTTACAATAAGGTTTTTAAAGCTGTTAAAGCGTTTTAAGTCATGAACCAAGGCAACCAGCTACAAGGTGAAGCACAACATAAGAGATTTTGGTAACACTTTACGATTTCAACATTTACAAATACTTGTTATATAATAATATAATCTTGTTAACATTAGTTAACGCACTGTGAACTAACATGAACAAACAATGAACAGCTGTATTTTTATTAACTAACGTTAACAAAGATGAACAAGTACAGTAACAAATATATTGCTCATGGTTAGTTCATGTTAGTTACATTATACATTAACTAATGAATCTTATTGTAAAGTGTAACCAAAATTTTTATTTGAACAAAAAAGCATTCAGACAATTAGACAAAAGGTACAAGACTGTAACTTAAACGCTTTAAGGAGGGAAAGAACTACAATCCCATGAAGCATTATGAATGACAACTTAAAAAACGATGGTGAAATATAAAACTACTCATTTAGAGTAGATCATATCTATAGAAGCAATATATTTAAATGTATTGCAAAAGCATTACCAAAAAATGTACGATTATTTTCCCGGTAAGACCAGATTTGGAGCTCCTCCTGTTGTCTCTAACGGCTCTCTCACCATGTTGTGTGTTGGCGCTGAGGATGTTTTGGCCCAGCTGTTCTGCGCTGATACCCAGAGTGCTGCAGATCTCCTCTGTGCTGTACGGCTCGGGGTGAAGCACCTCCTCCAGCAGCTCCAGCATCTCCTCCAGACTCGCCTGCAGCTCCTCCTGCAGATCCCCCAGCTTCAGCAGACGCTGCCAGTCCACACCTCGCGCTTTAGCCAGCATCTGCACATGTGCACACCTTTTAACATCAATACACTCAAGCAAACGGCGGACATTAGGATGGGAACTAGAACAACTTTTGGGGAAAAAACAATAATTATTAGAGGCCAATCACTAAAGGTTAATTATTGTTTAACTCCTTCTGGATTTATAGATCTATAGATTCAAATCTGGTGCCAATTTTGGGGTCAATTTTAACTCATTTCAAAAATCATCACAACAAATGCAGATTAACAAATAACTGTTGTTGCACTTAAAATACCACATATATTTGGTTGCAGCGCCACCTACTGTAAAATAATGTTAAATGTACTCAGTCTTTGAGCTACTTTTAAATTCACCACTGGGGTCTTATAACCAAACCCCCCAAGTGTTCACTATTATGATTGAAACTACAGAATATATACACTACTGTTCAACCGTTTGGGATCAGAAAGGATGCATTAAATCGATCAAAAATATACAGTAAAGACATGTTACAAAGACTTGTATTTCAAATAAATGCTGTTCTTTTGAACTTTCTATTCAAAGAACCCTGAAAAATGTATGACAGTTTCCCCACAAAAAAACAAAAACGTTTAGCAACACATCTGTTTTCAACATTGATAATACTCAGAAATGTTTCTTGAGCAAAGAAATCATCATTCTGAAGGATCATGTGACACTGAAGACTGGAGTAATGATGCTGAATATTCAGATTTGATCACAGGAATAAATTGCATTTTAAAACATATTACAATAGAAAACAATTATATGTAATTATTATTATTAACAATATTACTTTTTATTTTGACTGTATATCTGATCAAAGAAATGCAGCCTTGGTGAGCAGAAGAGACTTATTCCAAAACCCCAAACTTTTAAACTGTACTTTTTTGGTGAACAAAAAAAATCATATATTACAAAGACTAAACTTTCATTCTAGATGTGTTTTAAAAAAAACTATCATTCTAGAAGCATCCCTGACGTTTAGACCTTTGTGGCAATGCGGCACTCCACCACCCTCATGTTGAAGTGCGATGAGGCCGCCTTGTTCATCTCCACACAACAGTTGGCGATCACAAAGAACGCCCCACCGGGCAACCTCACGTCTGTGGCTCGCAGCGGGTTAAACTCGAGCAGCTTTGCCTTGAGGGAAAAAAGTCAAATCAAGCTAAATCCTCATAAACATATTTGTAATGTAGATGCATAGTGTTATAAATGTCAATGGGTCAATAACAAATAAGAGGTTTAAAGATAAAAAAATCTCTTTGTATTCATTTTTGGTTTTACATGGTAAAAAAATAACTTGTATACAATTTTTTAACCAAAAAAAAGGAAAGAAAAATGTCATGTGGTGTAACCAAAAATAATAAAATAAAATAACACATTTTCCTTAAACCTTGAATACATGTAACACGTTTTAAACATTACTTTAAAAACGTTTTTAAATATATTTTTTTCAAAGTAAAACATCATTTTTATACAAATATCATGAATTTTCATTTATAAATGCCAAGTTATTTGGGTCGTTATAGTATATGACATTTTAAACAAGTAGCAGCCTAAAAAATCGTTTTAACGAGGCATTTTGTCTTCATTATAATATCAAGATGCAACACCCTGACAACTTGACTATTCCCCCCCAAAATATAAAAATGAATTTGATGAATTTTAACATGTTCATCATATAAAAAAGGTATATTCGATCACTGTGTGTATGCATGCATGAATTGCATTTTAATGTATTTTTTTAAAAATTAGATGCGATCATACACGCACACACACAAAAAAGCGTCATACCCTTCAAAAATAAATCAAATACCACGTACATTTTTAGAACAAATATGAAATACACGTGGCTTACTGTTCCCTCCTCAGCCAGGAAAGAAATGGACTGATCCATCCCTCCCCCCTCAGTGCCAATATAACGCTCACACTTGGCACACGTCTCCGCGAGAGTCACCTGAAATGAAATCAAAGCGAGCACATCTATGATAAGCAGCAGTTGTATGTAATGCAGGTTAGAGGATTTACATTAAGAACTACCTTAGAAAGAGACTTCTGATTGGCCTCCATGGTGACCAGACCTGCACAGCACACCAGGGCACTGGAGCTGGAGAGCCCTGAGCTGGCCGGGATAGTCCCGTCTACCACACAACACATCCCTGCCAATGAAGACAAGCTCAAGTGCTCCTGCATACACATGGTCAAGGGTCAAATGACTGAATATAATGCAAAAATGCAAACATGCATTATGTGTGTCATTAAACACCCCACCTGGATTCCTCTCACTCCACAAAGGAAGTAATAGTACCATTGAGGATTCTCTCTGTCAATGGTGATGCCATCAACAGACACAGTGAAATCCCTGTAAGAAGGAAAGAAGTGAGTGAATAATGAATGAACGTCTGAGTTAATAAATTAAGTAAATGAGTAAGTGAGTGAGTGAGTGAATAAATTAAGTGAGTGAATGAATAAGTGAGTGATTAATGAATGAATAAGTGAATATTAATAATGAATGAGCGACTGAATATCAATAATGAATGAGTGAGTGAATATTAATAATGAGTGAGTGAATATTAGTAATAAATGAGTGAGTGAATAATGAATGAGTGAGTGAATAATGAGTGAGTGAGTGAATAATGAATGAGTGAGTGAATAATGAGTGAGTGAGTGAATAATGAATGAGTGAGTGAATAATGAGTGAGTGAGTGAATAATGAGTGAGTGAGTGAATAATAAGTGAGTGAGTGAATGAGTGAATAATGAATGAGTGAGTGAGTGAATAATGAATGAGTGAGTGAATAATGAATGAGTGAGTGAGTGAATAATGAATGAGTGAGTGAGTGAATAATGAATGAGTGAGTGAATAATGAGTGAGTGAGTGAATAATGAGTGAGTGAGTGAGTGAGTGAGTGAATAATGAATGAGTGAGTGAATAATGAGTGAGTGAGTGAATAATGAATGAGTGAGTGAGTGAATAATGAATGAGTGAGTGAGTGAATAATGAATGAGTGAGTGAATAATGAGTGAGTGAGTGAGTGAATAATGAATGAGTGAGTGAATAATGAATGAGTGAGTGAGTGAATAATGAGTGAGTGAGTGAATAATGAGTGAGTGAGTGAATAATGAATGAGTGAGTGAGTGAATAATGAATGAGTGAGTGAATAATGAATGAGTGAGTGAATAATGAGTGAGTGAGTGAATAATGAATGAGTGAGTGAATATTAAGTGGGTGAGTGAATAATGAGTGAGTGAGTGAATAATGAATGAGTGAGTGAATAATGAATGAGTGAGTGAATAATGAATGAGTGAGTGAATAATGAGTGAGTGAATAATGAGTGAGTGAGTGAATAATGAATGAGTGAGAGAGTGAATAATGAATGAGTGAGTGAATGAGTGAGTGAATAATGAGTGAGTGAGTGAATGAATAATGAGTGAGTGAGTGAATAATGAATGAGTGAGTGAATAATGAGTGAGTGAGTGAATAATGAGTGAGTGAATAATGAATGAGTGAGTGAATGAGTGAATAATGAGTGAATGAGTGAATGAATAATGAGTGAGTGAGTGAATAATGAATGAGTGAGTGAATAATGAGTGAGTGAGTGAATAATGAATGAGTGAGTGAATAATGAATGAGTGAGTGAATAATGAGTGAGTGAGTGAATGAATAATGAGTGAGTGAGTGAATAATGAATGAGTGAGTGAATAATGAGTGAGTGAGTGAATAATGAATGCGTGAGTGAATATTAAGTGGGTGAGTGAATAATGAGTGAGTGAGTGAATAATGAATGAGTGAGTGAATAATGAATGAGTGAGTGAATAATGAGTGAGTGAGTGAATAATGAATGAGTGAGTGAATAATGAATGAGTGAGTGAATAATGAGTGAGTGAGTGAATAATGAATGAGTGAGAGAGTGAATAATGAATGAGTGAGTGAATGAATGAGTGAATAATGAGTGAGTGAGTGAATGAATAATGAGTGAGTGAGTGAATAATGAATGAGTGAGTGAATAATGAGTGAGTGAGTGAGTGAATAATGAATGAGTGAGTGAATAATGAATGAGTGAGTGAATAATGAATGAGTGAGTGAGTGAATAATGAGTGAGTGAATAATGAATGAGTGAGTGAATAATGAGTGAGTGAATAATGAATGAGTGAGTGAATAATGAGTGAGTGAGTGAATAATGAATGAGTGAGTGAGTGAATAATGAATGAGTGAGTGAGTGAATAATGAATGAGTGAGTGAATAATGAGTGAGTGAGTGAGTGAATAATGAATGAGTGAGTGAATAATGAATGAGTGAGTGAGTGAATAATGAGTGAGTGAGTGAATAATGAGTGAGTGAGTGAATAATGAATGAGTGAGTGAGTGAATAATGAATGAGTGAGTGAATAATGAATGAGTGAGTGAATAATGAGTGAGTGAGTGAATAATGAATGAGTGAGTGAATATTAAGTGGGTGAGTGAATAATGAGTGAGTGAGTGAATAATGAATGAGTGAGTGAATAATGAATGAGTGAGTGAATAATGAATGAGTGAGTGAATAATGAGTGAGTGAATAATGAGTGAGTGAGTGAATAATGAATGAGTGAGTGAGTGAATAATGAGTGAGTGAATAATGAATGAGTGAGTCAGTGAATAATGAGTGAGTGAGTGAATAATGAATGAGTGAGTGAATAATGAATGAGTGAGTGAATAATGAGTGAGTGAGTGAATAATGAATGAGTGAGTGAGTGAATAATGAGTGAGTGAGTGAATAATGAATGAGTGAGTGAATGAGTGAGTGAGTGAATAATGAATGAGTGAGTGAATAATGAATGAGTGAGTGAGTGAATAATGAATGAGTGAGTGAATAATGAGTGAGTGAGTGAATAATGAATGAGTGAGTGAATAATGAGTGAGTGAATAATGAGTGAGTGAGTGAGTGAATAATGAATGAGTGAGTGAATAATGAGTGAGAGAGTGAATAATGAATGAGTGAGTGAATAATGAATGAGTGAGTGAATAATGAATGAGTGGGTGAATAATGAGTGAGTGAGTGAGTGAATAATGAGTGAGTGAGTGAGTGAATAATAAGTGAGTGAGTGAATAATGAGTGAGTGAGTGAATAATGAATGAGTGAGAGTGACTAATGAGTGAGTGAGTGAATAATGAATGAGTGAGAGAGTGAATAATGAATGAGTGAGTGAATAATGAATGAGTGAGTGAATAATGAGTGAGTGAGTGAATGAATAATGAGTGAGTGAGTGAGTGAGTGAATAATGAATGAGTGAGTGAATAATAAGTGAGTGAGTGAATAATGAGTGAGTGAGTGAATAATGAGTGAGTGAGTGAATAATGAATGAGTGAGAGTGAATAATGAGTGAGTGAGTGAATAATGAATGAGTGAGGGAGTGAATAATGAATGAGTGAGTGAATAATGAATGAGTGAGTGAATAATGAGTGAGTGAGTGAATGAATAATGAGTGAGTGAGTGAATAATGAATGAGTGAGTGAATAATGAGTGAGTGAGTGAGTGAATGAATGAGTGAGTGAATAATAAGTGAGTGAGTGAATAATGAGTGAGTGAGTGAATAATGAATGAGTGAGTGAGTGAATAATGAATGAGTGAGTGAGTGAATAATGAATGAGTGAGTGAGTGAATAATGAATGAGTGAGTGAGTGAATAATGAGTGAGTGAATAATGAATGAGTGAGTGAGTGAATAATGAGTGAGTGAGTGAATAATGAATGAGTGAGTGAATAATGAGTGAGTGAGTGAATAATGAATGAGTGAGTGAATAATGAGTGAGTGAATAATGAATGAGTGAGTGAATATTAAGTGGGTGAGTGAATAATGAGTGAGTGAGTGAATAATGAATGAGTGAGTGAATAATGAATGAGTGAGTGAATGAATGAGTGAGTGAATAATGAGTGAGTGAGTGAATAATGAATGAGTGAGAGAGTGAATAATGAATGAGTGAGTGAATGAGTGAGTGAATAATGAGTGAGTGAGTGAATGAATAATGAGTGAGTGAGTGAATAATGAATGAGTGAGTGAATAATGAGTGAGTGAGTGAATAATGAGTGAGTGAATAATGAATGAGTGAGTGAATAATGAGTGAGTGAGTGAACAATGAATGAGTGAGTGAATGAGTGAATAATGAGTGAATGAGTGAATGAATAATGAGTGAGTGAGTGAATAATGAATGAGTGAGTGAATAATGAGTGAGTGAGTGAATAATGAATGAGTGAGTGAATAATGAGTGAGTGAGTGAATGAATAATGAGTGAGTGAGTGAATAATGAATGAGTGAGTGAATAATGAGTGAGTGAGTGAATAATGAATGCGTGAGTGAATATTAAGTGGGTGAGTGAATAATGAGTGAGTGAGTGAATAATGAATGAGTGAGTGAATAATGAATAAGTGAGTGAATAATGAGTGAGTGAGTGAATAATGAATGAGTGAGAGAGTGAATAATGAATGAGTGAGTGAATGAATGAGTGAATAATGAGTGAGTGAGTGAATGAATAATGAGTGAGTGAGTGAATAATGAATGAGTGAGTGAATAATGAGTGAGTGAGTGAGTGAGTGAGTGAATAATGAATGAGTGAGTGAATAATGAATGAGTGAGTGAGTGAATAATGAGTGAGTGAGTGAATAATGAATGAGTGAGTGAGTGAATAATGAGTGAGTGAATAATGAATGAGTGAGTCAGTGAATAATGAGTGAGTGAGTGAATAATGAATGAGTGAGTGAATAATGAATGAGTGAGTGAATAATGAGTGAGTGAGTGAATAATGAATGAGTGAGTGAGTGAATAATGAGTGAGTGAGTGAATAATGAATGAGTGAGTGAATAATGAGTGAGTGAGTGAATAATGAATGAGTGAGTGAGTGAATAATGAATGAGTGAGTGAATAATGAGTGAGTGAGTGAATAATGAATGAGTGAGTGAATAATGAGTGAGTGAATAATGAGTGAGTGAGTGAGTGAATAATGAATGAGTGAGTGAATAATGAATGAGTGAGTGAATAATGAGTGAGAGAGTGAATAATGAATGAGAGAGTGAATAATGAATGAGTGAGTGAATAATGAATGAGTGAGTGAATAATGAATGAGTGAGTGAATAATGAGTGAGTGAGTGAATAATGAATGAGTGAGTGAGTGAATAATGAGTGAGTGAGTGAATAATGAATGAGTGAGTGAATAATGAGTGAGTGAGTGAATAATGAATGAGTGAGTGAGTGAATAATGAATGAGTGAGTGAATAATGAGTGAGTGAGTGAATAATGAATGAGTGAGTGAATAATGAGTGAGTGAATAATGAGTGAGTGAGTGAGTGAATAATGAATGAGTGAGTGAATAATGAATGAGTGAGTGAATAATGAGTGAGAGAGTGAATAATGAATGAGTGAGTGAATAATGAATGAGTGAGTGAATAATGAATAAGTGGGTGAATAATGAGTGAGTGAGTGAGTGAATAATGAGTGAGTGAGTGAGTGAGTGAATAATAAGTGAGTGAGTGAATAATGAGTGAGTGAGTGAATAATGAATGAGTGAGAGTGAATAATGAGTGAGTGAGTGAATAATGAATGAGTGAGAGAGTGAATAATGAATGAGTGAGTGAATAATGAATGAGTGAGTGAATAATGAGTGAGTGAGTGAATGAATAATGAGTGAGTGAGTGAATAATGAATGAGTGAGTGAATAATAAGTGAGTGAGTGAATAATGAGTGAGTGAGTGAATAATGAGTGAGTGAGTGAATAATGAATGAGTGAGAGTGAATAATGAGTGAGTGAGTGAATAATGAATGAGTGAGGGAGTGAATAATGAATGAGTGAGTGAATAATGAATGAGTGAGTGAATAATGAGTGAGTGAGTGAATGAATAATGAGTGAGTGAGTGAATAATGAATGAGTGAGTGAATAATGAGTGAGTGAGTGAGTGAATAATGAATGAGTGAGTGAATAATAAGTGAGTGAGTGAATAATGAGTGAGTGAGTGAATAATGAATGAGTGAGTGAGTGAATAATGAGTGAGTGAATGAATAATGAATGAGTGAGTGAATAATGAGTGAGTGAGTGAATAATGAATGAGTGAGTGAGTGAATAATGAGTGAGTGAATAATGAATGAGTGAGTGAGTGAATAATGAGTGAGTGAGTGAATAATGAGTGAGTGAGTGAATAATGAATGAGTGAGTGAATAATGAGTG
Organism: Meda fulgida; assembly: GCA_030578275.1. NCBI lineage: Eukaryota > Metazoa > Chordata > Actinopteri > Cypriniformes > Leuciscidae > Meda > Meda fulgida. The sequence goes on along the minus strand of CM060640.1, from coordinate 11,851,826 downwards.
AGTGAGTGAATAATGAGTGAGTGAGTGAGTGAATAATGAGTGAGTGAGTGAATAATGAGTAAGTGATTGAATAATGAGTGAGTGAGTGAATGAGTGAATAATGAGTGAGTGAGTGAATAATGAGTAAGTGATTGAATAATGAGTGAGTGAGTGAGTAAATAATGAGTGAGTGAGTGAGTAAATAATGAGTGAGTGAGTGAATAATGAGTGACTGAGTGAATAATGAGTGAGTGACTGAATAATGAGTGAGTGACTGAATAATGAGTGAGTGAGTGAATGAGTGAGTGAGTGAATAATGAGTGAGTGAGTGAGTGACTGAATAATGAGTGAGTGAGTGAATGAGTAATGAGTGAGTGAGTGAATAATGAGTGAGTGAGTGAATAATGAGTGAGTGACTGAATAATGAGTGAGTGAGTGAATAATGAGTGAGTGAGTGACTGAATAATGAGTGAGTGAGTGAGTGAATGAGTGATTGAGTGAATAATGAGTGAGTGAGTGAATAATGAGTGAGTGAGTGAGTGAATAATGAGTGAGTGACTGAATAATGAGTGAGTGAATGAGTGAATAATGAGTGAGTGAGTGACTGAATAATGAGTGAGTGAGTGAGTGAATGAGTGAGTGAGTGAATAATGAGTGAGTGAGTGAATAATGAGTGAGTGACTGAATAATGAGTGAGTGACTGAATAATAAGTGAGTGAATAATGAGTGAGTGAGTGAGTGAATAAGTGAGTGAATAATGAGTGAGTGAATGAGTGAGTGAGTGAATAATGAGTGGGTGAGTGAATAATAAGTGAGTGAATAATGAGTGAGTGAGTGAGTGAATGAGTGAGTGAGTGAATAATGAGTGAGTGAGTGAATGAGTGAGTGAGTGAATAATGAGTGAGTGAGTGAATAATGAGTGAGTGAGTGAGTGAATAATGAGTGAGTGAGTGAATAATGAATGAGTGAGTGAGTGAGTGAATAATGAGTGAGTGACTGAATAATGAATGAGTGAGTGAATAATGAGTGAGTGAGTGAGTGAATAATGAGTGAGTGACTGAATAATGAGTGAGTGAGTGAATAATGAGTGAGTGACTGAATAATGAGTGAGTGAGTGAATAATGAATGAGTGAGTGAGTGAGTGAATAATGAGTGAGTGACTGAATAATGAATGAGTGAGTGAATAATGAGTGAGTGAGTGAATAATGAATGAGTGAGTGAGTGAGTGAATAATGAGTGAGTGACTGAATAATGAGTGAGTGAGTGAGTGAATAATGAGTGAGTGAGTGAATAATGAATGAGTGAGTGAATAATGAGTGAGTGAGTGAGTGAATAATGAGTGAGTGAGTGAGTGAATAATGAGTGCTTGACTGAATAATGAGTAAGTGTGTGTGTGTGTGTGTGTGTGTGTGTGTGTGTGTATTAATTAATAAGTGTGTGAGGGAGGGAATAATAAATTAGTGAATTAATGAATGAATTAATAAGTGAGTGAATAATGAATAAATAAGTGAGAGAGCGAATAAGTGATTAAATTAATTAATTAATGAGTAAGTGAATGAGTGAGTAAATAATGAATGAGTGAATTAATTGAGTGAATGAATGACTAAGTGAATTATGAACGAGTGAGTGAGTGAGTGAGTGAATAAGCAAATGAGTAACTTAATGAATTAATAACAATTTGTTGACAATATGTGACCAATTAAATTGTGAAGCACAGAAGATAAAGAACATTGTTACTCACTTGTATTTGGGGTCAGTGTTGGTCAGCTGGATTGTTTGGGAGTCACTGACAGAAACTGCAGCAAGAATATTCTGCTCTATTGCCATTGGAAGGACAGCATAGCCACAATAATCAATATGCTCACCTGGAAATGATCAGATTTAGGATAAAACATAAAATACAGTGCTAATGGTATTCGTTATGTTTACACACTGCTTGCAACCCACCAATCAAATTCACCCTCCCTGGAGCACGAGCGTAGAAGAGAGGCATTTGTCCATATTTTCCATGAAAAGCCTCTTTCAGTTTCTGCAACCTAACAAAAAGAGGGGAAAGTGTATGTCTAACACAAACAAAAACAAACGTGAAAGTTCAAACTAAAAAACAGGACGTAAATCGACGTGATGAGTGAGTTGACTCCATTCATTCACAATCGAAGTTTTCCGAATAGCTGCACGAAGTGTCCCGATCAGTCGCAACTTACCTTTCATTTCCACTGAGCAGCACCTTGATTTTCGGTGGAATTGTGACCATTGTGCCGTTTTTTAGCTTTGTTTTACAGTGAGTACACTATGCAGGAGTGGACTGGCACCGTACAAGTGCTGTCAGCTGACTATCATACCCGGAATCATGCGTCTAAAACCTAAACAACACGGAAGAAACTGACACGAATCCCGCAAACTGGATTCGGAAACACTCGGAAGGAATCGGAGATGCGCGCGCACCGTACAGAACGCGAGGCGTGATGTCATAACGCTTTGCCGGCGCGCATTGTGGGTAAGAGTCTCTCTCTCCGGTCAAAATGTCTGACATGGAAGATGATTTCATGTGCGATGATGAAGAGGATTATGACTTGGTACGGCTGTCTAAAATAAACTCAACTGTAAATGCATGTAATTCAATGCTAAGCAAATGTAGCGACCTCAGTAAATGTTGTTTAGCCTGTTAATAGGGACTTTATTTCGCAATGGTGTTGTTTAGCAGGTGGCTAGTTTGCTAATACTGCAAAGACTAAGTCAACAAATATGACAGACAGCCTTCTTTAAGTTGGTTTATTTGAAGTTTCGTAAGAAATGTGATGTATTTACAACGCTGATTCCTGATGTTGAATCTCTTATATATCTATTGATAACTTGCAGACTCATGTGAAGTTGACTAAATTATAGCTAATGTGCTGCTAGTTATGAAACTGCATCATATCCTATTTCAGTTTGTTGTTAAATAGATTATTACTTATATATGTATAGATGTACAGTTGTAAATAATCTTAACGTAACGATTGTCATGCAGTTGTCATAATCATAATAACAATCATGCACCATTAAGCTGTACAATATCTTTCAAGAGGTATTTTTTCAGGCAAATACTTTAATTACTCCTTTGCTTTCACTTCAGGAATACTCTGAGGACAGCAACTCTGAGCCCAATGTTGATTTGGAGAATCAGTACTACAACTCTAAAGCCCTCAAAGAAGATGATCCTAAAGCAGCCCTGAGCAGCTTTCAGAAGGTTAGACGCTTTCTGTTTCTTTCTGCATCCGTACTGTAACTTTGAATAGGTGTAATAATCACTATTTTCGTTTTTGCAGGTGCTGGAATTGGAGGGTGAGAAAGGAGAATGGGGGTTCAAAGCACTGAAACAGATGATAAAGATCAACTTCAAACTGGTGTGTAACAATAGTAGCACAATATATTGATTAAGATTTAATAAGTAATATTTATAAATCATTTTCTTATTCTCCTGTATTGTCTAACTTTTTTTTTTTGCGAACTAAATGAAAAATAGTACAATAAAAAACAAGTTTAATGATCTACTATAAACTTGATTTTTATCTATTTTTATTCTTATTTTTACAGACAAATTTTCCTGAAATGATGAACCGGTACAAACAGCTTTTGACGTATATTAGGAGTGCTGTCACCAGAAATTACTCTGAGAAATCCATCAACTCTATTCTAGATTATATCTCAACCTCCAAACAGGTATTTAATACATTTTAAACTGCTGTGATCAGTAATATATACATTTGACATATATATAAATATTAGGGGTGTCGCGATATACCGTTATTGACGATAACCGTGATATTCAAACCATAGAATATCGATATCGTGTTAATTAAGGGTGTGACAAAATATCACGATAACTGCAATATTTAAAACGAATAGTAAACATATGATTATATGACACGTAAATAATCCAGGGTCGGCACCTGGTTGACATCTCAAACTATGATTGCACCTTAAAGCTAACATCTGTCATAAAGCAGAAGTAGTTTGCACAGCTACTACTGCTGTGCAAACTCATATCGTCCAATAAGACAGAGGAGATTCTCTATCCACACTCCTAAAAAGTAAGCTTGCTAGTATGGGATAACTAGCTAGTATGATAGTTTTTGGGATTTATAGAAAATTCAAATTTCAAGCCCTCTTGGTTATTTTCGTAAGGATAATGTATATTCATAATGTAATTCTAATCGACATAGCATTTGTAATAAAATAAAATTAAAAAGCCACATCAGTTCACAGAAGGATGTTATTTCAATCTCTCAACTGACTGCTGGTATTCCCATAAATTGTATTTTGACACTGTGCTAAGATAAAAACGGTTAGCATTTCAGTCTCCTCTAAATGAAATCACATAGCGTCTGTCTTCCGTAAATCTCACAATTTTATCAGTGTTTTAATATATTCTGGCGATATGACAAAAAGCTGCCAAATGTTCTTTTCTCTGTAAATTCTTTTAAATTAGTCTACAATGTTTGAAGTCCAAAGGCTCCATGGACTATGTATTTTAATTTGGGTATGCCATTTCTTGGATTTGGGTTCCAAATGGGGACACAAGTTAAAAAGTTAAGCTATTAGTTGTGTTTAAAACTTATTTATAATACTGTTGAACTTGACAGTATTTTCTCTTTCTGTCTCCTATTTCTTAGGCAGTGTCAAAGAAGCCAGAGAAAGCCAGAGTCTCAGTTGTTGTAATTGTTGTATGTAATGGTGTGATTCATTGGTTAAAAAAAAGAAAGCAAAACACAAAATAAACAAACTAAAGATGAATTTGACTGATAACATAGTCAAAACATTTTTTTTTAAGGTTTCTGTAGATATCGTAATATATCGTCACTCAAATTATTTTGGCCACGATAACTGTGGTGTTAAAAAAAAAACTGATATCGTGACAGCCCTAATACATACATACATATACACACACACACACACACACACACACACTTTATATATAAAAATTAAAGATCATTATGTTATTAAAGATAATAAAGTAATATTTATCTATTTACCTTTTTTTTCCAGATGGACTTGCTTCAAGAGTTTTATGAGACCACACTGGATGCTTTAAAAGATGCCAAAAATGACAGACTTTGGTTTAAAACTAACACCAAGGTTTGTGCTGTGGCAGTGAATTGTGTATTTAAATGATCTGTTTTATATTACAGATATACAGTTATGTATCAGGAACAATAATATACACAGTACAATGATGATAATTGTGTCAATGCAATGCCCTTTAATATTGACCAGCAAACTGCAGAAAGGATGTGTACTTCAAGAATACTGCTAACTTCTGCTCCTCTGTTTCATCAAGTTGGGAAAGTTGTACCTGGAAAGAGAAGAGTTTGGAAAGCTCCAGAAAATCCTCAGGCAATTGCACCAGTCATGCCAGGTAGAGTAAATGATCAGTGTCGCATAAATAAGAAAACCAAAATGTCAATGTCTTCAAATGTCTAATGTGCTGTTCTGAAACTGATGGATGTTCTTAATTAGACGGATGACGGAGAGGACGACTTGAAGAAGGGCACTCAGCTGTTGGAGATCTATGCTTTGGAGATTCAGATGTATACGGCACAGAAAAACAACAAGAAACTGAAAGCCCTCTATGAGCAGTCATTACACATTAAATCAGCCATCCCACACCCACTCATCATGGGAGTCATCAGAGGTATTTTACACATTTTTAGTCTTATTTTAATACCAAAGATGTAGTTGTTAAGATAAAGACATTTTTGTTAAAAAAAAAAAATTTGTTTTGTTTTGTGCATCATTAATTTTTATTTGTTTTATTTATTTTGTACTGTTTGAAAGTTTTTGTATAATGAAACTTGTGTTTTTTGTGTATTTTTGTTTTGTGTACAATTGGAGAGTTTGTTTGTTTTTCGCGTATAAAAATAATTATTGTTTTTGTTTCATGTACAATTGGAATGTTTGTTTGGTTTTGTTTTGTGTTCAATTGGAAAGATTTTTTTTGTTCAATTGGAAAGCTTACTTTTGTTTTGTGTATAAGCATGTTTGTTTGGTTTTGTTTTTTGTAAATAATTGAAAACCAATTTGGTTTGTTTTTATTGTGTATAACTGGAAAGTTTCTTTTGTTTATGGTGTACAATTGGAAAGTCCACTCATTTTCTTTGACTTGTGACGTGTTCTCTTTAGAATGTGGTGGTAAAATGCACCTGAGGGAGGGCGAGTTCGAGAAGGCACATACAGACTTTTTCGAGGCGTTCAAAAACTATGACGAGTCTGGAAGCCCCAGACGAACCACTTGTCTGAAGTACCTGGTCTTGGCCAACATGCTGATGAAGTCTGGAATCAACCCATTTGATTCTCAAGAGGTATAAGGTGGCAGTCATGCACAGGCCCACATGGAATCTATCTAAGGCCATCAGAAAGCTCAGCAGAACCATCAGTTACACAATTCTACACATTCTTCTTCATTGCATGTTCATATAGTTCATATATTGACCAATAAGTATGTTGGACTCTGTTTCACTTAATATTTCAACTTGAAAAGCAACTTCTTTTCCTCCAGAATCAGTGCAGAAAAGCACAACACTGCAGATTCTATCTGGGCCTGGTCATATGAGGTCAAATTGTGTGGTCTATAATAAAACAAAAAAAAAAACTAATTATTTCTATGTGGCTCTGTGATTAGGCAAAACCTTACAAAAATGATCCAGAAATCCTGGCAATGACAAACCTAGTAAGGTAAGTGTTCACAATACCACTTTTCATTTATCCGGTCCTCTTCTATTTTAACTAAATTTTTATGGTCAGAATGGATTCATTTTATTGTATTAATTGCTTATAATTTTTCTAGTTCCTACCAAAACAATGACATCACAGAATTTGAGAAAATCCTAAAGACGAATCACAGCAACATAATGGACGACCCCTTCATCAGAGAACATATTGAGGGTCAGTTTGGGGGGCTTTTGGCTTCCTTGTACATATTCTAACTATTTCATAAATCTCATACATCAAATGTTGGAGTCATATTTTTATTTTTATTTTTCCCTTCAGAATTGTTACGGAACATAAGAACGCAAGTGCTCATCAAATTGATTAAGCCTTACACTAGGATACATATACCATTTATTTCAAAGGTAAATCTATATTATGTTATAGTTATTATATTATAGTAAATATATTATTATAACATGCTTTCATGTCCCTGTTTTTCTTTAGGAATTGAATATTGATGTTTCAGATGTGGAAAGCTTGCTTGTGCAGTGTATTTTAGACAAGTAAGTTTAATCCATTTTTTATAGAGATTTTTGTAAAAAAAAAAAAAAAAAATGTTTTTTATACTCTTTCACTGCAAATATATATATATAACATATTAATCTGATGTTGTACATCTTTCAGCACAATCAACGGTAGAATTGACCAGGTCAATCAGCTGTTGGAGCTCGATCACCAGAAAAGAGGCGGAGCTAGATACACCGCTCTGGACAGATGGACCAATCAGCTGAACTCTCTCAACCAGGCCATTGTGAGCAAACTGGCTTGATTTTACACTGACGATCCCGGAGAACAAATTCACTCATCATGCAGCCGGTCGATTCGAGGCTGTCAGTGACATTAACTACTTTCAAGCTCTTTACACCCCCGATCACAGATTGACTTGAAGCGGGAGCGTAATTTGGCTAGTTTGTATTTTTACAGCTGTAGTCACTTAAGTCAGTTTTAAATGTCCTTAACAAAGCAGAAGTTCCCACAGGATGTCTGCTGTACTGATTTGTTAGGTCTCTAATATAAATATGTTTGCATCACCTGAAAAAAAAGTTACTTCAATTACACATATTGGCACTTGGCAGACATTTTAAATTGTTTGTCTTAAATGGAAAGCCTGAAGACGTGCTGTGTGAAATTGAGTCATTTATCTGTTGAACTCTGTCTGTCTCTTGTTAGAGTCAGCATGTTTTACTTGGTTTGCATAAGATTCAGTTGAGTTTTATGCTGTTGCACTGCAGCACATGCGCATTGAAAGTGCCGTCATTGCTAGAACTCCTCACCAAACTTTACAGATCTGTCGAAACTTTAATGCTGTCTGAGCTCTTCTGTTTCACATTTCAACAACAAAAATAAAGAATGCATTTGTTGCTTCAGCGGAAAATGTGTCTGGAATGGTTTATGATTTTATGTTAGATAAGAAATGAAGTTTATCTCAATAACACAGGCCACATTATACAGCTTTCATATACAGACAATATTTCAACTGATTAAAAAAAAGAAAAACTTGAATAGGCACATACATTTTCTTAATCAGATCACAGAAAATATGCATACACTATACGGCCAAAAGTCCTTAGCTGGAATAACCAATCCCATCAAGTACAATGGTGTATCACATACATTTGTATGTTTAGGCATTTAACAATAAAACTATTTTATATACTATACTATTTTATAAAAATAGTTTTTAAACGTGTTATGTAAACAATATATAATATAAAGTATATAAAACGATTATACATATATAAACCAAATGTATATACATCATCTATATAATTTTATAAGCAAATTACAATGGGATTTCACTTTTGGAACTTTCCAATCATTTTATTTTATATTTAATGCTAATATAAATATTACATGAACACACACAATCCTTGTAAATTGTAAATGCAACCTAAAAATATACATAATGTTATTATTACTGCTATATACTTTTATTATGAATACTATATTTCCGTGATTGAGAAATACATTTCTGTCCAAAAGAGGTGTAATTTTGGTTGACATTTGATATGCCGTAACCATTGGCTGTAACGTTCACGTGACGTTGTGCCTCCCGTCAGCCAATCAGAATCCAGAACTTTTGCCGCTGTTTAGAGCGCCATGTTTCAATGGACGGATACTATATCAATATATTTGCTGTAATATCGCATTAAACTAGTTTTACTATCTGATTCTGTAACGGCTGAACAGAAATTCGCTGAACGTTTATTTATCATGCTCGTATCATTTCAAATCCATATTGAGGTTGTGAGTCACCAAGACACTGTAATGTTCCTCATATAAGCACTTTATTTCGGATTATTGTGTTAATGTAGCACTGCGGCGACTTTTGAAAGACTTTGAAGGTAAGAATATACTATTTAAACACAAATACCGTTTATATAGTGCTAAATGAAATACATTTCTGCTGCGACAGTCCGAATAATGTGTTATGGGTTGCAGAGAAACTATAAAAACAGTATTAACGATGTTTTATGATGCTACATACGCACTAGCATATATATAGGAAAGCAGTTGGTTTCGTTTTTTATGAGTTGGACTGGTTAAATGAAGTGGTTTCTGGTTATTTCCTGTCTCCTCTCAGGTCAGCAGGATGTCCATTGATTTTGACAGTGCTGCTTTACAGACCCAGCAGGAGGAAGAGGAGTATGATCAGGAAGACTACGCCAGAGAACAAGAGGTATCTGTCCCGTTACTGAACACTGCAGTTATTTCACAGTAATACACAAACAGGAAACACACCCACCAAACTCGCATCTGTCATCAGTAGACTGCAATGCATACTAAAGACAAAATCACACACACAAAAAAAACAATCTGATCAATTCTGTGCAGGAACATCAAGGGCTGGTTATCTTAATCTAGTATATTAAAAGATTTAAATTAGACCTGTCAGTGATATTATGAATGGAAGCCTCGACATACTGTCGAAATTGACTGTTTATGTCATAATTTTGACCGTTTAGGCTATGTCATAGTTTTGACTTATGCTCCATCAGAAATCAAATACTTTCCTTCTAGATGTGCCAACACAGTGGTAAATCCGAATACATAGTGTTTGAAAAAACAGTAGGTGAAAAGTCCCCGGATGACCTACTTCATCCATAGAGATTCTAAAGAGCACATTCCATGGACACTTTACTATCCCATGAGGCCACGGGAGAGGATTTGAAAAAAAAAAAAAAACAATTATTAGGCTTGGAACAACAAAACAATACAACATAGACTTTGAAGCCAGGCGAGCAAAGAACACGCACATAAAAAAAAAAACATTCACAAAAATACAAGACCTTTGTATCATTCAACGGGAGAACATTTATGAATGGCAGTGAAGTGACGAAACTGACGCTGGAAGGTCACGTGACAGTAACAACATGGCGGATGTAGTACATTGGAATTTCATTCAAACTACCCTTGTTGATACTAGATAGAACATACTCTTAATGGTCGCAAAGTAAATTTAAATGTTGTACCTACTCAGACAGCATGCGATTTCGGATGCTATGTTAGTGTCATAATTTCATAAATGTTAGTGTCAAACATTTTGTGTCATAATTAAGATTTACAAAATATAATAAGAAATAGACTCCTGTGATTCCATTAATAAACAATGCATCTTTCACTGTTAATGTCTGTGACTGTCTATAAATCATTGATTGCACATGCTATGATTCAACTAGTTTCAGTATTTTCAACTAGTTTCACACACTGTACGATTTTGGCAATGATTTGGCCATCTAAGACAAATTTTAAGAATCTTTAAAGATTCCTCTGTTCCTAGGCCAAAATCTGAAGTCTTTGATCGCTAGATTGACATGTTCACCGACAGCCGATTAATGACCAGTGCAATCTAATTTTATTGACTAAATTTTGCCACTGTCAGAAGATTTTATGCACCACTTGCTCCACACACACACAAGTTGTATTCATTTTTTGCCGGTTTTCTTTTCAAGTCATTCCATGCTAAAAATTTGAGATTTGTTTTTGTTTGCAAGCCACCATATCAATCCCGCATGTGCAGCTCACGTCACTAAACGTGTGACGGATTGATGATGTAAAACTCTGGACGGGTTTTCTTGCATCTGTCAAACAGTCTGACAACAGAGATCCTGGAGTGTGACATGGCTTACAGCGAGAACTGTACAGCTTACACTCTGACAAGCAACAGTCATAAATAACTATTATTGTTGGTGTTTGAGGAGATTTCCCCTTTCCATATGTAAAGTGCTTTGAGTACCCAGAAAAGTGCTATATAAATGTAACGTATTATAATTATACAGGGTTTCTGCGGAGTCATAAAAAGTCATAAAATGTCTTAAATTTAATAATAAGAATTTTAGGCCATAAAAAGTCATAACGTCCGGATTTTCCATACAAGGTCATAAATTACATCTAGCCACGTCTTAAATTGATAAGCTCATTCATTCATTATCGCGATATCATTTTTTCTCTATTAAACGATATCAAGAGTTCGATAAATGTTCGATTATGTTTATGTGCCAAAAGCGGAACGAAACTCAAATGAACCTCACCTGGACTGTTTATCCGCAGCGCAGCGCGAGCTCACTAGGGCAGACGCGTTTACTCTGATCGGCCTCGGTCACGAGATCCAGTGAGAAGCGCTTGAGTTCAGCGAAGAACACGAATGTCTCAGTCATTTAAACTTGTTTAAAGGCAGATGAAACCGCGCTGACGAACAGGAGGAACACTGCGCGCAACGATACAGTCAGAAGCGTTTCCGTCTACAAATTCCCATCATTTACCATGGATTTACTGTAACGTTAGCCTTGTATATTAACTGCACCATGAAATGTGGGATATACATATTGAATTGTATTATATTATTAATGTAGACAATGTATTAAAGGACTAATGGAATATAATTACACTATTTAATGTATTTAGGCTACTACTGTTTTTCATACATTTCATGAAGAAACGTGCCATCAAAGTAAGGCAACACAAACCTGTTTCAAGACTTGAAACAATATCCCCCATTAGCACATGCAGAAACTAAAAAAATAATTTTCCAATAAAAATATTAATTTTGTTAAGGTAAAATGTCAAATGTTTGAATGTTCTACCTCAGATTTGTGAAATGGTCTCGTGTTTTGCAAGTGTTTGTCATGATATGTTCTGACAATAAAGAGTAGTTTAAAGCCACAATTAAGGCTCTGGTTTCTACAACTTTTAGTTGGGAGCAAAAATCTGCCTTTAAACTTGAAAGAAATAAAGATTTGACATTTATCGTGATAATTATCGATATTGACTGATATATTATCGTGATAATTGTTAAGTGTTGTTCCTGTGTTATTGATACTTAGGAAAAGGGAGCCTTCAGTTTGTTACTCTTAAGAAAATGGAACCTTTAAATAATGAAGCTTGTTACTTTTAATGAAAGTCAATAAAAAGACTTTAGAAAGGAAGTTGTTTTTTGTAATTCGTGTAGGTCATAAATTTAAATCATAATGGTCATAAAAAGGTCTTAAAAAGTCTTAAATTTGACTGACTAAACCCTGCAGAAACTCTGATTATAAATCGTACAGTGTACAGTATTACTTTATATCTTTTTCTTTATCACAATGTATGACTCTTTAAGTTGAAGGACCTATGGCTTTCAATTACAATCTGTGTGTTTTACTTAGCACACATTTATTGTCTTTGTTTTTATATTTAATTTGATAATCATTAGTCATGTAGTTATGTAGTTGTCATTTGACATATTTATTCATATTATTATTATTTGATTTACATAATTTATTATTTTTGATCATGTAAACGTTTTTTTATCATTCATGTCATTTATGTTTTTATATTTTATATTACTTAATTTATTTTCTATTGTTGTTTAAATCTTGTGATTGTGTGGTATGAAGGGATGTTTGTCCTCACGAGTAGGAGGTAAGGGAATGTCTCCATTTCAAGGTTTTTAACGTCACAGGACGATGTTGTAAAGGAGTATTTTTCCATTGTTTTTCTCTTGGTATAATAACACTTGTTGAAATTGTACAGGTCAGACGAAGTCAGAGCATTGAGTAGTGTAACAATTATACGAAGTCTGAGCAGTGAACATTGAAACATACACAACAGCAAGAGGATTCAATAAACTCTGCTCTTTTTATTATCATCACTTTGTCTCCTGCGTCTGCTCTTCACATATCTTCTGGCACATGCAATTAATGCAATACATGCAATTAATTTAGAGGTGACAGTAAAGACATTTTTAATTTGGTAAAAAAAACTTTTTAAAAATAGATAAATAAATAAAACTTTGAATCATCACCATGATTTCCACAAAAATATGAAGCAGCACAGCTGTTGTTTAAGAAGTCTTGAGCAGCATATTGATTTCTGTACCCAATAAAATGTACCCAAATAGAAAACAGTTATTTTAAATTGTAATTATATTTCACAATATTACTGTTGTTTAGTGTATTTGTAATCAAATAAATTCAGCCTTGGTGTGCAGAGGAGAATTTTACTGACTCAACTTTTGAACAGTTTTATATATATATATATATCATTCACGTTTTCTACATACACTTTGCCCCAGACTTGTTTCATTAAATCCTCTTTGAATGTATTAATGTTTTCTTGGGTTCTATGTCTAGTCATTGTGTATATTTTGCTGTCGATCTCAGCTTCGGTGCGGATTGCAAGGAGCTCTCGGGTCTCTACTTCAGTCCAGTTTGCAGACATTTTTTTGTTCTTTCTTGTATCGATGACGAACACAAACGTTCTTCTTGAGTAACCGAGTCGCACGATAACTACTCATTGCAAAGGCTCGTGCCTCATCACTACGACACACCCCTTATACGGCATTGGTTCTGGCTTTTGTTCACACAGCGCGCGTTCCGGGTCTGAACACGGCAATGTTACTAGGTCCCCAACCCGGCATCGATCCCGGGTCGTGTTTGCGTTCACACAGAAGGCACTCTGGCAATTTGCCGGGTTCAAAGCGCTGTGTGAAAGGGGCTTATGTTTGCAAAACCTGGCAGATGATCACCGACGTCATTCATTATTAGTCCACTTTCCTCTTTATGTGCAATAACAATATATTATCAATTAGTGTAGCACTATTTGTTGTTATTCTGGTTGGTCGAATGATCGAGGGATATAAACCAGTTCTGTACATCATATAAATGAACTCTGTAGTTTTGTTGTGCTCTTGCTCTTGGTTAAGTCAATATTGAAATCTCCGCCGATAAATACACACACACACACACACACACACACACGTTGGTGCAACAGCATTGTGGGGACTCTCCATAGGCGTAATGGTTTTATACTGTACAAACTGTATATTCTATCCCCTTACACTGCCCCTATCCCTAAACCTACCCATCACAGGAGACATTCTGCATTTGTACATTTTTAATGTTTTTAAGCTATTTGAATTATGAGGACTTTTGAAATGTCCTCATAAACCACCTATAAGTTGTAATACCAGTGTAATATACATGTCATTATGCAAACTTGTGTCCTCATAAATCACATAAACCAACCCCCACACACACACACACACACACACACATACACATGATTTGCTGCTTGCTATTGTTAGTGGTATATAGACATTTAATAGACATAAATCTTGTTTTGACATAGGTTATGCGCCTGAACACAATACGATGTTATGAATACATTTGTTTATTCATTGTATTGAGATATATATATATATATATATATATATATATATATATATATACATCATATTGTGTTCAGGCACATAGCCTATGTCAAACCAGATTTATGTCTATTATGAGACTCTCCACCCTAAAAATACCATGTACCACTAACAATAGCAAGCAGCAAATCATGTGTATGTATACTTTGTGTATGTAGGCTATATGTACGAATGTGAGTGTGTGTGTGTGTGTGTGTGTGTGTGTGTGTATATATATATATATATATATATATATTTATTGATTTATTTATTTTTATACATGTATACATGCATTTTTGGAAAGCAAAGGGGCCAGGCACTGAAAGTGCGAAGGCACCTCTTGAAATTGTTGGCGTTCTGATTATTCTTCCACCAAGTTTATGGCAGCCCATAGAACCACTTTCGGGAAAGTTATGAAATTTGGCACACTGATAGAGGACAGTCTGAACAGTCACCACCATAGCAATGTCTCTAACTCAATTTCGTCAAACCGTTCTTGAATACCGCGGAAACAAATTTTACGTAGTGCTTGCATAAACAGACGTCAGGCTGTATCTCCGCAACGCTTTATTGTATTCAGACCAAACTTGGTACATGTCATCACAAGCAGAACCTGAGGCGGCATGCTGCGTTTCGGCACAGCGCCACCTACTGGTCCGAATATACGAAAAATTGCTGTTTTTGGTTATAACTTCTGAACGGTTTGGCCAAAAATTAAAAAAGGGGTCTCGTGAGATTCAGGGCCGAGTCGACTGATATCCAATTTTTGGTTGTTGGCCATTTTTTATTTTGTACTAAAATGCTGTATTTTATCAACGCATTAATATATATTTACAAAACTTTGGTGTGGGCCATCTGCACGATGCTCTGAAAGAGTCTGAGAAGTTTCAGACCAGCAAGTTTCGGACATAAAAATATATTTATATGCTATATTTACATTTGCCAATATCTTCGAAACCGTTAGACTGATCGAGACGAAACCACCGTCAGAAGTTTGGAAACATATGTCTTTGGCTAATGACCAAATGTCAAAATAGTAATAGTAAGTGGCTTGAAAATGCATTTTTTCATTTTTTTCATGTGTTTATACATATAAATGTCTAGCCTATAACTCTTAATTTTAAACAAAATGAGATATTTTCATCAAATTTGACACACACATGTATGGACACACTCTGAGAACACAAAAAAGCAGTGGAACTGCGCCAAGTGGCGCTATAATAGAACAAAACAAGGACATTGCCATTAATTACAAAATAATATCATGATATTATGCACCACTTTACGATTGCATTGGTGTACCATTACAAAACTCTGTATGTGTCTTTATAATCCATTAAATCATACTTTTAGTTACTTTGTATATATGATTTTTCAGCCATTTTGCTTAATCATTTTTAAATATCTTTCATTTCTCATTGTTGCAGTTGGTCTGACACTCCCAGCCATGTTGGCATGTCTTATTGTCTTCTTTGCGCTTGGCCCCGATAATTGCTGCTTGCAGCTATATTTAATTTTTTATATCTGCTAAAAGTTATTTTGACCGCTTTTAGAAATGACCTCAACGCTTACAGCTATTTGATCATTTTTGTGTGTCTTCAATATTGGATAATGTAATGCTAATCAAGTCCTTCTGTCTGTAAAACTCTGCGATATGGCCTGCATGCACTGTAACCATTAATATGTGCTGGAAGAAATGGAAAAGTTAGATTTAGTGTTTTCTTGTGATTTTTGTTTCAGCGTTAGCAAAAAATAGGGCCTTACAGCTGACTTTTACTGTAGTCACCCAGCTCACATTTGTTGAATAAGACTTTCACATGGTTATTCATATTAGTAAAGATTCTTCTGTTTTCGGTCACATGCAGTAACAGTGTTTGTTTTTAAAGGGCAGATCTTCTCCAATCAGAAACGTGTGTGTTCTGACTCACCTCACAGCTATCAGCTCCATGAATGAACATTGGCTGCCATTGGTGCAAGTGCAATGCAGTCAGGTGTGTTTGCTGTGTTTCCACTGCCCTACATACTCAGAGCTCTTGACTGAGAGATAATGAGAGATTCTGTCTCTGGGTAAACAGTTGCACTGAATGGAGGGAAAAATCGTAGGCAATTGTCATATGGATTAGAATCGTAAAGTATTAGTATGAGGTGAATGGAACCACCGATTTTGATGTGCATCACATGCACTGTCATTTTCACCGGCTGTTTGTATTTTTTGTCCATCGGAGGAGGAATGTTTCTGCTCCAGTTAACTGAAGCGTATATTCTGACCCCCACAATGGGCCGACCTCAGCCTGGACACACGAGGATTGCTTAGTTCCTCGTTTTCTGCTTTCTTTACTCATATGACTCACACTGCTGAAATCCAGCATTGCACACAATACTTCTTCAGTATGTCATTGAGTCCAAGAGCTCCTGCAGTAGCAGTCGTAGGAGTGTAAATGCGGGAAAGTTTCATTTCCGAGGGAACGTTTCAGGATGTGAGAGTCATCCAGCAGGAGTTATGGAGGGTGAGTTTGACTGTCTGTCCTCTGATATGTTTTATCATGAGTTGCTGAAAGTTAAGTGTGCTAGGCTCCTTTAAGACGCCCCAGGGACATGTGTTGGTGTGAGAGTTCAGCATGTCTGTAACCAGGCGGGTGTGTTTTTTTAAACGGTTGCTACTGGCCCTGCGATGAATCGGTTGCTTACACATGCTTGTTTCATTTCTCATAGTTTCAGTGTGTTTGCCTTTAAACTCAATGTTGTATTGATGTCAGCTGATTTTAAACACCAAGCAAAGAAAGTTGTCATGGTCAAACTCACAAAGACTTGGTATCTCTAAATAGCACAGAATGTCTTTTTTTCTGACTTTCACAAATTGTTTTGTTTGAGGAAAAACATAAAAATATACAGTTATAGTTTAATTTTTTATTAATTGAATTGATTAGTTTGGAATCAACTGTATTTAGCTTTGTTTTACTTCAGACAAGGACATTTCCATTTAAATTGATATTAAAAAGCTAATGCCAACTTTCCTTCTCTCGAATGGCTTGGGCACTGCAGAGCGCAGTTTATCCTCACCAAACACTGATAATAACATTGTCATAGAATTATTGATACGTATTTGGTTTTAAATAGTAAAATATTGTTAAACAAATAAAGGAAAGTTGTCATATTTTAAAAGAATTGGGGTCTCCTCAACTCCTCGGTAAAAGCACATTTAGTTAAAATTAGCCAAGATCCAAAGCTGCAAATAGCAGTAATGTCATACTAATATCTCCAGAAGACGATCCGCCTGAACAGTCTGGCAGAGGTGAAAAAGCCTCATGGCTACGGTTCTGAATGATGGCTTTCTTGTTTTAGCTCCACAAGCTCCTGACTGATCTCCCTGATGATATGCTGGATGACAGTGGTGACTGCTCCTCACCTGAGCTCCACCGCTCCACCTGCAGTCAGCCAGAAGACAACAACAGGTACACAGTACATACCAAAACTACTGCTTTACTGATATATCGCCAAGGTATATTATTATTTTTCAAGGTCTCTGTATCAGCCAATACATTTTTCTGAATGGCAGATAAGTGTCGGAAGCAGGACTGTGGCGAGCAGGACGAGGTGGAGGGACGTGAGAGAACGGCGCGAGGCCGGTGGCGTGATTGATAACGAGCGACTCCTGCGCGACGCACCGGCCTCTCACATCCCTCGACCTCGTCCTGCTCGCCACAAGGACTTTTATTTTTTCCCATCGGCTGAGCGCACAAGACACACAAGTGCTCCCATTCTCCGTCTTCATTCTCCATCTACTGTTCTAATAATTGTCTCATTCAGGAAAACACATTTGAATATATTTAACATTATAATATCTAATAAACAGTTTCTGACTCAAACCTCATAAACTTGCAGTTCAAATAGTTTGATCCTGTGCGCAGCTTGAATATAAACTGCATTACTGATTACTTTTTTACTTACTAAATCCTATATCAACCTCAACCAAGGATAGACATGAAACTCGTTTATTTCTTTCAAATAAATAATTTAAAATGGCTTAAATCATTCTTGAACTGACCAGAGTATTTCAAGGGAGAAGGTTACATTAAAGCATACATGTTAACATTAGACGTCAAATTTTCATGTTAAATCCACTATTGTTTTATATAGAATTGTTCTATAGATTCTACAGTATTTAATGCAATTACATGAGAAGTAATTGTAATTAATTACAGAAAAATTAAGAGTAATCCCTTACTTTACTTTTTCAAGGAAAAAGTAATTAAAATAACAGTAATAAGATTACTTAGTTATGCATTACACCCAACACTGACGGTGGGTGACTTCTCAGACTTACTGAGTGCACGGTTGGTTCAAATGATTGCTTAATTTAGTTTTATTTAGTTTTTCATTTATTTATTGATTTATTGATTTATTTATGAAACTAATAGGATTCTAGAATCAAGAAGTTGCCATCTGAAGTGTAAATCATTATAAAGGATAAAATTATTTTATAGATAAATTATCAAATTCAAATTATTTTTACATTTTAGTAAATATTGTGTAATATAAATTTAATTGCAGAAATTATGCATGTGTTATTTACTATCTTTAAATGAAATAGAGCAATGTCATATAGTCCTATATTTTTCATCAGCCACCCTGCTCTCTAAGATCCAAAAGTCCATATCGGCCAACCTATTATCAAAACACCCTTAAGCAACACTTAACTCAAATACCTGTTTAATAAAACATACTGAACATAAATGTATTGGGTTGTCTGTTTGTCTTTCAGACCGCAGCAAGCCTGGAATGTGCCACAATGGGAGCATCCAAGACCTTCCCATGAGGAAGTGAGTTTATCAGGGGCATTGAAAGGAGGAAAACGGTCATGTAAAACTAAATTACGGCTGGTGCATTTAATATACTATAACAAGTTTGTTTTTCTTGCAGGTGTTACAGCACTATGAAGAGCATGATCAAGGCTCTTATCATGAGGACTACAGTTATAGGAGTCGCACGTCTCAGACCAACAGTCACCCTCATCACCTTCAGACCGAGACAGAACTTTTACCCACCGGCTGGGACCCGCAGAACGGACAGAACTACCAGTACCAGAGAGGAGACTTTGCACACTCATCCGCAGGCACGGACGAGTCCCACGCCACCGACTTCTCCACTGGGGACGGGCCGGAGCAGGACGCGTACACTCATAATGCTCTTCATCACGGGGCAGTTTACCAGGGAGACAAGGCCCAGGGCCATGGAGAGCATAACGACATCAGAAACCGCTTTCAGGTGAATGTCTGCAGCCGATCTTTACTTCATTTATTACAAATAGTTTGCCCATTTAATAATTTTGCACATTTGTGAAGGTTTTTGATAATGGAGGAGCTGGGACCAAACCCACTGACCACTACAAGGCCAGTTACAACCCACATCAACCTCCAAATCAGCCGAAGATGTTCAATCCTCAAGTGAGCAGTCAGAATGGGCACTTTGACCAGCTTCAGAGGGACTTCCTGGACTCAACAAAGAGTGAGATACTGTTATACACAGGGTTTCCGCAGAGTCACAAAAAGTCATAAAACGTCTTAAATTTAATAATTCGAATTTTAGGCCATAAAAAGTCATAAAACGTCCAGATTTTCCATACAAAGTCATAAATTACATTTAGCCACGTCTTAAATTGATATGCTCATTCATTCATTGGTTCTACCATCGCCTTTTCCCCCCGAAAATGCGCTGGCAGCGGCATTCATTCGTTTTGCCTGTTGTAGTTCTGTCTGAGGAGGAATCTGGGTGGTATCACAGCGTTCCAGGTGTCGGAAGGACTTTCACAGAAACCCGTGCAAACTCCCAACTCGCAAGAGTCTCCTCAGCTTATTACTGTAACTGTTATATGTCGTTGAGTCACTGCTTAGTTTCACTGAAATTATGGCTGGGCATTAAACGATAACGATATTATTATCGCGATATAATTTTTTTCTCGATAAAGCGATATTAAGAGTTCGATAAATGTTCGATAATGTTTATACGTCAAAAGCGGAACGAAACTCATTTGAACCGCATGCCACATGGACCATTTATCCGCAAAAACCTCTATATGAATGAATATGTTTGTGCAGTGCCGTTTGTCCATATTTCTACTGTTTTGTCTGAAAAAGTCAATCTTTATAGGAATAGATGGATAGATAGATAATGGATGGATCTGTTTATTTAATTCGTCTCAGTGATTTAAACCAGTTTAAAGGCAGGTGAAACGGCGCCATGATAACTGCACCATGAAATATGGGATATACAGAATTGTATTATATTATTAATGTAGACAATGTATTAAAGGACTAATGGAATATAATTACACTATTTAATGTATTTAGGCTACTACTGTTTTTCATACATTTCATGAAGAAACGTGCCATAAAAGTAAGGCAACACAAACCTGTTTCAAGACTTGAAACAATATCCCCCATTAGCACATGCAGAAACTAAGAAATTAATTTTCCAATAAAGATATTAATTTTGTTAAGGAAAAATGACAAATGTTTGAATGTTCTACCTCAGATTTGTGAAATGGTCTCGTGTTTGGCATGATATGTTCTGACAATAAAGAGTTGCCTGGTTTCTACAACTTTCAGTTAGGAGTAAAAATCTGCCTTTAAACTTGAAAGAAATAAAGATTTGACATTTATCCTGATAATTATCGATATTGACTGATATATTATCGTGATAATTGTTAAGTGTTGTTCCTGTGTTATTGATACTTAGGAAAAGGGAGCCTTCAGTTTGTTACTCTTAAGAAAATGGAACCTTTAAATAATGAAGCTTGTTACTTTTAATGAAAGTCCATAAAAAAAAGACTTGAAAGGAAGTTATTTTTCATAATTCGTGTAGGTCATACATTTTAATCATAATGGTCATAAAAAGGTCTAAAAAGTCTTAATTTTGACTGACTAAACCCTGCAGAAACCCTAATACACTACTGTTCAAAAGTTTGGGGTCAGTAAGAGTTCAGGTTTTTGAAAGAAGTCTCTTCTGCTCACCAAGGCTTCATTTATTTGAAGTAAAAACAGCAATATTGTGAAATATTATTACAATACAAAATAACTGTTTTCTGTTTTAATGTATCTTAAAATGTAATTTATTCCTGTGATCAACGCTGTATTTTCAGCATCATTACTCCAGTCTTCAGTCACATGATCCTTCAGAAATCATTCTAATATGATGATTTGATGCTCAAGAAACATTTCTTATCAATGTTGAAAACAATATTTGCTGCTTACTATTTTTGATGTTTTGATGAAGAGAAAGGAACAGCATTTATTTGAAATAGAAATCTTTTGTAACAATGTAAACTTCTTTACTTTTCACTGTTGATGAATTAAAGGATTCGTCTCTTTAAAAAAAAAAAATCATACTGACCCCAAACTTTTAAACTGTGGTATAATTAATATAATCTAGAATTGATTGAAAATTGATTTTTGTAATGACTCATTTGTAATTTGTAATGTTAGTAGTATTTTAGGATACTGAAGTGTATTGTATGAATGTGGTTCAGATACATCAGAAGGGCAGCAGCTGTCGCAGCTACAGATTTTAAACCGAGCTCAATCCAGACAGATCGAGGAGCTGGAACAGAAACTAGAGGACTGCAGGAGGAGGATGAGATATCTGGAGCACCAGTTCGCCATCGTCAAAGGTCAGATTTATAAGATTAACACCGTTTTAAATTCAGCTCTGAAATGAGCTTCAAAAGGTATTAGCCCTTATAATGCATAAAAGAACAGTATAGTATTTTTATATTCTGGGTCAGTTTTGAGCCAGTGAAACGTAAGCTTACAGTCATTGTTTTTTTTTTTTTAATGAAAACTATTTATCTGATGTATAATTTCAGTGAATGTGAAAACATTTTAAAGTTTTGCATGTTACAATTACAATACATACTTTTTAATTAAAAACTTAAACAAAACCAAAATGCATCTTAATACCAGCTGTAAACAGTTTGGGTCTCATGAGTTTTAATACTGTTTGTTTTCATCAAGATGAGAAGGACGGACTGACGGTATCACTGAAGGAGTCCAGCGCTCTGGTAGAGGAGGCGAGAGCGAGAGAAGCTCAGCTGCAGGGGAGAATCAGATCTCTGGAGAAACAGATGCAGTCTCTCACAGACAGAGAGCAAGAGGTATGAGCTCATGGTTTCCTCATGCACAACATGAGCAAGTCAAAGGAAAATCATGCATTTAGGGCTTGTCAAAATAGTGTGTGAGAACCCTTGTAAGAGAGGAAACGTGTGCATACACAGAGCGTAAAGCAGCTGCGTGTGGCCGAGGCTGCGATGGACAGCATGAAGCAGCAGATGATGGAGCTGTGTCGCTCGGACACTCTTACGCGAACACGTGAACAGCACGATAGAGACACAGCCGCCATCCGGGAGCAGTCTGAAGCCAGACTGCTCACACTTCAGCAGAAACTAGACGTCCAATCACAGAGTCTGAATGAGCAGGTCAGAGATATGTAGAGATGCATTACTCCTGAGTGCAGATTAACCCCTTACAGGCGGTATTCACCAGAGGGCAGTGCAGGCCTGTGTTTTTCACACTGTGTGTTTCTCAGGCTGAGGCAGGCCAGCGTTTGCTGGATCAGGTCCGGCAGCTGGAGCGTCAGAGGGAAGAAGATCAGGTGGACCGAGCCTCTGTGATCAACACCCTCACACAGCGCCTGGAGGAGAGCCAGCAGCAGTGTGCCAAATTACTCCACACTTGTATGTGGCATCCCGTGTGTTTCTGTTTATGTTTACTGTTGTGATTGCTGGAGTCTCATGGGTAATCAAATTGGCCAGTAATCTTTTTCTCTTGCAGTTAAAACAGTTCAAGCCTTACAGCTAAACTGCAATGACTCAAATACATATTTGAGCAACAATTAAGAATCCGGGAACCTTCACTTTCATTTTATTTAACTTACCAGAAGGTGGTTGGGTTTCTTCAAATTGTTTTATGATTACATAAAATTCTATTTATTATTATTATTACATATGCATTATTATTACAATTATTAAATAATCCTACATAACAATAATTATTTATTAATCTATTTAATTAATCTATTAATTTAAAATCTTTTTTTTTCTTTTACTTTGATATATACAGGTATTTCTCAAAAAATCAGCATATTGTGATAGTAAAAATTAAACTTTCATATGTTTTAGATTCATTGCACACCAACTGAAATATTTCAGGTGTTTTATTGTTTTAATACTGATGATTTTGGCATACAGCTCATGAAAACCCCAAATTCCTGTCTCAAAAAATTAGCATATCATGAAAAGGTTCTCTAAACGAGCTATTAACCTAATCATCTGAATCAACTAATTAACTCTAAACACCTGCAAAAGATTCCTGAGGCTTTTAAAAACTCCCAGCCTGTTTCATTACTCAAAACCGCAATCATGGGTAAGACTGCCGACCTGACTGCTGTCCAGAAGGCCATCATTGACACCCTCAAGCAAGAGGGTAAGACACAGAAAGAAATTTCTGAACAAATAGGCTGTTCCCAGAGTGCTGTATCAAGGCACCTTAGTGGGAAGTCTGTGGGAAGGAAAAAGTGTGGCAAAAAACGCTGCACAACGAGAAGAGGTGACCGGACCCTGAGGAAGATTGTGGAGAAGGACCGATTCCAGACCTTGGGGGACCTGCGGAAGCAGTGGACTGAGTCTGGAGTAGAAACATCCAGAGCCACCGTGCACAGGCGTGAGCAGGAAATGGGCTACAGGTGCCGCATTCCCCAGGTCAAGCCACTTTTGAACCAGAAACAGCGGCAGAAGCGCCTGACCTGGGCTACAGAGAAGCAGCACTGGACTGTTGCTCAGTGGTTGCATGTCATTCGGAAATCAAGGTGCCAGAGTCTGGAGGAAGACTGGGGAGAAGGAAATGCCAAAATGCCTGAAATCCAGTGTCAAGTACTCACAGTCAGTGATGGTCTGGGGTGCCATGTCAGCTGCTGGTGTTGGTCCACTGTGTTTTATCAAGGGCAGGGTCAATGCAGCTAGCTATCAGGAGATTTTGGAGCACTTCATGCTTCCACCTGCTGAAAAGCTTTATGGAGATGAAGATTTCATTTTTCAGCACGACCTGGCGCCTGCTCACAGTGCCAAAACCACTGGTAAATGGTTTACTGACCATGGTATTACTGTGCTCAATTGGCCAGCCAACTCTCCTGACCTGAACCCCATAGAGAATCTGTGGGATATTGTGATGAGAAAGTTGAGAGACGCAAGACCCAACACTCTGGATGAGCTTAAGGCCGCTATCGAAGCATCCTGGGCCTCCAGAACACCTCAGCAGTGCCACAGGCTGATTGCCTCCATGCCACGCCGCATTGAAGCAGTCATTTCTGCAAAAGGATTCCCGACCAAGTATTGAGTGCATAACTGAACATAATTATTTGAAGGTTGACTTTAGTATTAATAACACTTCTTTTATTGGTCGGATGAAATATGCTAATTTTTGAGACAGGAATTTTGGGTTTTCATGAGCTGTATGCCAAAATCATCAGTATTAAAACAATAAAACACCTGAAATATTTCAGTTGGTGTGCAATGAATCTAAAATATATAAAAGTTTAATTTTTATCATTACATTATGGAAAATAATGAACTTTATCACAATATACTAATTTTTTGAGAAGGACCTCTATTTTTTCTCTTAGGTTCTCTTTAAAAATATACATATTTGAAATAATATTTTGTATTATTATTTAATACAATTATTATATTTAAAATAAGTATTGTAATTAAAATATATGAATTTTAATATTTTTTTTTACTTTCTTTGTTACCCTTAAAAATTATTTGATATAATGTTTTATTAAATCAGTATCATTGCTGTTATCACTAATATTGCTGTTGTTTAATAATAAAATGTATTATATTTTATTATATTTCATATTTTAAAATAATATAGTATTATAATGTAAATATACATTTCATCCTCTTTTTTTATCTTTTAAATTTTTACTCCTGTTCCCTATATTTTTTTTAAATATTAATTATTTGAAATATTTTATTATTTGTATTGTTGTTGTTGTTTAATTAGTCAAGTATAATATTTTATTGCAATTATTATATTTAAAAATAAGTATTATAATAAAAAATAAAGTTAATTTCTTTCTTTTTTTTTTTTTTTTTTTAAAGAGTCCATATTCTTTACTTTTTTACCATTTTATTTTCCCCCAGAAATCAATTTATATGGTTTCTTAAAGTGAAGACTCTTGTTTTAAATAAAGTAAAATCATGCTTTCAGTGTCCTCTTAATAAATGTTTAGAGGAAGTTTGGTCTCCCATGTGCCGGTTACCATTTTCCCCAAGCATCTTCTGTTCTCTGTAGGCTCTGTACAGGAGATGAGCCAGTTACAGATAAAGCTTCAGCAGTCCCAGTCTGCTCGCACCATCACTGAAGACATCAACAAAACCCTGCAGGTCAGTCAATCCACTGCTGTTTGAAAAGATTTCAACTCGTGAGAAACTGAAGCTGTCCTTAATACAGCTACAAACAGAGCCTGCGTGTTTCTTCCCTTAACAGGAAGAGTTGACTGAACTGAAGGAGCAGATAAATCTCTATGAGTCTGCCATTAAACTTGGAGCCCTTTCATTAGAGTCTAATAGAGACTGGGAGAACCATCTGTCTGAGTCCTACATGGACCTGGGGATCAAGAAGCCCAAGTGGAGAAATGGACGCATCCACAGGTAACGTTATATTATACAATAATGATCCAAACTGCGTTTCTGCATTGTATATTGTAAAATCTTATAATCATAACTTTGTTACACTCTTTGTTCCAGCACACCTCAGATTGCAGAAGCAGGAGACGCCAACCTGCTGAAGGAGGACGTGGTGCGAGAGCTGAGGAGCGAGTTGCAGCGCTGCCTCGTTCACCTGAAGACCAAGCGCCTGAAGATCTCTGAGCTGCAGGAGGAGCTGCGACGCTCCCAGAGCAGAGCAGAGCAAGCGCAGATAGAGCAGGCCGAGAGGATCACACGAGACTCTGAGGTCTGACCTACAGCAGATCAACCTGTGTGTGCTCAATCTGATGTGGTGGATGCTAAACGTTCTGCGTTTAACACAGGTGAGGGACAGCAGCTTGGAGAAACCCCTGGAAACGCCTCACAAAGACCTCCTCAGACTGCAGGAGGAGCGGAAGGTCCTGCAGGAGAGAGTGGAGGTCAGAATACCTTTGGGTCCCGTTGTATCTTCACAAAGTTAGAGGACTTTTCTGTCTGGATCAATGTTATTGTTAACTAAAATCCTTAAAATAATTTTGATAACTGAAATAATTTACTGAATATAAAATGTTATTTTAGATAACTCCTATACTATAGATGAACATAAACCAAGGCAACTTTTACAATTTTCTAGTTTAAGTAAAACATTTTCAAGTATGAGAAACTATTGAAACTGAAATAAATGTATGTAAAAATAAATGTTTTGAGAGAAAAATCTCTAAACATTTAGAGAGTTAAATTGAAATATTTTTTGAAAGAATATGTGTTAAATATAAAAAAGACACATTTATTATAAAATAAATGAAATAAAATAAAAAAAATGTAGGAATAAATCTCTAAACATGTAGATAAAATGTTTAAAACAATCAAAAACTTTCACCTTGATATAAAGAAAAAAATCACGAAACAAACTAATTGAAAATTTAAATATTCTTTCAGTTCAGCAACAAATTAGAATGGGGATAATTTAAATGTATAAATATATTTTGGCCTTTTGTCATTTATTGATAGAGACATGAAATGATGGGGTGAAAAGTGTTGTTTTCATTAAAATAAAACTATTAAAATAATTTTTGTTAAATTAAATGAAGTCAAAATAAACTTAAAAAAAAACATAAATGAAAATGAGAAATGCTGCCTTGGAGTTTGTTGAAGTACTGTCTTTATTAAAACTGAAATTTAAAAAAGAAATTAAAGCTGAACAAAAAAATGTTTAATGACGAAAACACAGCAAAATGATTAACTTAAACTGAAATTAAAATAAAATAAAATTCTAAATATGAATAAGGACTATACTAGTTTAAAAATAATACTACAATAACACTAGTCACAGTAACACAATGAGCTAGTTGTTGGATGACCATCCTGGCCCATCTCTATTGTGAACGGCAGGCTCTGGAGAAGAGTAACCAGGATCTGAGGCAGAGTGAAGAGAAGGTGAAGGCCGCCAACTCTGAGCTCTGCACCAAGATGAGAGAGATGATCCAGGAGCTGGACCAGGAGAAACAGGAAGCAGCAGAGAGGTCACACATTCATTCATTTTGCTAAGAGGGGTCAGGGCTTAATCAAGTGAGTTAATTTGACGCTAGCGCACCGTCTGTGGAGCTTCATATCTGAAATGCTTTGTGTGTGCAGATATGAGCGGACTCAGCAGCAGTACAGGGATGATGTGGTGCATCGTGTCCGTGAGGAGCTCATGCAAGAGCACGCGGCTCACATAGAGCAACTCGCCAGCCAGCATCTGCAGCACATCCAACAGCTCCAGTACTTCACCTTTAACCTACTACCAGTCTATTACTTCAGAATGGATTACAATACATCCTCTATAAAGCACAAGTGCTGACTTTCATTAAACCCGGGTCCTTCCGCAGGTCAAAGCTGGCTGATCTCAGTCAGGAGGTGTTAGCTGTGCAGGAATGCTACATTTCTGTTTGCAAAGAAAAGGACAAGCTGGAGGAAAAACTCCAAAACAAGCTTGAAGAAGAGAAGAGATTGAAAGAAATTGAGGCAAGCACTAGATGCTGAATATTTATTTGAGTTAATTTTTTATATTAGGTTATTTATTTATATAACTTTTATTTATTTATTTATTTTATTTACTTTTGTTGAATAATTTAATGAATTATTTTGTTACTCATTTAAGTTAAATGTATTCATTTGTTTATTTCACATATGTTTATTTGTAATTAGTAATTTGTTATTCATTTATAAAATTATTTATTTATTTACATTTTAATTGTGTGTGTGTGTGTGTGTATTTTTTTTTTAAATTAATTTATTTATTTTTCAATTTTTTTTTTTAGATTGTCCATTTCTGTCTAACCGGGTAGACCAGACTCTTCTGAGAGTCAAAAGTCTGTCTGTGTGAGACGTTAATATTTGATCATGTGTTGGTGTTGTAGTTAAAGAGGCAAGAGGAGAGTGCGGGCGCTCTGGAGTCACTGAGGTCTGAACTGGAGTGTCAGCATCGGGAGGACGTGTCTCGGCTCAAAGCCCAGTGGAGGACACACACACAGGCTGAGATGGAGCTGCAGGTCAGAGAGCAGCTGGAAGCGGTCAGGAAGAGCTGGCAGCAGGAGCGGGAGACGGTTAGTGATGATGGGCTGTTTACGTCACTGTTCTTTCTGCTCTGTGCCAAGCCAGCATGATCTTACTAAATACCACTGTTGTACCATTCAGATGTAGGTCAAATGCTCCTATATTTTCTCTGCTTGTCTATGTGTTTGCTTTGTTTCTTTTGTCTTTATTTCATCTGGCTGTATGTGTTTAATCTGTCCATTTGTTTGTTTGTATTTTTGTTCTTGTCTGTTTGTTTTTTGTCTATGTCTTTCTGTCTGTCTTTGTGTTAGCTGGAGAAGTCCTGGGCTCAGAGGTTACAGGAAGCTGAGGAAGAGGTCCGGAAGGCCAGGCAGCCAGACACCCGTGAGGGAGCGTGTCAGACCGGCCCGTCTGAGTCAGCGGGGCAGCTGATTTCAGCGGAGGACCCGGAGGTCCGGCTCAGAGCTCAGAGAGAGAGCCTGCAGCAGGAGGCCTCGTCCGCCCAGGCCAGAGCCGTGGAGGAAGCAGTACGACACGCGGAGAGAGAGCTGCAGCAGAAGCACACTGATGACATAGCGCTCCAGGTGTGACGGATTTACAGCTCTTAACGTTAAATACTACCATTTTGGCGATATAGTCAAAACTATTATGATAAAATGTTTCATATCAGTCGATATCGATAATTATCAAGATAAATGTCAAATCTTTATTTCATTCAAGTTTGAAGGCAGATTGTAGAATCCAGACCGTAATTGTGGTTTTAAACTACTCTTGATTGTCAGAACATGACAATCTCTTGCCAAACAGGTGAACATTTTGTAAATCTGAGGTAGATTATTCAAAATATTTTTTAAATCTTTACACATTTTCAGTCTTTTTTTTTCCTTAATAAAATGAATATCTTAATAGAAAAATGTATTTCTTAGTTTCTGCATGTTCTAACAGGTGATATTGTTTCAAATCATGAAACAGGTTTGTGTTGCCTCACTTTGACTGTGTATCTTTCAGCACGGCACAGTTTGCGGTGCAGGCTGCAATATTAATAATATTACATGCTTTGTCTCTTAGAAATGCACATTTGATGGTAGCTTGAGTTGACAGTAGCAGTAACTTGAGTTGGGATGATTTATGTTCATTAACAAAAACAGTAACATCTGGAAAAGTTGAAACAACCTCATTTTTACAGGGTAAAATTGAAATATTGTAGCTGTTTGAGTTTTATTAGAATTAACCATTGGTCTTCCATAGTATTATACATTTCGATCATGATAACCACAGGTCAAACCAGGCATATAGCACCTCAGGATCATGGTAAAATCTAACTATATGGTTTCTATGGTATTTGTATGCCTTTTGGCGCATAAACATTATCAAAACTTTATCATTTTATCGAGGACAATTATATTGTGATAATTAATTATCATTATCGTTTTATCACCCAACCTTACATTTTCTTAAAACGATAATGAAAATTATCACAATACAATTTATCACCCAGCCTTACATTTACATATATTATATTTTAAAAATGGACTAGTTCATGACTCATGCCTACAGATTATAAAGCCCACTGTATCATACAGTATCATTGATACAAAACTCTCTAGGGCCTCTAAATTGTCAACATGACCAAAACTTTGCAGAGTAACTCTTGTACACAATCCTCTACATGCCTTCTGTAATCTGATGGTTTATAATTTTTAACAAGTAAATGGCTTTTTATTATAATTCTACAAACGTCTCCCTTCAGGTTGTCGTTCACCAGTCTTTACTGATTTTTATAAAGTAAACATAATAACTTTTATATTGTTTGTAATATTTCAAGATGAACACTTACTGGACTGAAACAACTTAGGTTTACTTGATTATCCATGCATATATGCATGGATAATCAAGTAAACCTTAGTATAAAACATGTTAAAATGTGAGTATCAAATATGAACATCAGGCTTTTGAGGAACTTCATTGTGTTGCATTGCATTTATATGTTTTTGCCCCCAGCTATTTTATGCAAGTTATCTGTTATATTGTTATAAAGAGCTCATTGATTTACAGTACAAGCTATCAGAATTTGTGAATTAAATCAAGGTGTTTTTCCTCAAGTATGAGCTCCATATTCTACCTACAATATACAAGCCATAAAGGTTTGATGTATCAAAAACACATGTAAGCTTTCGTCTAGATTTTATCTAACGGTTCAATAAACTGTTTCCTATTTCTATGTCAGGCTTTACAGGGTTAAAAATCATTTCTGTCATTTCTTAGGTTGAAGGTGCGATATCAAGGGCTCGTTCTCGATGGCTCCAGGACTTGACCTCCCTCCCAGAATACAAAAGCAGCCTGCAGACAGAGAAGGATGAATGGGAGCGACTACAACAACAGCATGTCCAGGAACAGGTATTTGTTGTAGTGGTCATTCTAAAACGATTTCTTCATATTTAATTTCTGAGTTGCTCACCACTCTCCTCCTAAACCCAGGTGTCTTCAGCCGTTAAGGCAGTGGAGGAAAGGTGGCAGGACACGCTCCGCACCAGATGCACCGAGCTGGAGCAGTGTAACAGGAGAAACGGGGAGCTCCAGGAGGAAGTGCTTACTCTCTGCACCCGACTGGAGCGATCATGCCAGGAACAGGCCGCCCTCATCAAAGCAGAGCTGGCTGCAGCCCGAGACGTTTGGATGGAGGACAAGCAGGAGGAGATGTCCCGCCTCAGGGCGCAGCTCCAGAGAGAGCAGAACCTGGAGCAAACTGACACAGAGCTACAGAAAACGCTCAGGGAAAAGGAGCAGGAGTGGAGGGCTCAACAAGAGATCAGGTTCATAATAATCTTCAGAATTACGAGGGTTTGCTATATATATATATATATATTTTAGGGCTGTCAGTTAAACGCGCTATTAACAGCGTTAACGCAAACCCATTTTAACGGCGTCAATTTTTTTATCGTGAGATTAACGATCTTTTTGGCCTAGCAAACTTTGTAGTTTTTTTCACTTTTGCAACAGGATGCGGCATACACGGCGCTGCCCTATGAAACTCATTAATTTCAATCATGATTTCAATGGCTTAAGTTGTGCCGCGCGAGGATGTTTTGTTGCTTTGTCGACCAAAGCGCAAGCGCACGCCACGGTCAAAGTTCAAAATAGTTCAACTTTTACCACTGCGCATTCAGCGTCTTGTCTGAAAGTAAACCTACAACACCACACCGGATCTAGCTAGACCGAAAACAACAGGCACGCCGCACACACTTGTTTGGCGAGCCGGCCAAATAGTAGTAGGCTCGGTTAACGTTGCGTTTTGAGTGGATGACGAGCGCGAGACACAGAAATGGATGCCAATAAGATTCTGAATAGAAAGTTTACTTTTACAACTAAAAGTTGCCAAATGGTTCCATTGACGAGACCAAAGTGATCTGTGTGTTTTGTCGTTGTCAGCCATCATCATCGCAGCACGTCCAGTCTGAAATACCACTTGATGGCCAAGCACACACACACACACACACACACACACACACACACACAGCTGATGCGCATTCTCCGCCCGCTCGTCAATATCAGGACCTCGTCAGTATTTCTTTAACCCTTTTATTGATGGACAGCGTTATATCGTGTGAGAGATTATTTGCTCCAAGTGAGAATGTTAGAACACTAGAAATTGAACACAGAATATGCCAATGTTGTTTTCAATAAAAAAAAATTTGCACAAAGCAAGCCGATCCACTTTTCCATGTTGATTAGAACATTAAAATGAGAAACAATAATGGGACAAAAAGAAATCAAGAGATCTTTAGAATAAATAAAAATGTGCGATAAATTGTGATTAATCATGAGTTAACTATGACATTAATGCGATTAATCGCGATTACATATTTTAGTCGTTTAACAGCACTAATATATATATACATACATACACACACACACACACACACACACACATATATATGTATGTGTGTGTATTTCAGTTTATATAATAGTTATTTACTGTTGGTATGGTATTTATTGGTAGTATTCATATTTTCAGGTTTCATTTACATTTACATCATAAGTTTTAATAATTTTGTTTTTTGTTTGCCATTTTTGTTAGTTTATTTTTTTTTTTCTATTTAGTTTAATTTAGCTTCTATTTATGTTTTTTTGTCCATTTAATTTATTTTTATGTCAGTTTCAGTTGAAGTACTTAAATACTTAACTTATTTCAACATTTCTAAACTAATATTTATTTTTTATTTTAGTTTTTCCATTTAATATTTAAATTTTATTTTGTTTCAACTTCATTTCATTTACCAAAAAGGATATATTATAGTTTTAATTAACAATAAAAACCACACATAAATAATATAATAAAGATTAAATATTTGATTTTTCTATACGTTAATTATTTATTTATAAAATTTTACTTTTTTAGATGCTTAATCTTGAAAATAAATTTATATAACATTTTTAATTCAATTGAACAGCATTTAGTATTTTAATTTACATATTTTGTAAAGCTATTTTTATTTCTAAAGCTTTTTAAAAAATAATAATTTTAATCAATAGAAGCACAATCTTGGAGCATAAAAGGAATCAGCTATTGACTCCTGAACACAAACCTTCTATATGTATGAGCTTATGAATATACACTGTATCAGATGTATGAGCTTATTTGATACGCTGTATCAGATGTTTCAAAGGACTGTTGTTTTGCAGACTGCAGGAGGAGAGGCAGTGGGTGCTGGAGGAGGTGCTCGAGGATCTGAAGGAGGGACTGAAGAGGAGAGGCAGTCCAGATGAACACAAGCTCAGCAGTGTGCCAGGAACCGTTCGGTCCAGAGTCTGGGAGATCTGCAGAGAATCACTCACTCAAGCCGTCAACCAAGCCAAGCAGGAGTGGAAGAAGGTGCATATATCTCATTACATGCTGCGTCACTGTTCTTTATTATACGTACACAGTAATCATATTTATGCAGTCTCTAGTCCATCGTTCTCCACCCAGAGAAACACAGGAAATATTTTATGTCTCTCATCTCACACCTCAGAGCAGCGAAGACGAGCTGAGACGTGTGCTGAAGGAAACCCGGGGGCATTACGAGGCAGAGATCGGTAAGGCCCTCCTCACACACACCTCACACACTGCTGGAATCAGTACCTACTCCCTCCTTACCGCTTCCTCGCCCTGCAGCAGGTCTAACGGCCCAGAGGAGGCAGGGGGAATGCGCTGAGCCTCTGGCCAAACTCCAGAAGAAGAATCAAGAGCTCCAGAGACATTTAGAAAAGGCCTGCCGCCAGCTCCAGAAGACCGTCCGAGAGCACAAAAGCACCCTGCAGAAGATGAAAGGTGCTCAGTGTGAGATTCTCAATGTTAGAAACTATGGGGACACATGCCTCTCACTAAACATTTTGAGATATCAGTAAATTAATTGGGTTTAGTCAATTAATCAAGTATTATTCGTTAAAATAAAGTAAAATAATTGTGAAATATAAGTTATCAATTATAGAGCCATAAATCAATGAAACTGTCAATTATAAAGTGTCTAAAATCACACATTTTAAAAAATAAATATTGGGTTCCTTGGGTTCCTACAGTCATGGAAAAAGTACAGCAATTCAAAGAAAAACGTATTGTTTAAATGTGTGGGAACCGTGATGTGTGCCAATTACATTCTTGAGGGACAAAATGGCTTGAAAATGTTTTGCGGAATGTCTTTTTGCCGTCATTTACATGTAATCACTTGGCAGACGCTTTTATCCAAAGTGAGGATAATAATAGAAGCAGTCAAACCAACTAAAGGGCAACAATATGTATGTGCTGTGACAAGTCCCAGTTAGTCTAACATGGGCTATAGTTTTACAAAGATGATTCACTCCTATTACTTATGAATGGGAGAAATTGCTACGTGCAAAATGCCACTTAAGTGTCGTCACTTAAGTTTAAGTTAAGTTTAATTTGTCATCTAATATTTGTTTTATTTTATTTCAGTTAACAAAATGATTTTTAGTTAGAGAAAATGACACTGGTCTTTCCTCCCAGAGGAAAGAAAAGAACAAAACAAAACCCAAGACTAACTTCTAACCTAGTGTGTCTAATACATCAAAAACTCTGTGTTAGACAATGTATGTCATGTGACATCTGACTTGTTCTCTTTCTCCGGTATATGGAGAAACAATCACCATCAGAATGACTAGAAAAGTAACAGTTTGGATGAGGTGCAAGATGACAAGACAAAACGGTACAAGTAAACACTGTCACAATAATAACAAGCACTGGCAAAGGTTAAATTCACCTTGTTTGCATTCGCTGTTGCTCATTTAGAGTCAAAGACGACTAGCATGCGTTCATTCTGGCGTGCTATTTAAACTTGATTGGCAGCAGGAGCAGTGATGTCACGCAGGTTAATGATCATTGTCAGCTGCTCAGGCCAATTGCAGTCAATAGGGGTGAGCCTAAGAGAATGACAGGGAGCGAAGGAGGAAAATATTCAGGCACACCCACAGGGACGTAACATTATTATTGATTGGCACAAATGGACCCTCATAAGAAGCAAATGGCATGTGCTTTTTTAATCGTTGTTTTTCATGTCAAATCAGATAAGCACGAGGCAGCCCTGCAGAAGGAGCAGCAGGCTCATCTCAAAGCCCTTGAGGAACTGAAACAAACCTCAAATGCAGAAGCACATTCAAGGTTTGTAAACACTTGAAGTTTGTTTGTTTTCTTCCATAAGAGCACATCGACTACAAGAGCAGTGGGCCTTAGACACTAACAGTCTTCATCAATGTTTCAGCGGATCAATCAGCCAGCAGAGTCTTCAAGCAGGACTTGAGGAAATGAAGGAGCAATACATGAAAGCAGTGGAGAAAATCAGAGGTGAGTGCAAGGCCTCTATACAGATGTTTTACAGAACTAATCACATTTTATTCCTCATTAAAAAAAAAAGCGTTTTTAAATAAAACCAGTGTTGGGGAATAACTACATTTTTAAGAACTGTAGCAGCGCAGCTAAATTAATTGTAAAATGGTCTAGATTTTACAGTAATAGATATGGTTAGATAAATGCATTATTTTATAAAGTTATTTTTTACTTTTATTTTTACACGCTTGAGTAGTTTGAACGTAGTTACCCACGTTCAAACTTGTAGAGTAGCTAACTACTAAAAGGGCTTGTCTGCAGTTGTACTACTTGGAAACTGAAGCTAACAGTTAATAAAGTAGCTCCCTCAACTCTGGTTTTATTTCATACTTTTTTTGGTGTGTCTGTAGGCGACATGCTGCGTTACCTGCAGGACAGTAAAGAGCGGGCGGCAGAGCTGATCAGGACTGAGGTCCTGAGGGAAAGGCAGGACACGGCCCGGCGGATGCGCAGGTACTACCTCACCTGCCTGCAGGAGCTGCTGGACGACGGAGGCCAGGCCGCGGGGTATGGAGATACACAGATGTGCTCCTCTCTCTTACTCTTACTCTGCTTTGCTCTTCATTCTGCACTTTTTCTTTCTCCAGAGCAGAGAAAAAAATCATAAATGCTGCTAGCAAACTGGCCGCCATGGCCAAAGTCCTCGAGACTCCGGTGGCCAAACGCAAGCTTTCAAGAACGCAGAACTCTCAAGGTATGCTTGCAACTCTGTAAAAGGTGATGTGTGATGGTTCTTCTGTGACACTTGTGTCACCTAGCGGAATTACAAAAATAAAGCATATCACAAATACAGCTCTTACAGGTGCTTGTGAAGGCACGTCTCAACAGGTCAATGTGGCTACATTCAATAAAAGCTCCAACATATGAGGAATACTTTTAGCTGTGTTGCTATGTGTCATGAGTAAGCAACTGAGTAGGCTAAACTGTCTAGAACGAACGTGAGCGTCTTGTAATAAACCGTTGTCATTTGAACATTTGTATTTCTGAACTGGTGCATAATGATGCTGTATTGAAACGTGCGTTGTAGTGCCTTGTGTCGCAATGCCCGGTTCGCTTTGGCGTGTTCATGGCCTTGGAATCTTTGAAGGTCTAAATGCTGTGAATTTTGATACTAGAAGCTGAATGTCTTTTCCCATGTAATGTGTCAGTCAGCTAAACGCCTACAGTAGCCACGCCCCAAATTCTCCCTATAGAGGGAATGCATTGACATCACTTTCCCGCCAGAACACGCCCCCTCAGCCAGACTGACTGGCTGCATGACTGGATTTAATAGGTGAAACTGTGAAAACGCAAGTATTACAGATGCTTATCAGTTTAAACTAAAGGTTTGACTCGATACAGTGGTCCTTACAACTTACCAAAGACCCAGTGATCCATGGATGTTGACATGCAGCCAGGAATCACGTTTCCTGGCATTTATATGTCCCTGGTTTCAACACCGGGGAAATAGTTAAAGTAAATTTGCCTGTGAACACTTTATATAAAAAC
This sequence comes from Meda fulgida, assembly GCA_030578275.1. Classification (NCBI taxonomy): domain Eukaryota; kingdom Metazoa; phylum Chordata; class Actinopteri; order Cypriniformes; family Leuciscidae; genus Meda; species Meda fulgida. The sequence goes on along the minus strand of CM060640.1, from coordinate 11,814,782 downwards.
AATATAGGTAGATCTAAATCCAGGTGATCACTCATATCAATGTTATATATATATTTGTATCGTCCAGGACTAAAACTTGTATAGTTTACAGTTTCTATGAATTGTGATCCATTTGCTTCTCTTTTCTGTAGCTTTCGGCAGTCTGTTAAAATATACCTCAGATTTCTTGTCAAATATAGTTACAGTATAGTTACAAATTATAGTTATAGTACAGTAAATAGCAAAGCTCTTTCTCATTTTAGGTTCAAGCTGAAAACAAATGCATCTGTTTGCCACTCAGTGGGCGTAACCGCAGTCACACACGCATACCCTCGATAGGTTGAAAGAGATTGACAGATCTGAGCGGACCGCTCTCAATGTTTTGATGTTGCCTGGGAGGCTTAATTATTACAGGGGAGATAAACCTGTGAATGGTATACTAGTAATCAATTAACAACAAACTGGTTTAAGAGAATGTATTTTAACAAAAAAATCTTACCCTTACCCTTAGTCTTCATTATTAGCATGATATGGCACTTTTACCATACTTTATACTGTGAAAATTAATTTTTGCTTAGGTGGATCAGACAAAACAGACATTGGCTCTCCTGCTAAAGTGCTGGGTGCTGCGTTACACGGAGCTGAAGCCCACAAGGATGGTACGGACAAACGGATCCATCAGATCTACTGCCTAACGGACACAAATTGTACATCCATGACGGCTAAACAGACCGGTATCAAACCTAAAGGCTTTGAACCAGATTCCCTGAAGTCTGCAGTGATCTGTGGATCTAAAGACTCTCTTACAGTTGGTCAGGTAACTCAGAAACACACACACTTTCATGATAGCGTTTTTAACAGCGATGTCAGGACTCCTAATATCACACTGAGAAAGCAGAGCAGGGAAATGTTCATGGAGGGCTTTGAGTCCGGAAGAGCAGAACCATCATCCGGTCAATCATTCCTGATTGAAGAAGCGCCTGTTCGGGATGATGGACAGAGTGACTGGAGTTTAACCAGTAACGGCTCCAACTTTATGAACAACATTCACCTGACGTCCTCCTATCCTGAGCCTGGGAAGCCTTTCTCATTGAACGGCCCGTCCTTGGGTGGTTTGGACTTTGGAAGCTCCATCGGTGATAACTCTGATGTTACGATTTATAAGGAGATTGTTCAACCTCTGTCTTCCTCTAAACCCAGCGTGTGTGTGGACAGAAGAACAAATAAACACAGAGTGCCAATCCCTGGATCTGAGGGACATGGTGTCTGGAAAATGCGTCCGAAGAGCTTATTTTCAGAGTTGAAAGTGCGTCAGCAGGACAGCGGGTTCGACAGCCCGTTGGCACTGCTTCAGGAATGAAATTTCTATTTGTCTGTACCTGTGCAAATATTTTTTGTATATAAAAGAGTTGCTGTCTCAGTTAACCTTGTGCAATGTGTTTTTTACTTGTTTGAGCCAAATGTCTTTGTACTCGTCTTAACAGTTGTACTGTCAGTGCATGAATTTGTTACCTTTTAACTTAATAAAACGACACAGTTTTGCATTAATTAAACTGTTTCTTTTCGTTCTTATCTTCTTTCACACTGAATGAGCAAACCATCATAAAACACAAGGCATTGTGATTTTATATTCCTGACACCTGACTGCAATATATTCTTACGGAAGTTTTATTTCCTCAGGCTGTGCCTCCAATCAAAGTCCAGTGCCAGATAAGATGAGGCCAAAGATCTGGGTCGTTCTATGAATTGGTTAGTTAGCCTTTTTTGCTTAGATGAGGTTATTATGTTTTGTTAGATTTTAGATATTAGGCAATTATCAAATATACACTCTGACATATACACTATTCTATAACACATTAAATATCTGGCAAATAATGTCTTTAAGTGTTAATAAATGACTGAGATAAAGGTAACTGGGTTGACAGGTTACAGTTAAAAGATTTTGATCATTTTAATGGTAACATTTCTATAACCCCTTTTTATCATGGTAACGGTTGACATTTTGAAGGGAAATCAGGCAATTCAGTCATATTTTATTTACACTCATTTCATTCTAAACCTGTGACTTGTTCTGTGGAACAAGAGGGACATTTCGTTTTTTTGTTTTCCGTGTGTGTGTGAGTGTGTGACACTTTATTTTTTAAGGTGCCCTGTTATTACTTACGTAATTACGTCACGTGTAGCAGTGACTAAAATAGTGCTACCAAGTATTTCTTTAATAATCATCACATCATGAAAAAAAGGCAACTTAGTTAGGCAATAGTTAACTTGAAAAAATAAAGTTATGACAATATAATTAATAGAAAAGTTCATTACTTGAAATGAGGAAAAATGTAGTTGTAACAAGGACACATTAGAAATTGAATCTTTAAATTATTCACAATTATCTATAATATATACTGATACAATAACACCATATAATATCTGGCAAATAATATATTTAAGTATTAATGATTTGCATATTAACGTTATATCTCAAACTAAATAAACATTTTATATATAGGTTCAGATAATGGTAACAGGTTTCTTCTGCATAAACGATGTGCTTCTCAGAGAATTGTTATTCTAATATTTCGACAATTACCCACTTTTCAGTTCTGAATTATTATATAATATTATCGTGGTAAAAGGGTTGACACTTTAAGGGGAAAATTGACAATTAAGTCATAATGTATTTACTATGTTCTTACAGCATGTTAAAAATTGACAGGCTGTAATATTACTAAAATAGAAAAATAATGTAATGTAAAAGTTTAGCAGGATTTTGAACCTGAGGAACCTGAGAAAAGTTAGCTTGTCTTTCAAGGGTAGATTTATTCCTTTTTTTTAAAAAAAATAGTTTTAATGAAAATTATAAAGTTTATAGAATTGTTAATTACTTTAAGAGGAATAATTTGGTTACAGTGTTTACTCGTTTACAGTGTTGAGGTCTTCGCTAATGTGAGCGTTGCCGTTTTTCGCGTCGCGTGGAGTCGTGACTCGAGATCCATGTAAACCCTTTTGCCGTTTATCAATACGACTCCCTTCATTTCATAACTGTCTAATACAGTACGTGCTCATTCCCTCAAAACAAAGCACCGCCTACACTGAACTTGATATCGAAGTGCTGCGCTCTAGAAAGTAGGTCTTACGGAAAATAATCGAAGCACACTGTACAATGTTTTGGTTTTTTGTAAGTGCTGTTTTACTTTTATTTGCATTGAAATACCGTTATCCTTACTTTATCAAAGAGGCAAAGTACATCTATCGAGTAGTATTGGTTGTATATCGTATGACAAAATACATCAAATCCAAACCTTTCTATACCTTAGTGGATCGATTCTTGGATTCGGTTCAGAAGAACCCACACAAAGCGTTCATTCGGTTTCAGGAGAAAACATACTCCTATGTGCAGTCGGATAAACAGAGTAATAAAATCGCGAGGAGTTTGTTGAAACACGCAGATCTTCATGAAGGAGATACAGTTGCGCTTCTTTGTGGAAATGAGCCCATGTTCTTGTGGATATGCTTGGCTTTGGCCAAGATCGGATGTTCTGCTGCTCTTCTCAATCATAACATCCGATCCAAATCCCTGCTGCACTGTTTCTCCTGCTGTGAGGCCAGTGTGCTGATCGCTGGGGCAGGTACACTTCAAAGTTTTATTTGTCCAATAAATCAGTACTTGATGTACTAACAATAAGCTGTTGACTCAGTGTACTGTACAGTGTGTGCTATCTAAGATGTCCTCTTTCTGGCTGTCTCAACTGTTGGTGACTTATTAACACAAATGGAAGTGTGTCAAATTATTTTGTAATCCAAAAAATATTAACCAAATAAATATTTGTGTATTTTCTCACTTAATGTGATGCACACTGAGATGCATTTCAATAGTTAGTTCAGATTCTCAAATATGATTGGGTGAGCGGGGATACAGTCCAGCAACACAAATTGTGTCACAAATGATGCACTATAGACTAATAACATAATATGCACGATGTATGTACTCAATCGTGTAGTATATCATTTTTATAAGGTTCTTTTTATTTATTTATTCAGCATTGTAGTCTGATAGCCCCTCCGCTACATAAGGAAAGCTGCGACATTTGAATGTATGGTTGCATCCGAAATTGCATACTTTCTTGTGTGGGTATTTATTCTGAATAAGTACTTATTCAAAAAAGTATGTTTTATATTGTATTTTTGTAATCTGGACATACTACATTAACCATGTTGTCATTATAATGTGACCTACCAACAGTTCCACTCCTCACAAATCCTCTCCCGTGGCCTCATGGGACAGTAGTGCCCATCCTATACACACTCAGAATCTCACTAGAAGTAGTAGGTCATTCAGGTACTTTTTGCCATCTCTTTTATAGGCTAAAAGTACTGTGAATTCTGACATAGGCCTACTATTTTTGTCATATACTGTTTTTCGCCTACTATATAGTAGGAAAGTATGTGATTTCGTACGCAGCCAATGAAGTGTCCAACATTCCACACAGTTTGTAGGTTAATTAAGTGCATCATCTATGTATTTCGTAAACTTTTTCTTTTTGGAGTTGTCATTGTGAACATACTACTCACTGTTTATACTACAAAAGCACAAGTTCACAAATTGGGATGTACCTTGGTTCTTTTTGGCCTCACATGAAACTCTGAGGTCTGTACCGACTCTTTAGCAGTTTGGGTCTCATCCAGTGCTATTTTTGTTTTCTGACAAGTATCACGTAAAGATTTAAAAAAAAGACACATTGTTGAGTAAACTGATTAAATGAATCAGACTGAATATATACTGTCATGTAGAACTGCAGGACGCTGTTGAGGAGGTGCTTCCCGCGCTGAGAGAGCAGGGCATCTCTGTCTATATACTGACTGACCATGTGACCTCTGAGGGGATGAAAAGTCTTACGGACGAGATCAAGCAGGCCTCGGATGAGCCTGTTCCTGCACACCTGAGGGCCAACATCAGCTTCAACAGCCCAGCGGCGTACATCTACACGTCAGGCACCACAGGTGAGACTGGATTCAATGATCTTATTCTGTTTTTGAATGAAGATGCCCGGAGGGGAAATGGATGGAAGTGTCAGTAATATCTGTAATTAATAAATGAGCGCATGTGGATTTAATGAGGCGTATCCCCTGCAGGTCTTCCAAAGGCAGCAGTGATCACTCATCGGAGGCTGTGGGCCATTGCCTTCTTTCAGTCCATTTGTGGAGTGACGTCTGATGATGTGGTGTACGTCTGCCTTCCCTTGTATCACAGTGCTGGCTTTGGCATCGGATTCGGGGGTGCTATTGAAAGAGGTATGAAATCATTATTATTAATTGATTTATTTGGTGTTGGTTATCCAGACACCTCATCTTTGATTGGATTGAAACAATACAGTAGTCTAATGTTTTGTGACAAATGTAACTAGATGTCTTTAGAATTTTTATTTTTTATTTGTTTGTTTGGTTTGGTTTTGTGTTTAGGAGCTACTGTTGTCCTGAAGAGCAAATTTTCTTCCTCTCAGTTCTGGGACGACTGCAGAAAATATAATGTTACTGTGATACAGTATATTGGAGAAACAATGCGCTACCTCTGCAATACACCAAAGGTATTCTAGCATTAAAGGACCCAAACAGCAAAATTTCAAAATTTTGGGGTCAATACGTTTTTTGTTTTTTTAAAAGAAATTAACTTTTATTCAGCAAGGATGCATTAAATGGACTAATAGTGACAGTAAAGATATTTATAATGTTGCAAAAGATTTCTAGTACAAATAAATGCTGAACTTTCTATTCATTAAAGAATAAGAGCTCAACTGTCTCAAACACTGATAATAACCAGAAATGTTTCTTGAGCAGCAAATCATCGTATTAAACTGATTTCTGAAGGATCATGTGACACTGAAGACGAGTAATGATGCTGAAAATACAGCTTTTGACATCACAGAAACACTATATGGACAAAAGTACAAAAGGACTATACATAGACATTAATATAGAGTTAAACTCCATCAATCTATTGAAAACGTTTTAAAAGCAAACAGCTCTTCAGCTCAATTTGAATGAAGCGCCCATTGAATGCAGTTCGTTTCAGGGGTGCAAAATGAATTTGTTCCCACCCAGAGTGTAAAACTAAATGTAATTGGTTGTAGCGAGAACGTACTATGATTGGTCAGCGTGATTTTGCATTTCCTTCAGCCTGAGGCTTATTCAGGTCACTTTTGGTGTGAAAGGGCCTTTAGATTTGCCAAAAATAGAACCAGTTTTTTTGGTAAAACAATCAAGCAAGCACAGCTCAGGTGATAGAAAGTAACACGAAAATAGTGTAACGCATTACTTTCCATAAAAAGTAACTTTTAGGGAGTAACACAATATAGTAATGCATTACTTTTAAGTAACTTTCCCCGAAACTGACTGTGGATTATCTAGCAGGGATGTAATTTCATGAACTGACTTATTGCAAAGGTGGCATTCTATCACAGTACCACACTTGAATTCACTGAGCTCTTCAGGACGACACCATTTTTTCACTAATGTAAATGTTTGTAAATGCAGATTGCATTGCTAGGTGTCAGTAAAGAGGTGTGTCCCATTACAGTACTTTTGTCCATACACCGTATATTCAAATAGGAAAGTTATTTTATTGTAATAATATTTCACAATATTACTCTTTTTACTGTATTTACCAATTTTTTAATCAGAAATTATTTTTCATTATTTTTCTTTATAAAAAAATAGCCTACATAATATGTATTAAGATAATTTTTGGATGCAACAGTTGCAAAAATGGTGACGCATCTTACCCCACTGTTTGCAGTGCATACTCGTCTGTTTCTCATCTTTGTTCTCTTCCCATACAAGCGTGTTAGTGATCAAGTACACAACGTTAGAATGGCCATTGGGAATGGGATCAGGCCAGAAGTCTGGAGGACGTTCATCAGCAGATTCGGTCATGTTGACATCAAAGAATTCTACGGCTCAACCGAAGGAACTTTGGGCTTCCTGAACTTCGCAGGAAAAATTGGAGCTGTCGGTAGAGTGAATTTTTTACATAAGGTACACTTAACTAGTCCGTAACTGCGCTTTATACGCTTTTACTCGCAATTCATCAAATTTCTCATTTCGTCTGTATGAAAACATTAATGTTGTTTCAGAAATTGTATCCATATTCATTGGTTAAGTTTGATCAGGAACAAGAGGAACCTGTAAGAAATGCAAATGGATTTTGCATAGAAGTAGCTAAAGGCAAGTCAAATAGTTCATTTCAATTAACAGTTCTTCTGAAGAAGCATGTTTGTATGCAGATAGATAATAATAAAAAATAATTCAAAAAGTAATAAAGCAAAATTTTTAGCCTTTTATTTTGAAGAATGTGTCATTGACTGTAATACAGGTGAGACAGGTCTACTGGTATCACAGATTACCCAGAAGGCCCAGTTTGCTGGATATGCCAGGGATCTGAAACAGACAGAGAAGAAGAAACTCTACAATGTGTTTGAAAAAGGAGACATTTACTTCAACTCAGGAGATCTGTTCAAGATAGATTGTGAAAACTTCATCTACTTCCAGGATCGGGTGGGCGACACTTTTAGGTGAATAAACGCTATACAAAACTTTAAAGTTACACCTTTAATGGTACAATCAAAAGCCAGAATTGAAAATAAATGCATGGTTCTCTTCTCAGGTGGAAAGGGGAGAACGTTTCCACAAATGAAGTGTCGGACATCTTGACTAATGCGACGAGTATAGAGGAAGCAAATGTATATGGCGTCGCAGTTCCAGGTTTAATGCTATTTCACTTCATAAATCAGAAATCATCCAATTAACTGTCATAACATTGGTTAATATTAGTATATTTCTTCTAACCTGACACACTTGATCTTTTGTTGAATTTGAAGGGTATGAGGGGAGGATAGGAATGTCTACCATCACATTGAAGAAAGACCATCAGTTTGAGTGTGATGGCATTTTTAGTCATGTGACCACTTACCTCCCCTCTTATGCCAGGCCACGTTTCATAAGGATCCAGGTAACATCGTAATACAAAGCATGCACAAATAAGCTCTCATTAGGTAGTATCAATATATTTATGTAACATTTCATATTTCTGAATGCACCAAAATCTAAATAAGTCCATGTGTTTCTGATTGCAGAATAGTTTGGCTGTAACTTGCACCTTCAAACAGCTCAAAGGGAAGTTGGTAGAGGAGGGCTTCAACCCTGCTGCAATCTCAGATCCTCTGTTTATATTAGATGAGAAGGTGAACAGCTACAGACTGCTGACACATGACACATTTCAGTCAATATTGGACGGTCACTTCAGATTGTGAAGAGCAGGATTTGCTCTTTATAACATGCTATAAATTTATTGAGAAAAGTCAAATCTTTTATTTGTTCAGAGCCCTAAATCTACATTTACAGTTACAGGACAGTAACTTTCCAGAGATCACAATTAACACAAAAATTTAAATGAAAAATGTTGCTTTTTTTATGTACCAAAGGCAATTTTAAATATATTTTGCCTATTTTGTATATTTCAAAACTGTTGAAGTTTTCACATATGCTTTCATTTTATCACCCTATCCTTCAGAAGTTTTCTCTTGACAAAAATATAATAAAATTGTAAAAACTATTTCATTGTCAGTCTGAAAAGTGTCTTTCTAAGAATTTGATACTTTTCCCTTGTACCATCTGTAGTGAACAAAGTTTTTAAGAGTTTGCTGTAAGATGATTGGTTCCCACAGAAACCCTCCCACTTGCTCCTGTCTCAAATATAGAATTGGATGAGGGTTGCCATGTTGTGAGTTTAATACTCCCACATGTAATTTCATTCAATTTCATAATTTTTGTGTTAAGAAAAAATAATTTTTAAAATGTCTCAATACATAATGTTTTTTCCCCCAACATTCTTCTATTTTAAATGCAATCATCAATTATTATTTATTTATACAAAGTTCGATTTATTTGGTTTATTATATTAATATGAATAATTGGAGAATATTTTAACAAGTCGTCACCTTTATTTATACAGCACTTTTTACAATACAGATTGTATCAAAGCAGCTTCACAGTGATAACATGAAAATAATACAACAAAGTTTGTTTCTAGAAGAAAATCATCCATCTTTAAGGCAGATCAATAATATTGTTGAATATTTAAATGTCCCCAACTAAGCAAGCCAAAAGCCAAGGCGACAGTGGCAAGGAACCAAAACTCCATCAGTGACAGAATGGAGAAAAAAAAACCTTGGGAGAAACCAGGCTCAGTCGGGGGCCAGTTCTCTTCTGGCCAACGAACGAACAGTGTATGATTATGATTCAGGCAGGATTACAGGTCAGAAGTCAGATTGGATCAGAATATTCAGAATATTATCCACTTCCATCTGGTTGGAATTCGGAGTCATCACGCCGGTATGGAGACGAGTTTGTTGAGGATCAGTGCCGATGCCTGTCGTGTCGATGAGGCCTTCACAGGGCTGATGAAGCTGGCACTTTAGGGATGCGTTGTGGATGGGTCCAGGCGCAGGTCCTTCATCAGATCTGGATACGGCCCGGATCCGGCTGACTTCAGTAAACATGTACAATGTGAATTTGTACATTCACATTGCACACAAAAATGCTTTCCCTCACAACTTGGTGAAAATGGCCATGAATGTCTAAAGAACTAAAATGCTTGTTACAAATGTTATTTTCAAAATAATTTGTTAAACTACAAAAAAAGTTTAATTACATTAAAATATGCCTAATTAATCGCAATGACAGACTTAATCTATTTTATTAAAACGTGCGTAAACAACCGCACCGAGTTGAAGAAGGATCTGGCAACCCGGCTAGGCTCTTGAGTCGGGGGTGGATCAGAATAATATAATCTCTCTCTGGAGCCCCCAAAGGGCTGAACTTGCATTTAGAGAATGTGGCCCATGAATTTTAAGACTGTGGAAGTAGTGTCAGGCTATGGCATGTAGTTAATCTCAAACCCCTAGTATTGTACAAACTCTAGTAAACATGTATATGTGGATGACTCTTCTCGCGGGCTTGGCTCTTCTCCCCGTGCTGCTGAAAACTTTCTTCCCGTATTTTTTCCAGGACTGCGTGTATATATACAGAGCGCTTGGATTTGGAATCCGATTAAATGTATACAAAAGGAAAACTCCATTCTATAGTATTGTGGACTGTTTTTTGAAAGCAGTGAAGAAACATCCGCGGAGAGTGTTTATTCATTTCGAGGGGAAGACTTACACTTATGAGGAGGTGGATAAGGAGAGTAACAAAGTGGCGGATGCTTTGCGCTCGGTGGCCGCGCTTAAAGAAGGGGACACGGTCGCGCTCTTCCTGGGGAACGAGCCTCGGTTCGTGTGGACCTGGCTCGGCCTGGCCAAGCTGGGCTGTCCCGCTGCACTCCTGAACTTCAATATCAGATCCAAATCACTCCTTCACTGCTTCTCCTGCTGCGGCGCGAACGTGCTCATAGCAGCTGCTGGTGAGACATATATGTACAGATGCTCTCTTCAGAGCGCCTGTGGCTATGGCTACTATAATCATGCTGCGAGGCCTTGGCACTGATTCCCAACCATTCTCTTAATGTGTAGCCTACCCACTTTTGAGAAGTAGCCTACTTTGCTTTCTTAAATATATAAAACAGAAATTATGACTAAAAAAATTTATACGTACGCATGCAACAAGGTAGGCTTGTGAATATAATTACAACTAAAGGGCTCAGTGACTATATTACATATAACAGGGTATCAACTTTCAATACGCAAATGATATGCACATTTTTTTCCCATAAAGTATTTTATCTTTTTTTTGTTAACCGGCATTCTTTCTGACACAACAGTGCATTGGTATGCAACAACACTGCGCAGGGATACGGTGAGCTGTGGCCTGTTGCGCGGAGCTAAATCTGAACAAACTCTGAGTTTCAGATTAGTTTTAGAGTTAACAAATCCAGATATATCCAGCCTGGTTTAGATCAGGATCAGCGGTCTCACAAAGCTCTGTATAAACGTTCTCTGTGAAGGGTTTGATTCAGAGTTTGTGATTAACCCTGGTAGCACGTGCACCTGAAAGTGTGACAGGTGCGGCCAACAGCCAATCACGCGGAACGTGGAGAGCGTCAGCTTGGTTCGCGGTGCAATTCACTTCTCTTCTGAACATTAGAGATTTTTGTGAAGTATCATGAATTTAAGAGCGTTTACAAGGTAGGAATAAACACTGCTGCTGCGTAAGTTTGAAAAGGCAGCGGAAATAAAATATTGGCCTCTCAATGCATGATGTGAATGTCAAAGAAATATGCCGACTAATTAATTATAGGTTCACAAAGAGCTCAAATTAATACGTTGTTTAAAAGCATTATGTATGAATGCATGTATTATATTTATATTCATTTAAAAGAAAGCCAAGTTTAATATTACTTGTCAATTAATAGGCTATAGGCTAATTATTGAATGGAAGCTTGTTTCCGCCACAGAATAAAACATTTTGAAAGATTTTGCGACTTTTTAATCTCACAATTGCGAGTTTACATCAATTGCAAGATATAAAGTCAAATTGTGTGATACAAAGTCACAATTGCGTTTTAAAGTTGCAATTGTGTATAATATAGTCAGAAATGCGAGATATAAACTCCCAATTCTGACTTTTTTTCTCACAATTTTGACTTTATAACTCGCAATTGCGAAGTAACTCTGCAATCTTGAGGAAAAACGTCAGAATTGTGAGATAAAAAGTCGCAATTACCTTTTTTATTCTGAGGTGGAAACAAGCTTGATTAAAATTCATTTTCACAATTTTTTTTCACAGGGGAGTGCCTTTATTGCATCAGATAGGCCTACATGTCACTGCTCACAGCTGATTGGTCCAGTTTTGGTCTGCGATGTCTAACCGTCTGGTCTCTAAGCTTTCCACTGCATGGTACGACTCGGCTCGGCACGGCCCAGTTCGCTTTAGCTCGGTTGGGATTATGACTGATCGTTATAGTTTATCCGCTCCTCGTCAACCAACAAGAGGAACGTCTGCACTTCTCGTCCACTGACCCCGATTCAGCCATTTATTTTTTTGAAGTTTTTTTTCTTCAAGCAAGTCAAGCAAGTAGTTTTAAAACAGGTGCTACAGCGGTGGCCGTTACTGGCTATTTAAATCTAGCGGGTTTGATGTCTCGCAAATACAATGACGCTGGTAGTGACGATTCTGTCTGTCTGACCAATCAGTGATCTACAGTGCTTCACGTCACATTTTAGTATCGGTACGGTACGCTTGGAACTAGAGGTCTGCTGCACTCCCGCGGGACTCGCGGGTCGCGACGCAAAACAGTGCGGCGCGGGACACATTTTGAAAGGTCATTGCGGGAGCGGGCGGGATGATGAGGTGCACGTGCGGGCGGGAGGGATGATACAATGCACTCCCGCAAATTAAATATGAGCGTAAAGTAAAATATACAAATGATTAATGTAGCGTACATGATTTGTAGTTGTGAGGGAGATTCTGATTGGCAGCAATAAAAAACGTTTTAATCAGCCTAAACTTGTGCATGTTGTCGGGTAGGGCGGGGCCTAATCTCACGCACACTTGTTTAGAGACGATTCCTTCCCGCTGCTCCGAGTGCGAATTCGAAAGCTAGTTCAAGTTCAAAATAGACAGCATGGACGAGGATCATGCTAGTGCTTCAGATATAGGCCTAAGCGCTTCAGATGCACGTACTTCTCTAAAGAAAGGCACATTTATAATATAGTAGATAAGAATTATTCGTTGTACAAATGTTCCTATGTGTAGACAATGCCTAAGGTTGTTTTTATGTTACACGTTAAGCGAGCCTAATGGAATTTGGGCCGATTAATGTTTATCTTTGTTGGCGTTAGTTACTGATGCCTAATTAATGTTTTGTATGGTTGAACATATGCAGGCTTACCAATAAATATGTTACCAAGTATTGGTAAGGAATTTTGTGCGCACGCATTTTTTTTTCCTCCAAGACCTTTCGTCAGACAGAAAGTGCGGGCGGGAGCGGGACATTGTATCACAGATGCGGGCGGGAGCGGGACTAAAAATGACAAATATTTGCGGGAGCGGGTCTGAAAATTGTGTCCAGGTTGTTGTGAGGTGGTACCATTTAAAGCGAGTCGTACCGTACCGTACCATGCAGTGGAAAAGCGCCATAACCTGTTCCGGAGCAGGTCAGCCGTGTAGCGCAATGGCGAAGAACCGTTAAAAACCAGTCCACCTTCTTGAGCCTGAAAAAACAGAACTTGCTCAAACCTCGAACTTACCTGCGTAGCAACTGAAACCAGGTTTGTGCAACAGGCCACAGGTGTTTCGCGCCATTGCATTTTGGATTTTTCCCGCGGCTGCAACGCTGTATTGACCAATCAGAAGAAAGAACGGGAACTTTCCCCTAGATGTTCTTGCTGCAGCCTGAATGCAATGACGTAATGCATTAAACCATAGCCTATGCAGTGGACGCGTTCCGTAGGTGTAGGGCAAGTTTAGGGGATAGTATCTGTTGTAGTATTATGTAGCTACGCGATCAGCACTGTGATTGACATGAGTAATGAAATCTTATCGACTGTGGGGAGGAGTTTGCGCTAATTCTAAACAGGTTTGGGCAAAAAAAAAACAAGCGTCCACCAGTTGTTTGATTTAATGCAGTAGGACAGTCTCACGTTCCATGTACATTCGCAATAATGATAACTGATATCCATTATTCTCCTTATTTTAGCGTGAATTTTATCATTTTTAACGTGAATGCCTTTTTATAAACTTTAATTGACAAGGCTTTCGATGTCAAGTTATTTTAGCTGTACGAAAACACTCCGTTATGCTGCTTTACTGCAAAGTGGTATTTGTAGTCATTTTAATTTAACATTATTTAATAATATTTTAGCAATACATTATTGTAATCTAAAACGCATTGGTTTGTAGCTGTAAATAGTTTGACCATTTAGTTATTCACCTTTGAGTGTGAAACATTCACAGTACTTCCATATTGAAAATTAAGGTGGATAATATTGAGTTAAAATTAGCACATTAATGCAGTGGTAGCCTACTTGAGCCCTACTTATGTGGTTAAGGGACAAAAGTTTGAGAAACACTGGCTTAGACAGAGGATCCAAGCACATGCTGTGCATTTGAAAACAGGCCGACTTCTTTGAGAACAGATATTTGGAAGACTTAACCATGATGTCGGATTCAGATTTTTTTTTGTGTGTTAAAATAATGTTTTTTAAATGAGATGTCATATTGAAATTAGACTATATTTCAAGCCTCTGAATTCATGCGTGTGAGTTAAAGAGTTTTGCAGTTAAGTGTTTGTTTCTCTTGCAGAGCTTCGTGATGCTGTTGAGGAGATCTTGCCAGCACTGAAAGAAAAGGGGATAACTGTATACCTCCTGTCAGATGAGAGCTCTACAGACGGCATTCAGTGTATTGGTCAGGCCATCGCTAAGGCTTCAGATAAGCCGCTGTCCCCGTCTCTCAGGTCCAATGTCCATATCAGGAGTACAGCACTGTATATCTACACTTCTGGCACTACAGGTATCAGTCAAGGCCAAATGTAGTGGGTTATGTAATATTTATTGTTAAATTCCGTTCAATAGCTTGCCAAATCAGGCTGAATACTGCTAATAAAAAATGCTGTATATGACTCTCTATGTGCTGTAAAAATGTATCCCTATGTATCCCTAAATAACACTGGTATTCTGGTCCATGGAGGTCTTCCTAAAGCAGCCTATGTGACCCATGAGAGGGTCTGGGCTTCGTCATTCATCCAGGGTGTTTGTGGAGTGACGTCTAAAGACATATTCTACATCAATCTGCCTCTGTATCACAGCGCTGGATTCCTCATCGGACTCATTGGATCCATTGAAAGAGGTATAATGGATTATATGATATGCCACATTATATATTAAGAAATGCTCAACTGGTTATATGAATGTTTTTTCCAGGTAACACTGTTGTTTTGCGGAGAAAGTTTTCTGCCTCTCAGTTCTGGGACGACTGCAGGAAGTACAACATAACTGTGATGCAGTACATTGGTGAAACACTGCGCTACCTCTGCAATACACCAAAGGTAAAAACACATATCATGTTTTATAAGTGTGAAGATATTTCTCTTTAAAATACGTTTTTATTGTCGATATAGCAGTTTTTCCTCTATTTTGCCAACTAAAGAAGTTCCAAACAGTAGAGCCATTGCACGTCTCCGAGCAACAGGTTCTGTTTCGTTACTGAATGAATCCACGTTTTGAGCGAATCGTTCTAATGAATGTTTCAACGACTTCTGTTTTGTCCGTCAACGAATCAGCTGTTTTGAATGAGGAGTTAGTCGTTGAATCATTCACTCAAACGATTAAGTCCTACTGTTTCTTTGAAACGGGCCTCTGAATTGAAAAGACCTCTGATTGTCTGTAGTCAATAGTGTAGCGATGTATGAAGCACAGCTCATACAGAAGTCACTTTCAAACCAAACCTGCAAATGCAGAAACAATTGGAACCTGTTGAACATTGCTAAATATGACTGAGCCAGAATGTTTCCCTCACGTGAAATTCCTGATTGCATAGATTCCCATTGAAATGTTTGGATTTCACCTACGTAAATTTGCTTAGCAATGCTAACTATGACCACTCCTTTAGAGTATTGAGCTCCTAGCTTGCCATCATGCTAACATGAAACTCCAGGAATCAATCGTGGATGGAGTTTCCTACATTTACACTCATGAATTTGGCAAAAGCTTTTATCCAAAGTGACTTCCCTGCATTCAAGGTAATGGTATAGTGCATTTTATCAGTTCATGCATTCCCTGGGAATCGATCTCATGACCTTGGTGTTGATAGCATCATGCTCTACTATTCGAGCTACAGGAAGGAACTTCCAGTGTATCGGAGCACTGTTTGTGTCTTGCCAATGTAAAGCATTCCAATTCAGTCACTTAGGAGGGTTTATGACAGTTAGCATGTTCCCATATGTAACGGACGTAGGCCAGAAAGAGCTGTGCATGTAAACTTCACTCCTCTGGCCTCAAGACGCTCACTAGCGACTTACACTAGCGGCTGTGTCCTTGTTAGCGCGCCCTCCTCCTACGCCAGAGGCCCGGGTTCGAATCCTGCTCTGAGTGGATAGATTAGGACTGGTTACATTTGGTGCTGTGACTCGGATTGGAGTGAGGTTTAGGGGGGTGACTGTAACGGACGTAGGCCAGTAAGAGCAGTGTGTGTAAACCTCACTCCTCTGGCCTCAAGAGGCACTAGCGTCTGCAGTCTTTAGTGTCCTCTTTAGCATGCCCAGCTCCTCGAGACCCCGTTTCGAATCTCGCTTGGTTACACTTAGAAGGCAACTCATTTGGTTTTGGACAGAGCTATTGTGTTGGAAACTTTGAGGCCGTGCAAAGATAAAACCACAAACTGGGCTGTTCTATGTTTTCCGCTTTGCAGAAAGACAATGACCGAGACCACAAGGTGAAGATCGCCATTGGTAATGGCGTACGAGCAGAAGTCTGGAAAGATTTCCTGAACCGCTTCGGACGCATTAATGTCCGAGAGCTCTATGCTGCCACAGAGGGAAATGTCGGCTTCATCAATTACACCGATAAAGTCGGAGTGGTCGGCCGTATCAATATTATCAGCAAGGTAAGTGTGACAACATGTATTTCTTAGCATCGAGAAAGGCATCTTTGTGCAAAGTCAGCTTGATTGGCATTGTATTCCACAGGTGTTTTTCCCCTTTGCCCTCATCAAGTTTGACATTGAGAAAGAAGAACCCGTGAGGAACACTGAGGGTCTGTGTATCCCAGTCGAAAGAGGTAGGTCAGGTGCTAGCTTTGTGGTTTTTGCGGTATAATTACTTTTATTGCCATGTGGCATCAGTAAAGATAGTACAATGTGTTTGTTTATTCTAGTATTTGAGGTTGAGACTAACTTCCATTGACCTTTTGTTTGGAACCTTGTCATAAAAAGTTAATGTTTAACATGTTACATGTGCATCTATAACTCTACAGTTGTTGATATTAAATGTTTCATAGATGAGGTGGGCCTTCTGGTCGGGAAGATCACGAAACACACCCCTTTTGTCGGCTACGCTGGGAACAAGGAGCAGACTGAGAAGAAGAGACTTAGTAATGTGTTTGTGAAAGGAGATCTGTATTTCAACAGTGGAGATCTGCTGAGAATCGACAACGAGAACTTTTTGTACTTTCAGGATCGAGTTGGAGACACGTTCAGGTAGCAAAGCTTCAGCGAAGTGCATTTGCACACTTCTTGGAGTTTCAAGCATTGCATTGTCATTTCTTATTGCAGGTGGAAAGGTGAGAATGTGGCCACAACTGAGGTTGCGGATATTCTCATGATGGTGGACTGCATTGAGGAGGCCAATGTGTATGGAGTCAAAGTTGAAGGTAGATGTTATAATTTGCATATAACAATGATTCGAACGGAAAAGAGTTGGGAATCAAATGGATTTCATGATGATACTTATGAAATACATGTTAGTTAGAGCTGTTGCTTGATTTATTAAACCACATCATTACATTACCCAAAAAGAAAATCCTCTCATCATTTACTCACACTCATGTCATCCCTGATGTATATGACTTTCTTTCTTCAGATAAACGCATACAAAGATTTTTAGGAAAATAATCAATCAATCTCTGTGAGTTCATATAATGCCAATAAATGGCTGCGGCTCGGTTGACGCTTGCACAACACACACTTTGCCTAAACACAAGCTTTACTCCCTTGCTACATCAATTGTCAGATTCCGTCACTGCAACTTCCCGAACACTCAAGAAATGAAATGTGTTCAGCCCAAGCAAAGGCTGGAAATAGGCTTTATATTTGGTCATATACATACAGCCGTTATATATCACACACCCAGCACTTGATTGGTCCTGGTTAACTACTTCACTAAAACGCTCCCACATGGTACTTTTCTTTCCTTTTGTTTTGTTTTTTATTCTCCTTTTTAAAATTTCTCTCGAATCTGTTTTGCAGTTTCGTAGCTCGTCTGTGAATTAGGGCCTGACATAAAATTAAGTTTTAAACACGTTGATAATGTGTATATTTTTAGTTCAAGTTATTAAAGAGTTAATACACCCAAAAATGAAAATTCTCTCATCGTTTACTCACCCTTATGTTGTTCCAAACCCGTTATTGAAACCCACAACTTTATTGAAAACAAAAGTAAGTCTCTATTAAAATAAACATGATTTATCTCTCATCCACCTGCAATTAATTGGAAAGTTATCTACTACTTGACCTGCAGATTATCTGCTGGCGTCCGCGGATATAACCGCCGACCGAGCGGCAGCCATTTAATGCCATTACACGAACTAGAGATATGGATTATTTCCCTAAAGATATTCATTTGTGTTTTTCTGAAGCAAGTCAAATGAGGTATGACTTGAGGGTGAGTAAAAGAAGAAAATTGTAATTGGGATATCCGTTTAAATTGGATTTGGAAATGTAAAATAAATAAATAAAATACATTCAAAGGAACCACATTTTGCTGTAATAAGTGGTCCTTAATAATATATTAAATGTATATTACATTTTAAAATGTAAAGAAAAGAATCAAGCTGTTGTTTTTTTGTTTGAGTATAAAGCATGGCTGTAAGACACCACATGACTTTAGCCCAGATTTGCAGTCTTTTAGTTGACGGTTTTCACATAAAATCACATGATTTGAACATACTCAGAACAAACTCCCACAATTTCAAAGTCGGCAAGTGTGTATTAGTCATTACATTCCTAACAATTTTCATTATTAAAACCTAACAACATGCTTTATTTCAATATTAAAATCTCTGTTGTCTTCAGGCCATGAAGGAAGGATTGGAATGGCAGCTGTGAAACTGAAAGAGGGCAGAGAGTTTGACTGCGTCACCATTTGCAGTGTTTTGGCGAACTATCTTCCAGTGTACGCCAGACCTCGATTCATCCGAATTCAGGTACGCCATCTTACCTATAAACACTCCCATGAATGTTGCTCGTAGACGCCGTCCTCTCCAGTCTCGGCTTCGCTCTGAATCTCAGCAAAGGCAAATTTGTCTTTCAGAATTCCTTGGAAGTCACAGGAACTTTCAAGATGAAAAAAGTGAAGCTGGTGGAGGAAGGCTTTGACCCAACATTAATACAAGATCCTCTCTACTTCCTGGATCTGACGCAAAAGAAATACATTCCACTCTCTCAGGAAATTCATAACTCGATCATGTCGCATGACATTAAACTGTAATAACCATAAAATAAGCTAACGGTACCATTCTGAAATCTACTAACCAGTAGTGACCTACTAATCTCAGGAAAAACAAGTGATTCCGGTGCATGATTTTAATCTTCACAAACCAGTGCAGTCAACTGTTTTACATTAGTTTACTTTATTAATGCGCCTTATCACTTAACCTTGTTAATAATGTACATTTATCATTTTCTCGTTGTAATAAAAGTTAATTAGAATCTAATAAGATTGTGTTACACTAAATATGCACAACTCTCAAGTCAGCGATTCTCAACTGGGTCATGAACGGTAGTGAAAAATGCAACGGAGTAGCAATATAGAGTGCAGCAGTCAGGTTCCGGAAGTAAAAAATATATATAGAACTAGTAAAAATTCATTAATTTTCTCCATTGTTGATTTTGAACGATAACTTGTAAATATTTAAAGACAGCCTTACTGAAAGCCACAAGGTTGTTAATCGATAATATTTGCTTCTGTTGAAGGTGTCAGCCCCGCATTATTTCAACTTAGTTTAAAAATAAATAAAATTTGTGGTGAGAAACTACATTACCGATGATGCTATACAGAACATTCCACCAATCAGAGTCGAAACAAGCAAATTGCAGCAAAGATCTGTCGATCTCCCCACGCTCTCAAAATACTGAATAGTGTATATATAAATAAATCATCCTTTTTAAATAAGTTTTTATATTTCTCCACCTCTTTTAATTCGATTATGCTGTTCTCAATGCTTAATGGGATTATAGTTCTTTCCCTCACTAAAGCCATCAACTATAGTCTAGTAACTTTGTTTTTGTCCGATTCTCAAATACTTTGTCTGCCCGTGTTTTTTGCTAACGTCAAAGAAATGTCCAATCAAACTCTAATAGTGTGAAATTTGTACCAAAATACCTCAAATTTGATCTCTTTCCCTGCCAGCATTTTTTAAAATAATTTTCACAAAACTTTCATAGTCCCTAAAAGATTTAGTTGTATGAATATTTAAACGTGCTCTATAATAAATATATATGAAAATAAATGTTTTGAATGCAAGTTTCTTTAAAAAACATTTTGAACAAAAAGCTGAGAAAATCTAATTTGTTAAAGTATTAATCTGGATCGTATTCAGAATGATCAAAACTAATGTTTTAATAAACATAAAGCTTCACAGTCCTGGGTCGACATTTCATTCATATGCTGTTTAATGTTGCTGATGGAGTTAGCTTGCATGTGCATAAGCAATGCTTCTATCGCTTGTTTTGATCAGGATTCTGTACTCTTTCAGAAGATGGCATAGCGCCCCCTATCTTATTACAGTGAATCTTCCAGCAATGGCAGGAAAAGAGTTAAATTACATTTTTATTCACTTTAGTACATTAACTGTGGTTCTGAGTTTCCACTTGCTGTCCAATGTAAAAAACAGCAGTTGAGAGTCGCTGCTTTAGGGTTGAAAATTCATTCCTCTGACCCAACAGCTTTTCAGAAACAGACCGCTGGTTTCCTCAGCCGGTCAAGAGTTAGCCTCTGTAATCAGCTGCACTGTCTGTTTTAAGTAGGTGAAAAGCCAAGTGCACTAAACTCATGACCTCTGAGCTGAAAAATAAACATTTCTAAACACCACAAACCCAGATGAGTCAGTTTCCTTCTGTACCCAATACAGGGGTCAATAACATCTTTTACATTTCACAATACCAGGTTAGATCATCAGTCACAATTTTTTACTTTAAAAATGAATTTATTTATTAATACAGTTGTATACTTAGAAATGTGCTGCAAAGAAAACAACAAAATAAAATAAAAGAATGTCGCCACACAAAGAGAAGAAACTAAACCCGGGATGAAGCTGCGTCGTCATATCAAAACAAAGTCGTACTGATGTGCCTTAATAAACTGTCTATTAGTAGAAAAATACATTTCAGGGCACACAATACAGCATCCAGTATCACAAATAAAGTCAAGAGTCCACCAAAGCAGACCCTTAAGTACAGTCATCAAATTATTTCTAGTTTGTAAATAAAAATGTTTCTGTAACTGTTAAAAATGCCATTACGTAGTGTTTGTATATATGTAGTTGGTATAAAAGATAACGTCCTTTTCGTTGCATTTATTATTTCTTTTTTTTATTATTCATTTAAATGTTCTCCGTACTGCTAAGTTAAATTCCAAGGCTCAGAAGTATAACCGGAATACAAACATAACCAATGTTATAGTTTTCCTTTTTTTTTGTTTTGTTAAGAAACTTTTTTTCCATGTTACGTTTTTATACAAAATAACAAAGATGTACAAAAGGTCATTTACAGCGAACCAAGGCCATATGCTAGCACAATATTTACAGCTGTAATTGAAACATATCCTAGTGTTCTGGTATATTCTTTGACTTCATATGCATAGCAGTGAAAATGCAGACCTGTTGATCAGACTTCCTTATTTGTGTGCTAAATATCCCACTTCACATCCGTCGTAACCTTCCTTCCTTCAGAAATTCGATGTTCGCTAGTCTTTCGGGTCAAAGTAACAAAACAAAACAAAAAATGCAGATAAGGCATCACTGCTTGCAGTGTATGATGGGTAGGTTTGTGTACTCAACTTAGTAGCAGGCGTTTGGACCTGAGTCATAGCACATGCATAGATCTCTAGACAGCAGGAGTTCCGGAAAACCACAGTCAGTGTTTATCTACGGTAAAACTTCGCTAGAAAAGATCACTCTAAAACGTAGAGAGAGAAAGAGACCTTTTTCTTTGTTTTTTTGTTTGTTTTTTTTTAGCCAGAGAGGGAAGTCGATGAGCAGATGAGTGCAACAGTCACATTCCTTCACTTCAAAAAGTCTCAATTGTTCGTCATTTCCTAGAAACCGACATGCTTTCCAGTTCCGTGACGATCCGTTACAGCGATCCACGAAAAACGCATGACCTCGCAAACAAAAAAGCTCTACATACATCGACTTTTCTGTTTGGGAGCACATTAGCAGGGTTCACTTAGAGGGTTCACTTAGGAAAAACAAATTAGTTTTACTTAATCCATTTTTTTTTCTGGTTCCGTTCAAGACTTTTCTAATTATTTGGAGAAAAAGAGACTACAAATGTCAAAAAGGGATTTTTTTCCGCCTGTCTGTGGCACAGGTCATGCATTCGATTAGATTTCTTCATTTATGTATTCAGTTATTTTTTGCAAGTCTTCAAGCACCAAAAGTAAAAAGGGAGGGAAAACCATAGGAAAAAGAGCGCTCCGTAGCATCTGCGCCATCTTCCAAGAATTTTTTTTGGGGGGGGGGACGCTTCAGCCCATCAAAGCAAAGTGGAAAGAATTAATACTTGATAAAGTGGTGCAAACCCCTCCTCCTGAGCAGAGGAACTGGGAGAAGGGTCCATGCACTCACGTTCAGTAACAGACCAGCTGTTGCTCTCTTCAGAAGTGGTCGATCAGCACGGACACACAGTTGGCGCCCACCAGGTAATTGGGGTCTCCTGGTAAACACTTGTTTTGCCAGCATTTGGGGTCACCTGTGGGAATATTCACAGGAGAAACGTCAGGAGGAAAACTGTAGACACAACATAATTACCTGACATTTCAGACGGTTTTCTGTTAACTCTAGGACTGCACGATTCTGTGGGGGGATAATTAAATTGGGATTTTTTTAATAAAAATTGCAATCTAAAAAAAGACTATATATGAAAAGCCCCAGGTTTGCTGTTTGTTTGAGGGGCTAAACAATTTGGCCCAAAATTGTAAAATATAAAATACAGTTAACACTTAACAGTAAGCTTTCATTTGTTAACTATATTATTTATTTTATTTATTAATTTATTTGACAGGGACAGTGTACATTAATTAGCATTACTGCAAATGTACCAGAATTAGCCAAAAGGCTATTTTTCATCCACTGTCCCTGGACAGATCTTAATATTGTCTACCTTAAAAAGAAACCAGCCAAACATTACAAGGAAAATACAAAATATAAAAATAAAACAATATAACTCGTTAAATCCTTTAGGTAAATACAGTGTACAAATTCACTATATTTTCAACATTTGGTTAAAATGAATATAAAAATGTTGAACACAGTTACTCAACAGACACACACACACACATTAGGGGCCGTTTACACGACACCGTTTTCAACTAAATACGTAAAACTACTTCAGTTACTTAGGCTGTTTGTTTACACGACAACAGAGCTTTGGGTGGCTGAAAAAGCAAACTTTTGAAAATGGTCTCCAACAACAAAAAGGCAAATCTGTGAAAACGATGACGTCACAATTACGTGTTCAGTCTATATCAGTTGTTCTCAACCTCTCCTGCAGGGACCCCTTGACAGGCCATGTTTCTGTCTTAACCCTGAAATGGCACACCTGATTCAATTAATTAAAGGCTTAATGAGTAGTTATTAGTAGAAATTAGTCGATCAATTAGTCAACTACTCATTAAGCCTTTAATTAATTGAATCAACGTTTTGGATCCGCGTAAATGGGGATCGTTTTGACAATGGTGGCGTCTGTACGTGGAAAACTCAAAGGAAAAACGTCTCAGTTTTAAGCATATTGTTTTCATGTAAACGTACCCTCAGTTAACACGAACTAACAATGAACAATACTTTTAAAAGCACTTATTAATCTTAGTTAATGTTAATTTAGACATTTACTAATACATTAAAATCAAAAGTTGTATGTGTTAATACTATTTCATGAACTTTAACAACGAACAATACATTTTTTACTGTATTTATTTATTAGCTTATGTTAGGGGCTGTTTATACGCCACCATTTGCAACTAAAAACTGAAAACTTTTTGCATTTTGGCCGTTCATTTACATGACCACAGTGTTTTGTGGGTCTGAAAACGGGTTTCACAGTGCAAGTTTTTGAAAACAACGTTTTCGTCTCAGTGTAAACTAAAAAAACGTGAATGTGAAACTAGTGACGTCAAGCACATGTGTATTATGAGTTCAGTCTATAGCCACGTAGAGTTTCTTTACAAAGTGACATCGCCACCTACTGGCATAAATAAGACAGTTTTTAGTCATTTCCATGCAAATGGGGATCATTTGACAATGCTGTCGTTCAAGCGGAAAACTTTAGTGTTTAGTACATCATTGTCATGTAAACCTAGCCTTAGTTAATGAATGGGATCTTATTGAAAAGTATTACCATTTTAATAAATTGACCTGATCATGTGTAAAGGAACACAGTGCCAGACTTAACTCTGAAACACGTAGAGCATATATTTAATAAAGTAGATTATTGTTTTATTTCGATTAATCGTGCAGCCCTATTTCACACAGCAGCTAAATTCAGTTGTCATTGCTTTTTAGGTTTATTAATCCTGTACACACAGTTTGATTATTAACAGGAATGACAACCGAATTTGGTCCCAGGAAGACTTTAATCAAAAACAGCGAACAGGTTCATTTGTTAATATCCACGTAGCTCTCTTACTGCCAATAAAATACCACGTTATCCCCATGTCAACCAATCGCAAGATCAGGAGTGACTGTATTCATACAAACGGAACAATTATTTTATTTGCAAGACTGAATCCACTAAATTAATGTGGTTGTTATTCCCAAAACGTAGCAACACTGAACCTAATTCCTCTGTTTAGACTAGCCCTTTTCACACTGCAGCTAAATTCAGTTGTCTCTCCCCTTTTAAGCACTTAATCCGGTTCTGTACACACTTGAATTCAGTTATTTATGAGTGTGACAACCAAATTCTCTCAAAATACCAAATGTAAAACCGGTTAATTTGTTGGTATCTACATTTCTTGTTTACAGCCACAAGAAACACCACATTATCAAATGCCGAGATTAGGAGTGACTCCCGTATTCCTACACAATAATTTAGGGGATTCAGTCCTGCAAATGAAATATATATGGCTGTCATTTCCAAATATTTCCCAAAACCTGGCCAGACTGAACCCAATGACTATTTAGACATGCCATTTTCACACTGCAGCTAAAATCAATTGTCACTCCTCTTTTGAGCACCTAATCCAGTTCTGTACACACGCAGAGTTTGGTTATTTATGGGTCATACTCATAACCAAATTTTACTTTGCCATATGGCATCCATATTTCTTGTTTATAGCCACATATCCGTGTTAACCATCACAAGAACAGAAGCTATTCTTTTATTCATCCACACAGAACGATAATTTAGATTTTCCAAAAGATGTGGGTCCGTTCCAGTCACATTAAACAATATTTCATGGATTAATTGTGAATAAGAGCTGAAGAGACGGAGCCTGGCACAAAACGATACAAAGCAAGCGCACAGATTGTGACGTGAAAGCGTCTTGTGATCAGGATGGCTGTGTGAGATGTTAATTCAGAGAGCCCAGAAAATGAAACAAAACCAAAAGATGAATAAGCCTCTTCCGGCTTCAATCCCGATCCCAAAAGACCCATCAAAGGACAGAGAGAAAGGACAGCGTACCCGACGAGGAGTCGGAGGATTTTAGAGCAAAAGACCAACCATCAGGGGTCATAGACGCACAGTGTGGTAGACGCAGTTCCACGGGCTTCAGGAACTTCAGACCGTGAGGGCCGCACATCACCAGGGGACTGAGGAGAGTTTCACCTGGCAAAGTAGACATGATTAAATAAGCTTCATACACACATGTGCGTATGAGCATAAGAGACTTCTTTCAAAAACAAAGGCGGCCTTTCTTTGATAAAGTAAAACAAGTAATATTGTGAAATATTATTACAATTTAAAACTGTTTTCTATTTGAATATATTTTAAAATGTAATTTATTTCTGTAATCAAAGCTAGATTTTCAGCATCATTAGTCCAGTGTTCAGTGTCACATGATCCTTCAGAAATCATTTCTAATATGGTGATTTGATGCTCAATAAACATTATTATCAATGTTTAAAACAGTTGTGCTGCTTCATATTTGTGTGGAAACCACAATACATTTTTCCAGAATTATTTGATGAATAGAAAGCTCAAAAAGAACAGCATTTATTTTTCGAGATCTAGAATAAAGGTACCATAAAAAATTTAAGAAATTAATAATGTGGGTCATTAAAAAAAAAAAAAAAAATCTTAATAATGTGGGTAATAAAAAAAAAAAAAAAATAATCAACCATTTTCATCTGGTTTAGTGTAAATAGTTTTAGCGCAAAACATTAATTTGTTACTATTTTATACTTCATGTTTAGTCACATTGGAGTTTGTGTAAAAAAGTTAGTTTGCATACTTAATTCAGATATGCAAGGCTTTTTTTCTCCTCTAAAGAAACGACAAAAAAAAAATCAGTGTTCGTGCAAATGTGAACTTGATGTGACCCGGCCTAAAATGAAACACTCTGGCAAACGTAGTTGTTACCAGACAATGTTTCTCTATGTCCTTGTAGCTAGTCTTTCATCTTTTTCTAAGTGAGTTTTTGTCCAAATGTGTTTTCCCTCATGTGTAAAGTGTAAATGCACATCAAAGCTAAAACCAACAATACTTGAAAGGGAAAAAAAAAAAACATACTAAAACAAAACGCAAGCAGAAAAATAAAACGAAACAAAAAAATCAATAGCATAGTGATGTACTCAGCGGAATGATCCAGACCTTTCTCTTTGTCCAGAGGGGGCAGAATGCTGTTGTCCCTGCACACTTTGAAGTAGATCTCCTGCTCCACACTATCTGGGATGGCTCCTTGTGGGATAATGATGCTGACTCCTGTCTCAATGGAGCTCAACACCCCGCCGTTACAATTGAAGATGCCCCGTGCCGTGGCCACCACCGTGTGACCTTCATCTTCTTCGTCGTCGTCCAGTGCACTAGGGCTAGAAAACAGAGGACAGTGAGTTGTTTGTTCAACAGAGGACATAAACACGGATGTCCCGGACTGCCTTCCTCCTCTTACCTGACGGGGATGGCCTTGGGAATGGCGTTGATGTTGTTGTGCTGATACTTGGGCCTGTTGTCCATAGTGCGCGTGAACGTGTCGACCCCGCTGTCGGTGTCCTGCGGCTGGGGTGAGATTTGAGGTTTCAGGTTGTTGTTCACGCTAGGCTTGGACTGTGTGTCGTTGGGAAGCAGGTTGTGGTTGAATTTGGGGCTCTCGAACTTGCGCTCGAAGGGTCGGGCCGTGCTGGTGTAAGGCTTGGGGACGTAGCGGTTGTAGCTGGTAGGGACGCCTAGCGTTTTGGGAGGGGCGTCCGTGCCGTTGATAGAAGACTTGGGGGGCAGGTAGTTGGTCTGGATGGGATCGTCCCGGGTAGGAGCTCTGAGAGCCGACAGGTCCGGTTTGGTTTTGGGGGAGCTATGAGGATCTGGCAGCGAGTTCACTGGAGATCAGAGAGAGAGATGATACACGCTTTAAAAACAATGCATTCAGTTTTTGCTGTGGTATTAAAATCACACAATTACTTCGATATTGATTTCTAACATTTTGGCAATATAACAACATTGACAATATGGCCATACATTCCGTAGGAGGGTGCCACTTCAACTTTGGACAGTTTTTTAATCTTTATTAATGGACTTCATCTTTTTATTTTTGTTATATGATGGCCTCATTTAAACTCTTTGCAACTTCATGTTTTCAGTTTTTGCTATTTTAAAATGTTATTTGATTTTGATCTACAATTATAAAATTAATTATGAAAATCCATTACAATACATGAAATAAACCATTATTTTTGGTGTAAAATTAGTCTAATTAAATAATAATAGTTTTTGGGTTTGAGTTTTCCAAATAGACAAGCATTTTATAGTGCATTTTGTTTCAGTCACATTATGTAAAATTAGTAAAATTATGCTATAATTATGAAAATGTTATATGTTTCTATTAGGTCTATTTTACATAAAATGCTAGCTATGAGTTGGACATTTTATTAAAAAAAGGTTTACACACACACACATATATATATATATATATATATATATATATATATATATATATATATATATATATATATATATATATAAAATTATATAAAATTATATAAAAAAATTGTGTACAGACAAGCATTTTAATAGTGCATTATTTTCAGTCATTCTGTAATTTTGTGAAAATATTTAGAATACATAAATTGTCTTACTAAAATCAGTTTGAAATCTACAGTCAGACATTACACATTTTACAAAAATGTTTAAAATGTAATTTTCTATCACAGAATGCTGAACCACTATACATCATTTGAGATGTGACGGAAAAGACAGAGAATATTCATGACCAGGGAAATAAATGGCAGAACTCTCCAGTAATGTTTGTACTAGTAACATTATTAATTTTGAGAGTGTAAAAGATATATTGTAGAGTCACTCTCACCCTCGATGTTGCTGAGTTTGGGCAGGGCTGTGGGCGGAGCTGCAGGTGTGGGCTGGCTGTAGGGAGCAGGCGACGGGTTGACGGGCGGCACCGGCTCGTACCTCTTGTCCACAGGACTCACCTTCTCCACAGACTCCGTCCTGAAGCAGAGAGTGTGTGGAAGAGTGTGTATGACATACACTAGAGCACTGCCATTCAAGAGTAAGTACTGTGTTTCTAGCCCTAGACTGTACCTGGCGAAAGGATATGCTATCTGAGGCTGAGATGTTTTGGGCGGCTCGTGGAAGCGATTGACTCCAGTGTTGGGCTGACTCATGGGCTTGTTGTCAAAGCTGCGGCGGTCGAAGTACGACAGTTGCTTCCTATAGTACTCTTCATCTTCATCTGGGTCATAGTGGTTGGAGCGGACCACGTCGTTCCCTACACGCGTCTGAGGTTTCTGGGGCTCTGGAGCTCTAGGGGAAGAAGAAAATAATCAAAAGGAAAGCGCACAACTTCATATGTAACATCTAATGGTGGATCAACCAGCAGGGGGCACTATAGGATGACATTTGCATACTTCACTACAATACATGTCTGCCACTTAATATTGTATAAAGAAAGTGTGTGATACACAATACAATTTGAAAACAAACCATAAAAATATATATTTTTTTTTTTTCATTTTTAATCCAAGTGGTAACTGGTGGCGATCCAATCTAATAGTTACTCCACACTGTCTAGCTAATGAATTTCCATGACTTTTCCTGGTCAATTCAGAAAGCTTTTATTTTAAATAAGGTCTTAGTTGATGGTTGTAGGTAAACATATACATTAAATTATAATAGTTCACTTTTTACTGTATTTTTGATAAAATATATTCAGCCTTGGTGAGCATGAGAGACTTTCAAAAACATTCAAATCTTCCCGAAGCCAAACTTTAGACTGGTAGTGTAAGTATGTGTCTGTACCTGTAAGAGGGCTTCTCCTGCTCTAGGTTGCTGAGAGAGTTGGCTTTGAGCACAGGACCAGGGGTGCTCACAGGTTTTGGGAGATCTGTTGGCTGAAGAAAAAAAATACATCCGTTCTATCAACACAATGTCATTCACAAACTACATTCTTAAAGCTCCCCAATTATGCTATTTTAAAGGTTACTAGCTTTGTTTTAGAGGCCTCCTTCAATAGGTTTACATGCATTTCTCATAATATACATTGCAGCATCAGCTCAGTGTCTGAAACGGTTCGATAAAGGATTCAGTCTCTGTAAACCCCTCCTTTTTGAGAGCCTACTCTGCTCTGATTGGTCAAATGACCCAGTTTGTTGTGATTAGTCTACTCCGCTCTGATTGGTCAATGACCCAGTTTGTTGTGATTGGTCTACAACTTACAGCACGTGTCGGAAACAAAACACCCATCTGTGCGGAGGCTTCCTTAGCGTTTGATACAAAGTATTCCGAACATCAACGATGGCGTCGGTTTTACTGTATTAATTTGAGGGCGGCTCAAAGTACGTTGTTCACGGGTAGGCAATGAAGGCCATAGGCTGGCATTATGCAATTTTGTTTTACAAACCTATGTAAGTCAAGCAGGAAGTAAAACTGAATTTATTGAAGGCTTGTTTTAGGCATTTCAGAATCGGTTCTTTATTTTGGGAGACAATAACTTTATTTATCTGCACTTGGATCTTTTAAAACTGCAGACCTTTTACATTCAAAAACAGCTATATTACACACTACATGAAAGATAATATCCGAAAAAGCATAATAGGGGCACTTTAAAGTCATCACCACAATATTAAGGTGTTATACATGTTGCGATGTGGCAAAAAGTGCTGAATGTAAATCTCTAGGTTCAATATCAAGAGGACAGAAACGTACCCTAATTCCAGCTACATCTGCTGTGTCCTTGGCTCGGTCGACTGACACAGAGCGCTTGTTCTCGAACATTTTGACCCTATTGAGCACAGACTGGGGCTTCATGGCAGGGTCGTCATCATCGTCATCCCTATCCCTGGGTGGAGGCGGCAATGGTTTGGAAGCTGCCGGGTGAGGCGGTTCCCCTGGAGACAACATGGCCTCGGGTTTGGGAGGCGGAGCGGGAGCTTCCGAGTTCATCACAGGCTCGTGCTGGGGCGCTTTATACGCTCGATTCGGGAGTCCAGGGTTGTACGAGGGTCTCATTGCAGAGTCACCATAATACTGTTTCGGCGGATCAGGGGAGCGATGCGCATTGCCTGGGAAACCATGAGGCTCGGGCTCAAAAGGTGAGCGGGCATCGTAGGAGGCGGGAGGGGGCGGAGGCTCTTCGTAGCGCACCGGTGCAGGTTTAGAGTGCCGTGGCCGGTTATCGTAGCTCATTTGGGGCATACCATCATACTGGGACTGAGGGGGGCTGAAATCCCGGGTGGGGCCGTCCTCGTACGGAGAGCGGGGTTCGTACCCCAGAGGTGCAGGAGGCGGCTGGTGGCCCTGAGGGTAGCCGGGCGCAGGCGGTGGTTGGGGAGAAATCTGCTGGTCGTAAGGGGGCCACTGCTCATTGTAGTGAGGCACACGGTTGTCGTAGTGCAGGTGCGGGTCATAATTGTGAGGCTTTGGTTGTGCGTAGCCACCACCGTCATAGCCATAAGGCGGGTGGTCGTACTGGCGGTATGGCTGTTGGTCCTGGTAGACGGGCTGGTGGCTGTAGGATAGCGAGGTGGGGGGGCCTAGAGGCTGCTGCTGGGGAGGGGGAGGCTTCACACCGTGGTTCACTCGCACCGGCTCATCTATGCTGTACAGATCCTTTTTGTACATCTGGGAGGGATTAAATGTCAACTGTCAGAAACTGATAGAAAAGTTTCCAACTGGATATGAGAATTTAGTGCAAAAACAACATCAGACATTAGAGGAAATTAAATTTAAGATAAGAATATTTTTAAGGGTGAAAAACAGGCAAAGGATTTAAAATGAACTGCAATGAAATATAAAAATACTAGATTAGCATTTCCTTCTGGAAATATAAGTGCTTGCAAGGTAGTAAAACAGATTTAGGCAAGGCTTTGGTTGCGGAGTGCAAGAAATCAACAGATGGCAAAGCCATTTTTGGAGTGTAAAGGCAGCTATAAATAGAACCATGAAAAAAAGAAAACAAAATCAATAAAACCAACTATTTAAAAAAAGAAAAAAAAAAGAAAAAGTAAATGGGGGAGAATATTTTACAATGGCAGAAGAACTGCATATACATATGGTTAGAAACAAAACATTACTATTAGAAGGCAAGACTAGAAGTTAATTTTATATAATATATATATATATATATATATATATATATATATATATATATATATATATATATATGAATGCTTGATAAGTATAAACACAGTGGTGCCTTGCAAGCACTAAAATTTAACTCGCTCCTGATCAGAAAAAAAAAACCAAGACAAAAAAACCCCATTAATGTCGGATTAATTCCTTGTGCAATAAAACAAGCATCTTGTCAGTTTATTACCCAGCTCTACATTTCTACAGTTTGATAAGAAGCCCTTCAATCTCCACTTGGTAACACTACTTTGATTCGTCATCTTTACTAAAATCTAATAAATGTATAATATGTCCAAGTGGATCAATAAAGATGCCTTATGTCTTGAAAGGCTCCTTCTCAAGTTTCAAAGTATAGCCTGAAGACAGTAGAGCTGTAAAAGGTCCAACGCCTCCTATAAGTCATTTTAACAGTGAAAATCACAAAAGCTCTTACATAATGTCTTCATCTATGAAAAGAAACACTGGTTATGAAGACATTATGCAGAATTAGTCCAGTTGTTTTCCTTTTACATTGCTGTGAGTACTGTCTGCAGGTTAAATGAACATGCAACTACAGAATTCCATTCTTGCAAATCAGGGAAAGGTCCGTTTGCAATTTAGTGACACGTCTACAGTGCATCTAGCGGCCGTCCGTACGGGTGTGATTCAGGTCAAAGCCAAACGCTACAGTTACGGCTATCACTACAGATTAGGGCCAGGCGATATAGCTCGATAAAAATAAACAAATTTACTCCGTCTTTTGACGCCATTAAATATTGCAATATGTATGCCTTTGCTCTGAAACAGAGGAACCACGGTTTAAATTAAACCACAAAGTATATTCAAAATGATTAAATGTACAAACTAAAATGCAGTAAAATTAATCTTTTTTTGAAAAAAGTTTTCAATAATCATGTTTTACAGTTTTTTTTTTTTACTAAATAAACAAAACGAATTATATATGCATTTAATACATGAAAAAATATGACTTAAACCTTTAGGTGCGTTCACGCCATGTCAGAATAACCGTAATAAGCTTTCAATCATCGTAGAACTCCTTACAACTTGTAAATGCTGCGGATTCATTTTGCTGTTGATAGTGTTGCCATAGAAACGTCACTGGTATTTTACAGTAAATTACGGTAATGGCGTGACCGCAGCTTATTAGCGATAACGCAAAAGAATCAATGAATCACAGATATGAATTGACTCCTTTTAGTGGATAGTTTGTACTGATTCAAGCAAATAATTCAAATTTGAAAAAGACTCAAACTCTTAAATTCTTAACTTAATTACTCAACTTAGAACTTTAAGGGTGATTTGCTAATTACGTATAAATCAAAGACGGCATAAAAACACTCGCAAGATGGTATAAAAAAAACTCGCAAGACAAGGACGGAAACTATTCTAAAAGTGTGATCACGTTTATCATTCTTTTGCACATTTTTGCTGGCGCAATCCAGACAATTTTAATCCAGGCAATCAGGAATTCCATATGAGGGCAAAAGTTTCGCTGCATTGACCAACTGAAAGCGACTTCCGTGTCATTCATCAACACACTATTGACAAACTTTTTTTGCCCACAAAATTTTGCTAATGTGCCCGCACCTTAAAAACAATCTTCAGGAAACGTATAAAAAGCGCACATTCACAAAGTCGCTTGGTTTTAAACTGCCTTGACAAATATAACATGAATATTCAATATATCGCCCAGCCCTACTACAGACAGAACAAGCTGCAAGAAACATCATAAATTAGGAGCCATGCAAGAGGAAGTACGCGGCACCGTGGGAGGACTTATGCAACGGGCCCTCGTCCTCCTGTGGTGCATGTGTACCAGTTACACAGTCTCTGGCGTAGTGTCAGAGGAACACACGCAGCACACGCGTGGGGTGGGCAGAGCATTCATGCAGACAGTGGAGTGGGAGGAGTCAAAGAAAAGAGTGATAGACACAGGCAAGGTTGAAAGAGAGAGAGCTGGGCTGAACCGGGCCGAAACGGGCCAGGAGCGGGTCCAGCTTCCGGTTGTGCTGGTACCTTTGGATCTGGGCCAGGAGGAAGCAACTGGTGGGGGTCGTGTGTTGGGGGCTGAGCGAGCTCAGGTTCGGGCTGGGGGTCGGGAACGGGGACGGGGCTGTTAAGGGAGTCGGCCTGAGGGGTGCCAGGCGGCTCCTCTGGGTTCGTACCCGCTAGTGGTGTGGAGGGTTCGACAGCAGGGGACGCTGCTGCCACTGCAGAGGGAGGGGGCGGAGAGGCCTGAGCCTCGGCTTGCTGTGGAGTACGGGGCAAAGAGGTTACAGACACACGCCGCCAACAGCACCAGCTACAACTAGCAGCTACGACCACCAAACTAGCCCACATGAAGTGTGTATCAGAATGAAATAGTGTCTTTAGCTTTACATGAAGCAGTGGTTCAGTCCTGCAGCATATGCAGTTTAAAATATTATTGGGCAGAAAATACATTTCAGATAACGTCCCAAATGAAGGTAAGGGCATTTCTACTACGCAGTGCATTTTTACGTTCTGATCATATCGTTTTTATATTGAACTCAGTCATATATAATTGGCAATCAATTTAATAAAAACTTTACTGTCCTCAATTTCAGTTTTCTGTATATCCTAATGTAATGACTAATGAAGCCATAAAGACTAACTTTATCCTTTGAACAGTTGTGACATCAGCACAAAAATCAGCACAAAAATCAGAAAGCATTAACAAACGATTTTATAATTCTGTAATGTTTTGTGTTATTAATTGGTTTGTCTGACTTACAATTATAGAAATGAGTTAAATTTAAAAAAAAAAGTAAACAAACTGAGCTTACATAAGCTAAATAAATACAAATTAAGCAAGCCAACAGGCAAGCTATTTAGCAAGCTACAACACAAGTTTCTTAATTTTTTAAAAGTTAGAGAGTTCAAAAAGCACTGCATAGCAGAAATGACCAATATTATGCAATATAAGTCCCTCTAAAATGAACAAAGTAACCAACACACACACACAATGGTACTTCTATTCCGTACCTGCTGAGGCGTCGCCATTTTAAACCCAGCCGGGTCAATGCGGTTAACCGGCTCTAGTTGCGGCACAGCATGCTGGTAGCTCGGGTACCCGGCTGCGTCCTGGATGACCGGCAGGTCCTCTCGGACAGGTTCGGATGAGCGCGTGATGGCAGGCTCGCTGGGCAGGCCCACCTCATCGTTCATAGTCTCATCCAGCTCCTGGTCGGTGTAGGCGCCGCCCTCGGTATCGGTGTCTTCATAGTCAGAAGTGTGGCGGCTGTCAGTGCTGTACATGCTGTACTCGCTGCCCGGTGCCGAGAGGTAGGAGAGGCGGTCGTCGTGGATATCAAGGTCATCGTCAGGAGCACCATCTGCCTGCAGGCCGAGAGGGGGAGGGAGGGATGGTTAGATGAGTTTGATGACCCACAGCAGTGGAAATGAAATGACGGATGGGTGAGAGCGGAAACCAATGCATATCAAACGCCTTGGACTAAACTCTGCAAAAGCAGGAATAATCATCTAAGCTCTGCTTTTTGCTCTTAAAGTTTTTTTCTTTCTTTCACTATAATAAATTATAAATATTATTACACAGCTACTTTGTATATATTGTTTTGAGCTGAAATTATTTTAGGGTTGCACAATATATTTGTACCATATCGGATATTGGCCAATATTAGACTTTTTTTTTATCAAATCAGATATCGGCTGATATTTATATTCATATTAGGGCTGGGCAAGTTAACGCGCTATTATCGCTCTAACGCATTTATTAAGGCCGACAATTTTTTTATCCCACACGTTATAGACACATAGACTGTTTCTGCTGCTCCCTGATACAAGATACCTGTTGATACCTGTTCAGAAAAAAAAACAAGAAAACTGGACTCGTTTTAACAAGCTAGATAAAAGGTAATGCCCTGGCAGTGGCTTCATTTGATTACATTAATATTTAAGTTGAGATTTACAAGAAATATTTTATTGATACTGTGTAAACGGAATACTGCTGGTATAAAAGCACCTTATTTGTTTAAAGTTTTTGCAAACCACATGTTATTGCATTTTTGTGTATATAGCAGTACATTTAGATCAAAAGTGCGCAATACACTACTTCAGAATTCATTATTCAATTTTGCGCATAACAATGCGATTAATCGCAAGAAAATTATGCGATTAATCAGGATTAAAAAATGTAATCGTTGCCCAGCACTAATTCATATGTATTAAATTTGAAATAGTTCTCCAATAAAAATGTATTCAGATGTTGGTGGTTTTAGTGCGGTCAAAATAAAATATTTAATGTATAGGTTGACCAATATTTACAATTACAGTTATATAAGTATTATTTTTTATTTTATAATTAGAAGTTTTGGTTCTAACAAGTATTAACCAAATAGAAAACTTAAAACGCTAATGCCAATCATAAATATAAAATAAAAAGCTCAATCTTGGCTGATGGGTGGTTGACCAATATTTAAAATATTTTTATATTATTTAGTTATATAATTATTATTTATTCAATTACACAGTGTAACTATAGAAAAATATTTTACCACAGAATGACCACAACTGACCATTCAGAATCAAGTAGTCTAGATAGCAGTCTAGTAATGTATTGTATAAGACACATAAATGGGGGTGGGGTTGAGATGATACAGGTTGCTGACCCCTCACCTAAGGTTTTCTCTCTAGACAAAGAAGCAACATGTCTGGATATTGGGACACAGAACTGTTAAGAGAAGCTTACCTTGCCCTCTGAGACCCAAACCAACTGGTTCTGTTGCTGCTGGATGGTCTCTTTCAAAGCGCCGTACCACCCGTCGTTCATGTTGTTCAAGTTGATGGTGGCTAAAAGGAAGCAGATTCGCAATTAATTCTGTAAGCAAATCACAGCATTTTGCTAATAATCAACTACAACTAGTGCAATCCTAACCATTCAAAATAATAATTGGTAACCTACGACTTAGACTATGTGTATGGTCCTTTTTTTTACCATTTTTGAAGCTTGCAAAAGTCCCAGTCCTTAAAAGACTTTCATTATATGGATAAGTCCATATAAGGTCATTATATGGAAAAATGTCTCCTTTAGTGTTCCACGGACTAAAGAAAGTCATAATTTTGCAACGACATGACATTATTTTGATTTGGTCTACTCACTGGTGAAGAGATGATGGTTGTTCTTTCTCAGTTTGAGAGCGCGCTCGTACAGCTTCCGGGCGCTCTTCCTGGACTCGGAACAGAGCCTGGTCCTCATGTTCTTGACACCCTGTTTACTGTCTGGATTCAGGAACACCACGATGGGGTACCACTGAGCATAGTTCAGACGATCCACCGCATTGGGTGTGATGTCCAGCACAGCATGCTTGTCCTAGCAGTACAAACAGAATCATGAAACCCCAGCTGTGTCTTTGCTCACAAGCTGAGCTGAAGGAAAGCGGGATGGCAGTTAACTAAATTATTCCATACTCACTCGGTCAATGATCTGTTTAATGGTATGGAGACGGATGATTCCAGAGCTGCGCTGGTCTGTCCCTGCGTCTCTGGGTTCACTCTCTGAGAGGAGGAGAAGAGGACAGGTTTATACAGATTCACCTTCTAATTATTAAAGAAAAAACGACAAATTCTCAGTACACAAAACTCACTTGCAAGGTCAAAGAGGTCAGCCTCCTCTCTCGACAGTTTCTCTCTTGCGACATCCGCAATTGGCCCGAAAATGACCACTGGCCTCAAGAAACCAGCTTTTATGCAGGAGAAACAACAGGTTAACTAGATTTATACAAAACTGCTGTCCTTCAATGTAAATCTATAATTATTTCCTGCAAACAACAACAGATGAACTGAAGCTGATTAGCAAAGCTTAAAAACAATAGATGTCCAAACCACAAATAACTAAAGCAACTAAAAGGCGAGCAGGTGCCGTACCTTCTCTAAGCACCACTCTTTCATAAGCAGGGAACTTTGTTTGGACGGGCTGAGCGGAAAGGTCCTCTCTGCTCTTCCTCAGGTTTCGTTTGGAGCTCCGGAGGCCTCTGAACCTCCAGAAGTCGGCCCGATCCCCTCCTGGAGTCTTTGGGAGAGTGTACTGGACACTCGATAGCTGCTCAGCCCTGCAGGACACAAAACATCAGTCCAAACTTGAATGACAACACTTCAAACAAGCATGACTGAATGGCAACTAATACAAATGGTTTCAGTACCTATTCTTGTTGGGGATGATGCCCCGCTCCACCTCCTGGTGGTTCTTGCCGATGCGGATGGCGAGCCAGGAGCCCAATTTGCCATTGTAAAGGGTGTCAACCACTCTAAAGACCTCACCCTTGTTGAAGCTCAGGCCGTAGGGCGACTCCTTCTCATACTCAAAATGGGTCCTGATGTAGAACGAATCACCAACGTCAGACTCTACAATGCGCCGGTAAACTGGGAAGCAAAGAAATCTATATTATTATTATTTAGCAGTCCTCAAGGTGGTTTTTATGGCCAGTCTAACAAGTGCCCAAAATTCCTTTAAAAAAAAAAACCCCATCAAGAACCAGAGTAGCCTGACCAGTGAAAACCAGCTTGGTGATTTTCTTGAGTAGGTTGTAAAAGATTACACAGAATCTTTTTGCCCTTGGACATTATATTACCAAAAAACTAAATAGTCAAATTAAACTTTTATTTTACTTTGTGTTGTCAGTTAACTTTTGGTGAACAAGCTAACTACCTAGCTTAGAATAATGTTAACTGGTTCAAATTAAAATGAACTGGTTTCGATTAGTACGATTCTGATCATCCATTGAGATGGAAAAAGATAACCGATTAACCTACAATCTTAGCATAGTGCTGACTGGTTAAGAAAATCTGTTTTGATTAGTTAGATTCTGATCAAGCATTGAGATAGGCAAGGTAACAACTTGGCTAACTAGCTAAGCATAATGGTAACTGGTTAAAAAAAACTCTTTTGATTAGCTATTGAAAACTTGGTTAACTAGCTAACCACTAACTGGTTACAAAACATTTAAATAACACTCATTTTCACAGATTTACAAGTGGTGCTCACTGCAGAGCCAAACGACATCCAGCTCCACCTCTCTAGACGATTAAAATTACATTAAAAAAAAATTACATTCAGAGAAGGGCTTTTCTCCCATGGCTCTGCAGTGAGCAGCATCTCCACATTTAGGCAATAAGGCCAGAAATAATTGATTGGATGTAATCAAGGTTATGATATTATTGGTTAATTATTTTGTAAATGAAAATACATTAACATGCTTGTCCTCTATTGCTACTTTCATTTTCTGCTGATGTTACCACCAAAAAGCCATTTAGGCATTGTTGTAACAAACTCAAGTAAGTCTTTGTCCATTCTGGAACTTTTGTTGATCTAATCAATTCCTGATGGATAAAATCAAGCCTGCCCTAAATCAAGTTATGTATACCAAGACCTGACAGATTGCATCCTCACCATCTTTCTTTTTCTGGGCTAAGATGGTGACCTCCTCTCCTTTGGGCAGGTCCAGCAGAAACAGCACTGCCTCTTCACGGATGATGTTCGCGAAATCCACGTTGTTTACCTGGAAAGGGTTTGAAGAAAAGCTAATTAGAACAACAACAAAAACAACTCCTCTCTAAAAGGGACTAATGAATGGGCAGAAAGTTTCAAGAGGCAGGTTTGTGAAAAAGTGTGATTGTGTGGTGGGTGGTGAGGTTTGTGAGAAAAGGGTAAGTGACAAAAGTTCTGAATAAAGAATAAGCATGTTGGAAAAACCCAGCGTGGAAAAGAAAGAGGCTGCATTTGGCAGCGAGGTGAAGGAAACCAACATTACCGGGGAAACCATCCTGAGAGAAGGCAAGCATCTTCACACACTGAGGTTTAATGCCATCTATACAGCACAAGAGGGACATTTTGGAAGGGGGAACCGCCATAAAACTAAGACTGCCATTAAAGAGCCCGTAAACAGAAGGTTATAAAAGCCGGGACACCAAATCTCCCTTCACCCACAGGCCTTTAAGAGTCCCACTCCGGTTATTCATCACAAGAGCTAAACGCCACCACAAACAACAGGCTGAACGGCTAAGAAACTGTAAGAGATGCAAAAGCTTGAGCACAAACCAAGCAGGTATAAAAATCAGATGCGCACACACACACGCTGTGTTTTCATGTTTTATAGGGACTTTCCATAAAAGTAACGATTTTTTTTACTGTACAAACTGTATATATATATGCTATCCCCTTACACTAGCCCTACCACTAAACATACCCATTACACAAAAACTTGCATTTTTACATTTGCAAAAAACACTTGGTATGATTTATAAGCTGTTTTCCTCAAGGGTACCAAATTATTTCCCCACAAGGACAAGTATGATGTCCCCATGATGTAGAGTTTACAAGGCCACACACACACGGGCAGCAAATTATGCGGTTAAGTTAAAGTTAAGGCATCATCACATGTATTTTTTGCAGATGATTCTGCGGTAAACTCAAAATTCAAGACGGTAGAGGATGGAGTCAAAAGGATTCTATATTATAAACAAAATGTATACAATATAGAAATGTATCATAAGAAAATGGTTCTAATAGGCTTATAAATAACTTTTACCTTTTTTATTACAAAAAAATGCACATTGTATTATAAAAATGGCTCGAGAAGTATTTTTCCCATTC
Organism: Meda fulgida; assembly: GCA_030578275.1. Taxonomy (NCBI): domain Eukaryota; kingdom Metazoa; phylum Chordata; class Actinopteri; order Cypriniformes; family Leuciscidae; genus Meda; species Meda fulgida. The sequence goes on along the minus strand of CM060640.1, from coordinate 11,774,461 downwards.
ATTTAATATAAGCCTTTAATGTGCACTTATCTTTATGAGGGAATTATCTACATGAAGCACAAGTAATCAAATCTAAAACAAAAGTTTAATATTCATATACATTTCATTTCTAAAGTTTGGGCTCAGTAAGATTTTTTCTAAAGAAATTTCATCAAGGGCGCATTAAGGCCCGGGTATACTTCATTTTCTGCGTTCCGCTTCATCTTGCGCACAGTTGAGAACTATGATCCTTTGCCTGTGTGCATGGAAAGACACGTTCGGTGCATGCGCACTATCAAGTTGATAATAATAAGAAATGTTTCTTGAGCAGCAAATCATCATATTAGAATGATTTCTGAAGGATCATGTGACACTGAAGACTGAAGTATTGATGCTGAAAATTCAGCTTTGGATCACTAGCAACCAAAAAAGTACAGATTTCTGATGACCTTTAGAAGAAGCTGCCTATGTAGACAGCTTTTGTAGACTGAAGTTTTCAGAGTAATTAATCACTGAACTCACCCTGAGAATCTGGTCTCCCTCCTCCAGGCCCTCTTTAGCAGCAGGACTGTCCTCAAGAACTCCCGCCACAAATATCCCGACATCATTCCCACCAGCGAGTCTCAATCCAACACTCTCGCCCTTCTTAAACTTCACCAGCTTCATGCTCGGCCTGAGGGTGTACACACAAACATGCATCTAGGGACGTTTCATTCTCAACATCTCTAAAACAGTTTTGGGTTTGGGTAAGTTGGTGAGACGCACCGTAAAATGCTGTCATCATTTGTGACGCTGGGCACAGGGGCGTCTGCCGGACTAACAGGCAGGTCCACATCAGGCTGGCCAGGTTGAGCGTACACAGGCTTGGGCTCTGAGGAGATCAAAGCACATTGAATAGCTGAGTAAAATACAAACACACACACAGAATTGTCACCACATGAGCTTCTCGCACACTGGGAGGTCAAAAACGCCCAGCGGGACGAGGCAGGTGGGAAGACACTGTCACCACTGACAAACTCCCGCTGCTCATCACCAGCTGCGCACAAACACAAGCACACGTGCACAGGCAGAGAATGTTGGATCACGGTGTAACCATGTGTAATGACCTCTGACCTGGCAGAGGGGGGAGCTGTTTCTCTTCTCTGGCTGAGCTCTGCTCTTTCGGCATCTCCTCCACCATCTTAGCAGGTAGAGGAAGCGGCCCAGCCTTGGAGATCCTGTCTTCATCACGGCTCCTGTGACTGGGGGTGTAAAGAAGAAAAGCTGTTAGAATCGCACACAGGAAATGATTTCATACTGTACTCTTTAATTAGAGTAAATGTAGTAAATCTGTGGATGAATCATTCTTTTTAATGATTTGGTCAAACTGATATGAGAAGGAATTTAAATCAGTGGATTGTGTGTGACAAGTTTGTTTTAAAGTAAAACAATAAGGGGAGTGATATGATTGAACCATAAGCAATGCAAAATTATCAATTCTCAGAACAAATCTTCTTCAACTTAGCCTTAAAAATGGGTTTATCTGGAACAAATACAATTAGGATCTCAACTAGAGTGACATCAAACTCCAATATCTACATTTACATGATGTACAACAACAAAAAAAACACTGATTTGTAAAATATATCCATAATAATATTGACGTTTGCCAGTGTTGAATGATGAATCAGTTTTGAACGATTAGTGAATAAGTCTTCTGAATTCATTGAAATAATGAACCAAATCTCTAACATGAAACAGACTTCCCAAATTGATTTCACTAACTGTTATGTATAGTACAAAACTGAAAATATTATAACTTAAAATATGACTATAATTTTTTTACAAAAAGGTACATGCAAATAGCCAAACTACTGGAAATATTTTTGAACGATGACTGAAATGAAACAGTAATTTTTCTCTTCAAACAAACCAAATCACTAAAATGAATCAGACCTCCCAAAATCAACTTTACTGACTGGCATCCATATACAAATATCAGATATCTGATAAGACAAATTCAAAGATCAGAGATTAAATATGGACTTCTTAAAGAACACATTAAATGCCTAATGTCTGGAAACACTTTACTTAACTAAAACTTTAAACTAATCAGTTTTTTTTTTACTTATTCATTGGAACAGTCTAAATAAAATGTGCTCAAATGAATCAGACATACAGGTCCTTCTCAAAAAATTAGCATATTGTGATAAAGTTCATTATTTTCCATAATGTAATGATAAAAATTAAACTTTCATATATTTTAGATTCATTGCACACCAACTGAAATATTTCAGGTCTTTTATTGTTTTAATACTGATGATTTTGGCATACAGCTCATGAAAACCCAAAATTCCTGTCTCAAATAATTAGCATATCATGAAAAGGTTCTCTAAAAGAGCTGTTAACCTAATTATCTGAATCAACTAATTAACTCTTAACACCTGGAAAAGATTCCTGAGGCTTTTAAAAACTCCCAGTCTGTTTCATTACTCAAAACCGCAATCATGGGTAAGACTGCCGACCTGACTGCTGTCCAGAAGGCCATCATTGACACCCTCAAGCAAGAGGGTAAGACACAGAAAGAAATTTCTGAACAAATAGGCTGTTCCCAGAGTGCTGTATCAAGGCACCTCAGTGGGAAGTCTGTGGGAAGGAAAAAGTGTGGCAAAAAACGCTGCACAACGAGAAGAGGTGACCGGACCCTGAGGAAGATTGTGGAGTAGGACCGATTCCAGACCTTGGGGGACCTGCGGAAGCAGTGGACTGAGTCTGGAGTAGAAACATCCAGAGCCTCCGTGCACAGACGTGTGCAGGAAATGGGCTACAGGTGCCGCATTCCCCAGGTCAAGCCACTTTTGAACCAGAAACAGCGGCAGAAGCGCCTGACCTGGGCTACAGAGAAGCAGCACTGGACTGTTGCTCAGTGGTTGCATGTCATTCGGAAATCAAGGTGCCAGAGTCTGGAGGGAGACTGGGGAGAAGGAAATGCCAAAATGCCTGAAATCCAGTGTCAAGTACCCACAGTCAGTGATGGTCTGGGGTGCCATGTCAGCTGCTGGTGTTGGTCCACTGTGTTTTATCAAGGGCAGGGTCAATGCAGTTAGCTATCAGGAGATTTTGGAGCACTTCATGCTTCCACCTGCTGAAAAGCTTTATGGAGATGAAGATTTCATTTTTCAGCACGACCTGGCACCTGCTCACAGTGCCAAAACCACTGGTAAATAGTTTAGTGACCATGGTATTACTGTGCTCAATTGGCCAGCCAACTCTCCTGACCTGAACCCCATAGAGAATCTGTGGGATATTGTGAAGAAAAAGTTGAGAGACGCAAGACCCAACACTCTGGATGAGCTTAAGGCCGCTATCGAAGCATCCTGTGCCTCCATAACACCTCAGCAGTGCCACAGGCTGATTGCCTCCATGCCACGCCACACTGAGGCAGTCATTTCTGCAAAAGGATTCCCGACCAAGTATTGAGTGCATAACTGAACATAATTATTTGAAGGTTGACTTTTGTATTAATAACACTTCTTTTATTGGTCGGATGAAATATGGTAATTTTTTGAGACAGGAATTTGGGGTTTTCATGAGCTGTATGCCAAAATCATCAGTATTAAAACAATAAAAGACCTGAAATATTTCAGTTGGTGTGAAATGAATCTAAAATATATGAAAGTTTAATTTTTATCATTATATTATGGAAAATAATGAACTTTATCACAATATACAAAAATTCTGCGAAGGACCTGTATTAAATTCACTTTTAAAAGCCAAACACATTTTCTCAAAAGGCCTTAAACATTCTCGACACAAGTACCCAAACGTAGATGTGAACGCTTAGCAAACCAAATCGATATCGGTATTTCAATGAAGTAATTTCGGCGATAGAGTTACCCTCATATATCTGTGCTATTAAAACCAGAGGTCAAGCATTGAATTTACTTTAACAAAATTGCTTGACAAGATTCTGAAATTGTTGCTCCACTATGGCAGTAGTTGACCTAAAAGAACTGTTACTTTACGTGAATGTCCACTATAGCACCCCTTGTGGCAACGCTGAGAATGCAAAGTGTTCGCGTTCATATACTTGGTAGAGTATGTTTCCGGGTTGTAAGTGAATGTACATCCAACAACACACCTGTAAACCAAGACACTGAAAATATGCGGTACAGTGTGGAATGAGATGAGCTTTGTGCTGTTCGGTTAAAGCTTTTGATGATTAATGCATGCTCTGCTCTCAGCAGGACAACCAAAAAACAACGCCGCTTTTTCCACACTATCGAGCCTAAGCACACAACCCATAAAACACTGTTTACACTGAAAGACAAATGGCAGATGAGAGCGAGGTAGATGGGGAGGACGTTGTGTGGCTAGGGCAGCTAGGTAGTCTTGAAGGTCACAGCTATGTTTTCTAGATCCTTTGTTGGACTATATTTAGCACAGACCATCTGAGTAATGGAGGAGACAGAGACAGAGAGAGAGAGAGAGAGAGAGAGAGAGAGAGAGAGAGAGAGAGAGAGAGAGAGAGAGAGAGAGAGAGAGAGAGAGAGAGAGAGAGAGAGAGAGAGAGAGAGAGAGAGAGAGAGAGAGAGAGAGAGACAGAGAGAGAGAGAGAGAGAGAGAGAGAGAGAGAGAGAGAGAGAGAGAGAGAGAGACAGAGAGACAGAGAGACAGAGAGACAGAGAGAGAGAGAGACGACAAAGAGAAAAGGACTCCAGGTGCACCACCGCCATTGAGGCACTCCAAAAATCGGCACATGGCCAAAGATGACGGGTCCTGCCCGTGACCTTTATTGTCACGGTAAACAACAGCGGGCGACATACACGAATAGCAGAAACTCTCCATCTCTGCAGGACCGGGCCGGGACGCCACATGTGGTCCTGTTTTATTCATGACAATGATGAATATCTTTCCCAGCAACGGTGTGGCTCAATAAAAAAGTCTTGGCTGATTGAGGATAAGTGTATGGCATAATGCACTATACCTTAAAGTATTAAAGATGCCATTATACACTCGAGGCTCTTTACAGTTATTAAGTCAAGTCAAGTATATTTATATAGCGCTTTTCACAATATAGATTGTATCCAAGCAGCTTCACAGTATCAATCAAAATAACATAACAGTGTTTGTTTCTTAGTGGAAAAACATCCACGTTTGGTAGGGCTGATCAATGGTATTAATGATTGGTTAATTAATTTGAATATCCCCAACTGAGCAAGCCAAAGGCAACAGTTATTATAATCAATAAAATTAACTACAAGAGAAAAAAATGCTCAGTGTTGTTGGGATGGCATTTGCATTGCATGTTGCGCTCTGTTTCGAAGAAATATGGCATTCTGATACGGGGATGTGATGAGTTTTTACAGGAAATTAGAGGTGTAATTCAGTACGTCCTTAACTGGGACTTAAATTTTACATCGGACATTAAGTGCCGACCCAACACTTTTTTATAGTACAAAAGTAAACAAAAATGTCCTTAAATTAAACAACAAAATGTATAAAGTACTAGTTTTGAGAATGAGAGCATGCCCTTGTTGGCATCTAACCGTCCTCCATCAAGTGCCCAACGACTTAAAATTGTCCGACTGAACATTGTAGAGACTTTGACATCAACATACCATTCAACTTTTTTCCTCCCTTTAAAAAGTTGATAATCCTATTTAGTTCGACATGCACCAAACACTGGTTTAATTTTCTGATCTTTAATTTAAAGAGAAAATGGAGAGAAGAACTTGGCAGGACATCTTAAAACACTTTCTTTCCTCTTTGTTGCCAGGCTGGTAAAATCAACCAAGCAAGAGAGAAAAAAAAAAAGTTGGATCTTGTTCGTACACAAGGTTCAAACCAATGTCTATGATACTTCTCAATGGCAGTTGTTCAGAAAATGGCATGTGACTAATCGCTCTGAAACATCATGATTAGCCTGACTGGCTGATGGCAACACAAGGACGTCCAAGAGACATAAAAGGTAGCAGACGGGCAAAACTAGAAATCCATTTTGATTTATATGTATGCGTCTTCTCTTATGTTTTTAGTGGGACACTCAAACATCCTGGCTAACAGTGAACGTTCTCAGAACATTTTGACACAGTTCTCTAAAAGTTTTGCACAAAGGTATTCCAGTAATGATAACAGAACATTCTTTCCAAGACATCTGGTCTTCCCATGATGTTTGCAAAATGACACAATGGAATGTTTCCTTAAAGGAATAGTTCGCTTCAAAATTAAAATTCTGTCATCATATACTCACCCTCAAGTTGTTTCAAACCTGTATGAATTTCTCTCTTCTGCTGAACCCAAAGAAAGATGTTATGGATGTCAATGGGATCCATAAACTGTCTGGTTACCGACAATCTTCAAAATATATTCTTTTGTGTTGAGCAGAATAATGAAATTCATACAGAATTTTCATTTTGAAGTGAACTATGTATTTAATATTCCAATCACTGAGAAAAAAAAACTTTTTTCAGAGAACTGATTACTGTTCAGAGAACATTCAGAATAATATTTTAATAACTTAAGGGGAATGTCATAAAACATTCATAGAACATATTTTATTAGTTGGGAAACCTTTTCGCCAACATGCTGCCTTGCCCATTCTGGCACCATTCTATGTTTCCACCCCCCCAAATAGTTGGTTCTCAGATAAAACAAAAATTGACTCCTCAACAGTTCCATCCATTAAATCTGTTGGTTCTCAAACCAGGAATTCAGTGATGTTCTAATCAGAAAAAAGTTTACATAGCAACAACAACCTAGCTTTCAGCACGCTCGCTGCCTCTGTCTTTACCGATTCCAAATTTTTGTGTCTACGCACATGGTGCAGGTGGTGCTTAAATCCTATTGGACGACTTTCAAGGATGGTTGGCAGAGCAGATGTGCCTGTAATACCAAGAACTCTCTAAGGCTGATAACTACTACTACAAATGATGTTAAAAGAAGCATGTTTTCGCCTACACTGCGAAACTGACAGCAGCAGCCCTTTGGAGCACGTGTGTATTTCTACGTTACCGACAGACACCCCTATACTTGTCTTTGCTCAGCAGGAAAAAGGCAACAGCTGAGACCAGTTCTGTGAAATTGAATAAATGAGAATGAATGGAGGGATATGTTGCATGCTGGGATTAGGCACACAAACCAATGAATTCCCTGTACACAAGTTGGTTTGTTGGGCTTCATTCCCTTAGCCAGGGTTGTGACGTTGGAATGATGAAATGAAAATGTGAAGTAGTTCGCATAAATTTTCAGCATACCACACACACGTTGCGTTACATCACTTTGTGAAGCGGCCCCGTCACATGCTTTAGTGCAAAGCTCACAAAAGCGTTAGTTTGGTTAGCTATGTTCGGGGCGCTTGCGTTAACCGGACCCATAAACTTACACTGGCCGGGTTCTCTTAGTCGTCGGCCCTGCGGCCCTGATTCAAAACAAGAATCAGAAAAAACTTCATGAACACCTACAAACCTGAAGGTCTGTAAACATGTGTGTGGTCAATTCTGTCTTGTGTGAAGTGTGTAATTTCTTCTTCTAAAACAAAAGCCAGCCAACCAGTTGGAGCCTTCTCAAAAACACAAGCAGAGCATACTTTCAGAGGGCCAGAGAGTTTCCTCTCTATCTAAGTCAACCTGCAAATTACCTACTGATGCTTTCAAGTATTTGAAAGCATTTTACCATCAACAAAAATAACACTTCACCTTTAAATTTAAGGTTCGTAGCACATTTGCAGGGAGATGAAATTCCTCTCATCCTCTACCGCTGTCACACCCTGGTTTATCTATCTAGGACACATTCAATTTACAGGAGCGTTTTGTCAAGAGCTGCGGTCCCGTCTAAGAGAACCTTTTCTCATATGCCTGTTCTCATATTTTATATCATATCAGCGGTGAGCAGGCCTGAAACTTCAGCTCTTAAAGTTCAATCTGTTGAATCTTATAAAACAGGAAGAGTTTAATAAGTTGGTTGGGCAAAAGAGACTATTTGGAGATGATTTGGCTCCAAAGTGTAGTACATTTACGGCAGGTGAATCAGGCCGCTGATTTCATTTGTACCAACATCTTGTGTGAAAAGTAATAAAACCAGAAAAGGTTTCGGACCTGCCATTGCTGATCTGCGGTGGAGAGTGTCTGGAGTGGTCCGAGGGCTCTGAGCGGCGGTCCGGGGATCGAGACCGGCTGCTTCTCTTCCGCTCGTGGGATCGGTTGGAATGATCGGAGGCCACGGAGTGGATGTCTGAAATTTCTAACACAAAAATCACATGATTTCACACCATTACAGGTGTTTGTTACAGGATACTATGTCAATCTTAAGTATTGCTATTAGGATATTCTATTTTTCCCTGAAAAAAATCCTAATGGAATCAAATAAGAATCAGCTAATAAAAACATTTAAAAAATCCAAACTAATTTTCAAAATCAGTTTTTTGTTTTGCCTGGTCTTGGTTAAAAAAAAGTCTAGTCAATATACATTTCATTTACCAAATAATTTCTGGTAGTTTGATGTGCTTTGTCATTTCTATCATTTAAAAAATTATATAAATGTATATAAAAAGTGTGTATATATATATTTTTTTCGCTTTAATTTTAGTGACTTAAACCTGTTTTATTTTAGTTAGTTGCCAAGTGAACATATTTAATTTCTGTTTAAGTTTTTCAAGTTTGAGTTTTTCCAATGGTATATAAATAATAATAAAATAAGCATTAAAAAACTATTTAAGTATAAATTGTTTTATCGAACAAAATTTAGTGTTTTATGCTTAAAACCACAACAAAAATATAGATATATATAAGATATATTCACTAAAACAGTAATTTCACGCAATTAGCTTGCTTTGTTTAGATGTTTTTACTGTAAAACAAAATGTACTGTTAAGAAAATTTCAATAAATAAACTGGTATTCTAAAGAATACATAAAAAGTACATTTATTTAGTAGGATCTCTTTCTAACTATATATAAGCAGGTAGAATTGAAAAGAATAAATCAAATCTACTTTGACTGGAAGGTGTGTTTGCTGCACAGACACTCTCTCACCATCTCTGTCAGAGGCATTAGCTGAAGGTATGCTGTCATCCATGTCGGGGATATTGAGCAGGGTCGCCCTCTCGTCTCTCTGCACCACCATCTTCAGCTTGCCCTTTGACCTCTCGATCAGTTTCTTAGCATCGATCAAGGACAGATTCTCAGTCACAGTGCCATTAATCTAGTTCCAGAGAAAATGATAATAAAAAAGATGTGAACACTGTCATTTATCTCCATTAGGAAATGTCTGCATTCTTTCATAATTCCTCACATCACTAAATGCATCACCTCAGTCATGCTCGTCACTTAATATGCCCTTCTCTCTTTCCATCTGTCTCCCCTCCCCTACAGGTGGTCATTTATCTTACCTTGAGCACCACGTCTCCCTCCTGTATGTTTCCGTCTCGGGCTGCCAGGCTCTCGGGGGAAATGTCCTTTACGAAGATGTGGCTGGCCAGGCGAAGCCCGTATTCTGCTTACAGAGTAAACCGCAGAAACACATACAGCATGTTAGCATATGTTAGCTATAAAGTTGCTTTTTTTCCCCCTGATGGAAACCTGCACACACAACCCTTTTTCCTGTAAAAAATGACTAACTTTGTTTTTCATCCTTTAAGGCCAGGCAACCACTGCCGGCTGGTTCCATCAGTAGTGGGCGGGAATCTAAAAAGAGAAAACTAAAAAATGACTAGCCGTTGGCAATTCTATTGCCACGGTGTGCGTAGAGGGTTGACATAGCAAAAATGTCATTGAGACTAAACATTAAACTTCAAATATGTTCTGACTGGATGAGATTATGTTGTTTTGTGTAGCATTTTCAATTTAATGGGGACAGACCACCTGGAAACTTGTAGTGCAATGTAAGGGCAAAAGTGATTGGACGACACCAACCGGCTCGAAGCGGCCATGTTCACCTTCATTTTTGCGGGACTTGATGAGGGTGACCTTGGCTGGGCGAGGGGGGAGGTTGGAGGACACAGAGTGGCGGTCCGAGCGTGGGGACAGACTCCTCTCTCTGGAGCCGCTGCGCTCTCTGTCCCGGTCCCTCCTCCCGCCCAGCCGCTCGCCCCTGCCACTCCTCCGGCCCGTGGCTCCGCCCCCGCTGTAGGCGCTCCGGCCGCTCCGTGCCTCATAAATCTCCTCTTCGTAACTGTCATCGTCCTCGTCGTGCTCCGACATGGTCTCGCGTTCACCCGTGCGCCCCATAGGGATCTGCACCTTCCTCTTTCTCCTGATGGTCTGGACAGAAGGAGAAACAAGACATGATTATTCACAAATTTCGGGCACATTTTTTTTTTAATCTCCAATACATCTCTAAAACATTCTCTTATGGATTCTAGTGCAAAATAAATTAATAAAAGTGGGTCCAAAAGTGTGAGGCTACTTTACTAAACATACTTCAAATACAACACTACATTTAATTAGCATTTTGAAAATAGTATACGAACTAAAACTAAGTAAATAAATAAAAGTCTGAGAGGACCAGTGAAAATGCTTTTAATTACAAATGTTTTCAATAAAAATTAAATAAATAAAAGTCTGACAATTTATATAATTTGAGTAAGAAGTAGAAAATACATAGATAGATAGATAATAGATAGATGATAGATAGAGAGGGAGAGAGGGAGACATACTATTTTTGCATTCTTCCCACTTTTCCGAAGTTGCTGCACTGCATATGCATGATCCACGTTATCCATGGAGACGGCGTTGACCATCACCACTCTGTCATTCTCCCTGCCGGGGGCAAAAAGCAGTAAGCAAAAGTGCCACTCCAACTGATCTCAGTGCAACGCTTGATCAGCAGTCCTGTCTGTGCGCTCATGCGTTTACACGCTAAGAAACTCCATGAGGGTGAAGAGCTGATTTTAATTTTATATATACATAAAATCAACTGATTACTTTGAGTTTGAGGATTCTGGAAAAGAAAATCTTCCACTATGGTCTATAAAATGTATACATTTAAAATAAATATATTTGATAATACACAGAAAACTAGTGAAAATGCTTTTAATTGGCACTTTTCTAATTTAATACAATAATAGTAATTCAAATAATAAATAATATATTATCTATTAAATGTGAATTTCTTTAGGTGGCATCCCAAACATTAATATCATCTGATATTTCTGGAAATAGTGCATAATGTGTTTAGGAGTAATTCATAAAACATACAGCAGTGGCCAAAAGTGATTTCCGGTGCGGATATTTGTTTTTGATGACCCTACAAGTTCGACTAAACCCGCAAAATATAAGGGAAGTATTGTGTATATTTTAAATATGAGGGAAGAAAAAAAAACTAGAAGATATTTATCAAAATTATATATATATAAAAAAAATAAAATAAAAAAAACTACAGCTACGGATTTATTTTACTATGCAAAAAAAAAAAGCATAGAAATAGCTAAATCATCAGTTATTTATATTAGGTTTGTTCTCTCTTATTTTTGCATGTTTATAATTTCTTTGTATGACAGCCTTGCCAAAAAATTATGTCCGCACAATTTGGCATGTTTCACTGCGTTATCACAACAAAAACAATTGACTCCAATCACAACTTCAATAATCTTACAAAATCTTTAACAAATTTTGATTAATATTTGAATAAAGGGTGAAGATGTCAATGTCTCTATACAGCAATGGCCAAAAGTCATGTCTGGCCTATTGTCTATTAAAAAAAAAAAACGTGTAAAGGTCACATTATTGACATTTCATTCTATTTGACCAAATTCACCTAATTCAAATCAAATCCAGGAATTAAAGTGGACCTGAATTGGCATTCTCAATAAAGAAGGCAAGAGATGAGTCTTACTGCAGCAAGCCCTCGGCTGGGCCTCCCTTCAGCACATCAGATATGACGATGGACGTCTCCCCGCTCTGAAAGTGAGGGTTATCCCTTCCTCCCGAGATAGCGATCCCGAAGCCGAACCCTGGTGCCTGTGAGACACACATCTACATGTTACCCAAGAGGTGAGAGGGACACCAAAACATTCACACCACACTGGAAGAGCTGGAGGGGGATGGAATAGGACAGAGAGAATGAAAAGATAAGATCGGAGGCATGGAAAGGAAGATTAATGAGGTGATGTGATGGTCAGAGAGATACAGAGAAAGGGCAGAGAAGGGCAGAGAGATAGAAAGAACGTGTCAGAAATAAAGAGGAGAGAAACAATACGATAAAACTCAAGCCATGTTGGACCTGAATTCCACAAAAGTTCAGAAATTGTCGACTTAAACCGTTTTAGTTGTAACAGTGTAACAAAGTTACGTGTTGCTTTTTAAATTGACAACTTTAATGCACATAAGTGATATAAACTAGCAACATGTTCATAGCTAGCTAGCATAACTGTAATGTGTTGACCAAGCATGAGCATCTACATACCTTCATAGACGTTTTTGACCTTATGTAGAGCATGTGACACCACGTGTTCATTGAAGTAACGTAAAACCACGACACAAACGTAACTTATGCTGCCTTCAAGTGTTCAAATCAAATATAATTTCATAAACAATAATCAACAAAACAGCATCATGTATTTATGCAGTTAAATATCATCATGGCATCTTGTTCACCACGATGATATTTATTTGAAAAAAAACGTTTTTGCATTTGAATGTGGACTTTTATTTTAAATTCGACGGATATTCGAAATTCAAATTTTCATTCGACAGCCCTAGAGCTCATCGTATTATTTATATATAAATAAAGAGAGAGAGGAAGTCTACGCAGGACAATAGATTATAGTTTACATTATAGTTAAAACCATGACCAGGCTAGTCAGAGATTTGATTTCATGGGGTCTTTAAAACAAGTAAAAAAATAAAAATAAAAAAATGAACAAATAATCTGCCAGCTGAACATCTTGAAATAGAAATGTATTTTTTAACAACAAGTAAAACAAAACACAAATGCAATTCTACCAATGGTTTACCAAGGGGTTTTATTGTATTACACAGATCACACAAAAAACATGATTTGATAAGTATCCATTACTTGGATTCCAGACACAAATTAAAAAAAGGGAAATTGATTCTCACCCTGTGTAGAGTTACAGTGTGCTGCTCCCATATTACAGTCTCCTCCATTGCTGCACTCTGTATGGAGAGAAACAACAAAACAAAACAGAATGAAAGAAAGAGATTAATAGAGAAACACACAAATCGTTAGATTAACATCAACAACTTTAATTGGTTACATTCCCACACGGCCTCAAGGATGCAGATGCATTCATTAAAATCAAGCAGGTTACACACATTCGGAAATGTCTTTGAAAGCGTCTCAGCGCTTCACATCCGTAAAAACCTTTAGAAATCCTCCAAAGACTCTAAATGATCTTCCAACACGTTATGTAGCAGACTTGGAAATTATGTAACAACAGACATGGAAACAACAAAGGTAGTGAAACCCTAACGCTGGGCTTGAGGAGGAGAAAGAACTAATAACACACAGCAAAGCCACCTGAGGTGCTCAAACATTGATTTATTCACGTATTTCTCCATGGCTTCTGCAATGCAGTCACCTCGAACAGCAGCTTCACACAGTTACTGCAACAACGCCAGCGCTGCACAATTGTGATCCTATAGATCATCAGATCCAAAGCAGTGCATACTTGGGACAAACAGACTCACATTTAGAGAATGATTTTATGTAGTCGTATGTAGTGTTATGTACAGCAAGATAAACACCAACAGGGTGATGTGAGCGTCAGGGTTTAAACTGTGAGCGAGAAGGATCGTGGGTTGTAGCTCTAGAAATGTTCCATGAGGGCAACTGTGCCTCCCACTCCATCACATCCGCGGCAAGACTATGAAGGATGAGGAATGTCAGCAGTGTCAGGACCAGAGGCACAGCACCTGACAGGATATCCATGACAGACACACACACACACACACACACACACACACTAGCAATTCTTCACTCTCTCCTCAAATGTGTTTGACATATTCCCTCTTGAATAAAATGAAGAAACTTGTTCCTCACATTAACACGACCATGGACAAGATACCTGGGCAAATGCTAAAACTTTAAACTAAGGGTACGTTTACACGACAACGATATGCTTAAAATAGAGACGTTTTTCGCGTACAGACGTCACCATTGTCAAAACGATCCCCATTTACGCAGATCCGCGAAAAAGACAAAAAACGTTGTATTCTGCTGCCAGGCCATTAGATGGCGATGAAACAATAGACTGAACACGTAATATGCATGTGTGTGATGTCATCGTCTACAGAGATTCACATTTTTGTTGTTTACACCCGTGGTTCTCAACCTTTTTTGGGCCAGCGCCCCCTATCCAATATCCAGGTCCCTGACCAGGGGACATTAAACTGATGTGCATTAAACTGGAAGAACAACAAGCATGTCGGTGAGAACACTCTTAAACAGTATTCACACCCGAACTTGACTGCGCATCATATTTTTGACATTATTGATACTGCTTTCAATCGTAATGCAATAGAAATAAACACAAAAAACCTGCTAGTGCCTACCTACAACACTGATGGCGGTGGACTTGCGGTCAGGAGTAGAACGGCTGCAGACGAATGTTTTTCTCTTTTTTTTGAGCGCTGCTGACGCTTTCTTCTTCGAGCACCATAGACGCGCGTGCACACAATATGACATCACAATCTACGCATATGTTTTAACACATAATTTAACATATAGTCCTAACACTTTTTAAATAGCCCACTTAAAGTGTTTATTACAAATAAATTACTAAATGCTTAAAATGAATAAAAGTAAATGAGCAAAAATTTGTGTTATATATTTAAACTCATGAACGCCCCCCTTAACAACTGAACACCCCCCTTTCAAAAATCTTGCTTCCAACGCCCCCCGTTGTTCTCTGAACACCCCCGTTGAGATCCACTAGTTTACACAGAGACAATTTTCAAAAACTTGCACTTTGAAACCCGTTTTCAAAAGTTTGCGTTTTCAGGCACCCAAAAAGCTGTTGTTTTGAGTACGAACGACGCATAAAAAATGTCTTCAGTTTTTTGTTGAAAACGGTGTCGTGTAAACAGCCCCTAAAATCAGAGATGTGAATTTTTTTACTCTACGTAAGACAAACATTGAGTGTTTGCATTGGAGCTACACAAGCTGGAAAATAAGCAAGGTTTTACATCCTTCTCAAAAACATTCAATATATATTGCGATGTTAACTCTTTCCCCGCTATTGACGTAATTTTCCGTCTTTCCACTGTTATACGGTAGGGGGCGCTATTACGCTATTACGTCATTTTAGTACCTATTTCAGGCAACATTTCTAACTTTCAATTAGTTTTCATCTAATATTTATATTTTATTTTAGCTTTATTTTTGTAACCAAAAACGATTTGCAATATTATCAATTAATGATAACACAACTGTATCAAATATACAGTAATATATACATAATATAAATATATAATATTTAAAATATACTTTTCTTGTGATTAATAAATTGCCATGAAAATCTGACACATCAGATATGAGAAAAAACAAGTACCAAAAAAAAAAAAGTACATATTTTGCCTAAAGGTTAGATAGACAGTTTGATTAATAAAAAAATCATCTGACTATAATTCAGGCTTTTCAGGGTTAAAATTATCTAAAATTCCAACGGAACATTCCAAAACAGGAATCTTCTACGTGCAACAGGAAGCGTTTGCATGTTTCGGATGCCTAAATAGAGAAGGTTTCTGTAACAAATGGAAACCGTGATGAAAGGGCTGATAGCCTTATGTGTGAAGCACAAGCGATTGCCTCCTGACTTCACGGTGATATAGGAAGGATGAATGACGTCCCCGTGTCACATCCTTACGAGCAGAGAGATCAAGTCTCAGTCCATCCGTCCAATTCCTTTGACCTCGCAGATAATAACTCAGGTCTCGTTCGCTTCACAGCTCTGACTTCCCGTTACGTTGGGCCCGTCTCAAACCGCACACTACATCTTGTTAGCGTGCAGCTAGTTAAATAGATCTACTACAATCTGACAGCAAGAGTTAGGGTTATCGGTCTATTGCCAAGGCTAAGAAACGCCTGCGGTCTGATCCCTGCAATCTCAAATGCGTTTTATAAAGAGCCTATGAATTGTGAAGAACATGCAGTTTTGGTTCAACTAGCATGCTAATCTGACCAAATGAAGTCTGTTGACGACGGGACTCAGTCCAAACTTTGCTGTCTTTTCGTGGTGTCTACAGAGAGTCAAGCGATTTATTTTGTGGTCTTTCATTTACTGTCCTAGATTAAACTGGTTAAAATGATAATCATGAGTATTTTGCTAAAAAAATAAGTTGCCAGGTTAGGAAGATTAAGTAAAACACCAAGCAGGAAATGTATCCATTTAAGAGAAAAGCTCTGATTGGGGGATTTAAAATCTTGACATCTAGCAGCCGAAAGCATGAAAGCTCGTGATGACGCAAATGTCAAATGAAAATTAAACTTTTCAGGATAAATAATCAGCTGGCAAATATCAGAGACGTTTATGCTTCATTAATCGAGAAAAGCAAAAATCGTGATCACAATTAAAGAAGACCTATGATGCTTTTGTTCAACTTCCTTTAGTGTGTAATATTGCTGTTTGAGCATGAAAAGGGTCTGCAAAGTTACAAAGCACAGTCATTCCAAAGGGAAGCACTGATTCTGAACTTGTTCCCAAAAATTCCACCCAAGGAATCCGCAAAGGGGGGAGGGGGTGTGTGTAGGCAAGGCCCGGTTGAAGTTTCGTTGGTAGTGTGTTGAAACTTGTGGTTATGGTAAGCGGAGTAACACTTCTGAAACACACTCAAAGCGGTTGACCAATCACAACACTGGTATATCGCTCTTATAACGTCAGCCAAACAACCTCCGTTTTACGATAACAGCTTAATGAAACATGACTAACGGACTATGAATTAAAATAAAACCCAGAGTAGGTGCCGAGATAGAAATAAGAGGGAGAGAGGAAGGAGAGAGAATACAAGGGCAGTGCGTTGTGGGAAATGTGCTGACCTAGGAAACAACTACTGCAAGCTCAACCCTTCACCTGTGCCCTGCATGGC
Organism: Meda fulgida; assembly: GCA_030578275.1. Classification (NCBI taxonomy): domain Eukaryota; kingdom Metazoa; phylum Chordata; class Actinopteri; order Cypriniformes; family Leuciscidae; genus Meda; species Meda fulgida. The sequence continues at coordinate 11,757,459 of CM060640.1, read as the reverse complement.
AATGAGGAGATGCTTGGATCGATCCGGTGCCATTAACATATCCTGCATCTCTGTGAGGCTTGTTAAAGCCACAGCTAATCCCATTGGGATACTCATGCTGGCCTTTCCATGGCATATTGTACATAAATGTAAGCTAGACAAGACTATACTTAAAAAAAAAGGCACCAATTGACCTTAGTTGAGATAGATTCAATGTAATTTTTTTGTGATGCAAATAAAAATGAGGTCATTAAACTTAAGCCATCCAAAATTAACAGCAGTGCTCAAATGGAGATGTTAGCATGGCATAATAAATGCGAAATCAGATACTTTTAAAAACGTCACTTATGTTCTGTTTTGCTCCGTCCAACTGTTTTTGCATACTTGATGAAACTGGATGGTCAGGTAGTCAAGTTTGATTGGGGCTGTGCAATACATCTAAAAAATGTATCACGATATGTTTCATATCGTTCGGTATCGATAATTATTTACAGTTTTAAAACCTTTTTTTTTTAAAGACAAGTAGAAACGTTTGAATTTATACCAGTTTTTGTTTTGTTTTTTCCACATTATTAAGGCAAACAACAAATTAGATTAGTTTTAGCACTCAAAAATAAAATGTAGCTATGGTTAGAGTGAGTGTTAATACATTAAATCCATGGTGAATATTGCTCAACTGTGGACTTAAAGCCTATAACTAGTTCATCCATGTTTCTCCTGGTTTCCACGTCAGCCCTGTTTGATCCATTAGTAACAGAGAAATGTAAATGCTTCTCACTAGATCTCACAGCGATGTTATTACTTCCTTGGCGAATTCAAATACTTTCTTTATTGGATCTCTTAGCGCTGTGTAGTAACAGTGTCGTTTGATCAAGATCGGCTCGCACTGCATTGGTCCAAACTGATAAACGGTCCGTGAAGCACAAAATGAGTAGCACAGTTTTGTACGCGCATTTTAATTAAAATATCGAAAGCTATATCGATTCTTTTTTATATTGTTACCGACAATGGTGTACCGTCGATAAATACCGGTTTATTGCCCAGCCCTAAGTTTGATATCTCTTTTGCTATCTCTAGTAGTTGGTACTGTTATATTTCTTGTTGATTATTGGCTATTGCCTTCAATTACAGAACAGTTGAGGAAAGATGACTGCAAGAAAATTCAGATCAGGACACGATGCAAGCTGAAATCGAACCCGTGTCCTTGTGAGGACAGCAGCTCTTTTCTCTCTTTTCTCTTCTGGGAATCACTCAGCCTACTCAGATTTAGTCAGTGACTCCAAATCATTGCGCTCATTCCCTCCGCCGCTAACAAGCTCATTACATCACGTGGAAGGAAGTGGATTAGAAATTCCATCTGCCTCTTGTACAATCTAGTCCTCTCTCCCTTGTTGAATGTTAAACAGGAAATGCATGAGAAGTGGTGAAAACCTTCAGTGCATCCAACAAAGATGGCCAATTTCTAGTGTTCTGTAACTAATGCTACTTGCTTTGAACGAGCAGCACACTTCTGATCTGACAGATAAGCCATTAGACATTCACTCTCTGGAACAAGTCAAGTCAAGTCAAGTGTATTTATATAGCGCTTTTCACAATATAAATTGCATCAAAGCAGCTTCACAGTATCAATCAAATAACAATGTTTGTTTCTTAGTGGAAAAAACATCCACGTTTGGTAGGGCTGATCAATGGTATTTATCCTTGGTTAATTAATTTGACTATCCCCAACTGAGCAAGCCAAAGGCAACAGTGGCAAGGAACTGAAAAACTCCAAGTGACCTACTGGTGTCCTAAAACTCCATCAAGTGACCTACTGGTGTCCTAAAACTCCATCAAGTGACCTACTGGTGTCCTAAAACTCCATCAGGTGACCTAATGGAGAGAAAAAAAAAACCTTTGGAGAACCCAGGCTCAGTCGGGGGCCAGTTCTCCTCTGGCGTTTATGAACTAGAGGCCGGATTTACAGTAACTGTAATTTGATACAGAATTTTGTTTTATTTTATCACTTCGGGGTGGGTACGCGAACCGGAATCACAACGTTTTATCTGTAGAGTGGGAAAGGGATCCACCATAGGGAGAGGATAGTTGGCACTTCAGCACTGCGTTGTCATCGGGTCTAGGCAAAGCTCCTAGTCAGATCTGGATACGGCCTGGATATGGCCTGGATCCGGTAGGCTGCGGGAAAACCTCGGGATAAACAAAGACACTAAAATTACCGTAGATGCCATTCTTCTTATGATGATGTAACGAGTACATCAGGATTTAAGGGAAGTGTTCCCAGTTCCGGCTGACCTAATCTATGCAGCCTAACATTGAATTATAGAAGTCTATAATATATTATGTGTATGCTAGGTCAAAGAGATGTGTTTTTAGTCTAGCTTTGAACTGACAGAGTGTGTCTGCTTCCCGGACACTGGTAGGAAGACTGTTCCAGAGTTTTGGTGCTAAATAGGAAAAGGATCTACCGCCAGCAGTCGATTTTGATATTCTAGGTATTATCAACTGGCCCGAATTTTGAGATCGCAATAGACGTGAAGGACTATAATGAGTTAAGAGCTCGCTCAAGTACTGCGGAGCTAAACCATTTAGTGCTTTGTAAGTAATCAACAATATTTTAAAATTTATACGATGTTTAATAGGCAACCAATGCAGTGTTGACAGAACCGGGCTCATATGGTCATATTTCCTGGTTCTAGTAAGAACTCGAGCTGCAGCGTTTTGGACCAGCTGTAGTTTATTTATTAAGCGTGCAGGGCAACCACCCAGTAGAGCATTACAATAATCTAGTCTTGATGTCATGAAAGCATGAACTAATTGTTCCGCATTTGTTAATGAGAGCATATGTCGTAATTTAGATATATTTTTAAGATGGAAAATGCGGTTTTACAGATACTAGACACGTGACTTTCAAATGAAAGATTACTATCAAAGAGCACACCCAGGTTCCTAACCGACGACGAAGTATTAATAGAGGAGCCATCAAGTGTTAGACAGTATTCTAGGTTATTACATGTGGAACTTTTTTATCCAATAATTAGAATCTGTTTTTTCAGAGTTTAGTAGTAGGAAATTACTAGTCATCCAATTTTTTAAATCAGCTATGCATTCTGTTAATTTTGTGAATTGGTAAGTTTCGTTAGGTTTTAAAGAAATTACAGCTGAGTATCATTGGCATAACAGTGAAAGCTAATTCCATGTTTCCTAATGATATCTCCTAATGGTAGCATGTACAGAGTGAAAAGCAGCGGTCCTAGTACTGAGCCTTGTGGTACACCATACTGAACTTGTGATCGATAAGACATCTCTTCATTTACTGCTATAAACTGATAACGGTCAGATAAGTATGATTTAAACCATGCTAGTGCAATTCCACTAATGCCAACATAGTTTTCTAGTCTATTTAAAAGAATGTTGTGGTCAATTGTGTCAAATGCAGCACTAAGATCAAGTAACACTAATAGAGAAATATAACCACGATCGGATAATAAAAGTAAATCATTTGTAACTATAATGAGAGCTGTCTCAGTACTATGGTGCGGTCTAAATCCTGACTGAAAATCCAATTTTGAACAATTTTTTCAAGAAAGGAACATTGTTGTGAGGATACTGCTTTTTCTAATATCTTTGACAGAAAAGGCAGATTCGGCCTGTAATTGACTAATTCTGAAGGATCAAGTTGCGTTTTTTTAACAAGCGGTTTTGTCATAGCCAGCTTAAAGGTTTTTGGTACATATCCTAGAGACAAAGATGAATTAATGATATTAAGAAGAGGATCTATGATCTCTGGAAGCATCTCTTTCAGTAGCTTAGTCGGTATAGGGTCTAACATACAAGTTGTCGATTTAGATGAATTAACGAGTTTGCAGAATTCTTCCTCTCCTATTGTCATAACCAAGTCGGCTTTAAAAAATATATACATGCTGCAAAGAAAATAAAAAGGAATATATGTATACATTAGACATGTGCCGGTATTCAGTAATACGATATAGCATGATAATGAACATGCACGATATTGTTATCGTGGGCACATATTTTTGTATTCGATAATCGCTATGGTGTTCATCACAGCACCAGATACAGTAAGACTTAAAGATTTAAGAATATTTATTTTCAAACTTATTTTTTTTATATTTTAATCTGGACTACAACATGCCCTAGATATTGATTGAATATGTTCTGATTCTATATTGTTCATTGGCACTTTACAATAAGGCTCCATAATTTAACATGAGTTAAAATAAACTGACAATGAAAAATACTTGTAAAGCATTTATTAATCTTAGTTAATTTAATTTCAACATTTAATAACACTATTAAAAAAGTTTTAACCCATTTAATGGATCTGAGCTAACATGAACTAACAGTTGTTGTTTTTTAATTAGCCTAACTTTTAACAGTTAAGGAACTCCCGCATACTATCGTAACAATTTAAAATTAATGTTTATTAACACATTGAGGTGTATTAACACATTAAGGTGTTAATAAACATTCATTTTAAATTGCAAGTTACGATAGTGTGCGGGAGTTCCTTATCTGTTGAAACGACTAACTTGTTTGGTCCTATTATCCGACGCATCTATCACCTCCAGGTGTGCGACTTTGTTCACTAACTAGCCTAACTTTAAAAGAGAATAACCTCTGTAAGAAATGTAGCTATTGCTCACTTTTAATGTGTTAATGCATTAACTAACGTTAACTAATGAGACCTTATTATAAGTGTTTTTAATCTGTTTGAAACATTTGATTACTTGATACATTTTTGTGTATTGCTTTATTGTATTTAAATGTCACATTCTTTTAAGTTACAAGAAAAAGTTATTAAACCTGTTATAGTATGACAACACTTTTTTGCAACATTTCAATATTGTGATAGTACCATGATAAAAGCTTCAGCAATTATCGCAACATGAAAATTTGATACCATCACATGCCTAGTATACATAAGGATTTTTTGCACACACAACATCAGCAACTAACAAGCAGAAATCTAACTTGAGGGGAAACACAACAGAAGTGCTCAAAACGCAGGGGAACTGAAGTCCGGCTGGGAAAAGTTTGCACTCTGGAGTGCAAAAGAAGGGTTGGGAGGATTTATGCTCATCTTAAGGCTGATCGGCGGCGTAAAAACGCTGATGCAACATACCCTGCACCATTTTGCCAGAATTTATGGATGGTTTTCAATGGCCAGTTGAGAAGCTAACAAAGGGGCCACTTGATTCCTGTTGACAGTAAAATCTTAGTTCACAGTTTCTTCTGAAGTTTTGTTAAGTTTAGACCCAGTGAAAGAGCTCAGAGAGAGAGCTCTTGAGAGAGCTCAGCGTTCATCTTTTAATGTGCTACAAAGGCAGAACATGACTGGGCAATAACGTTCCTGACTTTTACCAACCCATTCAAAATCGACCCGAAGGCACAGAAAAGCTGCATGTTTATGACTTCCACAGACTTTTGGTTCTCTAGCTGCTGAAATTCAAACAAACACACATACACACACACTCCCAAACAAACTCTGATTCTGTATGTTCAAGCTCCATGACTAAGTATGACAACACTGCTTTTTGCTGGCAAATGCGGTCCATTTTACTTAGGCTAACAGCGAAAAAGAAGGCAAAAACATTTTTTCTGATGAGGCAGCATTCTGAGGTTGTGTTCGTAAACGTAAAGATTTGTAGCACTGTAGCTATTTGCACTAATTGGTCTTGAGAGCAGCAAAGATGGAGCGATACGGTAAGAGAGAAAGGGAAGGTTCTCTCATTTTTCTAATTGACTGGTGTGTCTCCCACCAATCACTTGTAAATCAATCTTCCAGTAACTTCCAGGCAAAATGAATCGTGAAATCGAGATATGTGTGATGGAAAGTTAATAATGAATGATTTTCACATTTTCTACCCATCATGTTAACATTCAACTTTATTAAAATGAACTGCATGGCAAGTCTCCTGTACAGTCAGTTGCTAAAATGTTCTTAGTGTTTTGAGAAGTTGTTAGGTGGTTATTTACTGGCTCACTCACCCCCCCCCCCCCCCCCCCCCCCCCCCCAAGTCTCTATGATATTCTTTTTTTTTTGTTTAAGCTTATTAAAGTGCTGTTAGCTTAGCAACACAAAAATGTGAAAGTCTACTTAAAAACTATCGAATGTCGAGCCTACCATTTGGAACGGTGTTGTAGGTGGTTTCCAAGCCATTGCCACATGGTTGCTAAGTAGCAATGTGACGGTGAGGAAATTTTCCCACCGGTTAATCGACACACGTCAACACCGGTAATACCGGTATCACCAGGGGACGGAGGCATAGGAGTTTTTCCCTTTTTTGCACCTCGCTTTTAAATCACTAATTCAAAAGGTGCGGAGGAGAGCGAGCATTTCAATTAATTCCTATAAGTTGAGCACGAACACACACACACTCGCTCCGCACCAGTGGACATGCACCATCATGAATGCCCATGTGCATTTTACTTTGTCTTTTGAATTAGTGCCAATTCGGGGGCGGTAGTTGCTTGAATGGTGGGTTCATTATAATTCTTAATGAAAAACACAACAAAACAATAGTATAACCAACTCACTTAAATAGGTGCTATTCCATTTCGTTTTGTATCCACATCTTCAGCCATCGTCTTAGAGTGAGGAGAAATGGGCGAAGTTGAGGTGAAATCTGACTCCTGTTGCTGATTTGTGTTGCGACTCTTGTTCGCTGAATTGAGCAGACATATTCGGTTTTTAATTGTAGTGTCTGTTCTTTCACTGAACTAAATAATTGTTACTATAAAAAAATCAAAGCAACGGTGGGGGTGGTGATTGCGGCTGAACACCGGTAACACCAACTATCGCAGCAAGCCTATTGATAGGGTGTTCTAAGTGTTTTTTGTACATGGCTATGCAGTTGCTAGATAGTGCCCCAGTCAAATACTAACATAACATTTTATATTTAAATGAATTGTAATTTGAGTTCCATAAGAAGTTACTAAGATTACAATTCAGCTTTAGTATGGGTGCAATTAGCATGTGAAAGTTTCCACCAAGGGGACTGTCCTAGCAATTAGTGTAACACTGAATAAAGCAAAAACATGATACATCAAAACAGACTTCTGCTTTTAAAATCCCACTCTGTTTCTCTCCATACTACAAAATAACTTGCAAGTACACAATGAACATAGCCGACATCACCTTCACTCCCTATAACTCCAAAAATAATGTGTGATACGAATTCAAGGATGCCCACAGGCTGCAATCAAACGGTCGATGTCAAACGGGTCATAAAAATATTCCTGTGTGATGGGAATTACTGTAACTATCGTCCTGATGCTGCTCTAAACGTATGAGAGTCCAGAGTGCTCCAGAATCAGTGACAGATTTCCTCAATCAAGACATTCCCACGCTAGAGATAAAACTTCATTGCGTCAATTCATCAACCTGCTCAAGTAGCGAATTGCTCGTCTGAGGAAAGTCATGCCGGCAAGGTTATGAAAAAAGTCATTTGTTGAAGACATAGCTCTGAACGGATTTTGAGATGTTAAACGTTGTACTTATGTAACTAAAACGGTTAGCTAGCTTACCTAAAGTTTGGAGGACAAGTCCACAGCTTTTTTAAGTATATAAAGGTTTTGTTTGAAGAAGTAAACTGTTAATCAAGTATAATACCCCACATGGTGTTCAGCTCCTGAGATCATGCGCTCCCCTGGTTGATCTAAGGATACTATGAATGTAATAAGTGTAAGACATACTGTATTAATGCATCCACTGTTTGCACACATTATTATGCTAAATACTGCGTTCCCAGATGGACCGGGTGCACATTCACCTACGCCTTGGTCAATCATACCTTCATATTGCAGGAAGAACCCTGGCTTGACTAGCAGCCGATGCTCTATACTGTTAGAGGTCTGGAAGCATGGGCAGTTATGGACCCTCTCACAGATGGATCGGACAGCTGAACAGCCGTAACGAGTGGTCAGGGCCAAACTATTCTGACAGGAAGCTACCCCAAGTAATTTTTAATTAATGATACAGGACCTGTTTTGAGGGGGTGAAAGGGGTTATCAATTCTAACAGCCGGAAAAAAGTTAGTTATTGAAAGATGCACAGATGGTGTCCGTATCTGTGTTTTTTACGTAACGACAACTGGATGGGGGCGATCTGACAGGGAGGATGATAAAACTTGGGTCTAGGATAATTGGCTTGCAAGCGGCATACAAACAATCCATGAAATTCTTGCGGAAGTTCACACTTGGCCTTCTAATAGTCAGACTCTAGAGACACTTTCAGAGATAACGCCTAGACCTGAGATACCCCATTAAAGCTGAAAAAGCTATCTGCATCATTAGGGTGGAAAACTGACGGAATTGTGCGAGTGATTATCTGCTTACCACCATGTCGCCTCTGTGTAATGCGTGACTGAGGCATTGCGAATAGTAAGTGTCAAGCTCGTCTTAACTGCAACAGTCATTACTATGCTAGTGTGAACTGAGATGCAGAGATTCAGTGTCTTTTTAAATCTGGATATGCAGCACATTATCCCTCACCACAGGAGAGTGAAATCGAGAGAGCGAAACGGAGGGAGCAAGAGGGAGGAACTAAAAATAGCTCTCTCGTTGTTGCCGTTGGGTTCAGATGCAGGAAACTAGTGGGGCTGTGATGCGGACGACATTAAAATGACGTTCAGGGGAGACCGTAGCGGTGGCGTGCTGACACGAGACACGCAGCTGGATTTAGCTAATTCATAGTGTCGACAAGTGCTATTAAACCATTTTTATGAAGTTGTGTGAGTGTGTGTCCAGGTTTGAGATGATACTGAGCTAATCTTCAAACGCAGAGGTGCCACACTTTAACCAAATTAGATAATATCTTGGACACTGAAAAAAATATATTCACAAACTTGTGGAAAATTTACATATTTTTCCCTCCTGACTACAAGAAGAAATCAGTGTTCATAATATAATAAATGTAAGGATGCCCAATACTTAGGAAACATCTGTAACAGCTGATATTATAACTTTTTTATTGTTATTGGTAAAAGGTGTTTGTGTGAAAAACGAGAACAAAACTCATTGGTTCTTGCAGACACTCAAAGGTGTTGCAGAAACTTAAAGGTGTTTGTGCGACAGGAGAACAAAACTCATTGGTTCTTGTGGGAAACTAATTAGGGATGGACTCTATATTATGGACAAGATATAAAAAATTTGGGTAAAAAGAACATCAGTAGTTTGACCATGTTTTTTTTTTTCTTAAGGATGAACTGAAGCAGTTATGAAGAATATTTGAATCATGTACTGCAACGAACGGGCAAAAACATGGGGTAGAAAAAAAATGAAACAGGAAATAATATAGAGAGGACCCCAGCAGACCCTCATGGCTGTGTGTCAAGGTCAATTGGTCTCCTAAAATAGATAGGTAGAGAGAGAGATAGAGATGTGAGAAGTGTAGAGATAAGTGAGTATTTTATGAATGAAATAATTTTTACACTGAAAACTATATTTACAAAATGGTTAAAGTCAGAATTATTACATAATGTGGTATAATGGTATGTGGATGTGGTAAATTGTATAATCAGACAGTGGTTAAGTGTTAACAGAGCAAGAAGCTGCGTCGGACAGTGCAAACAAATGCTCCCAGAGAACATTGCGTATGTTGACTGGAACCCAAAAGAAGATGGGGGGGGGTGGAAAAACATCAAACTGTCCGTCTTAAACACACACACACCACCTTTGGATCTGGCATCAGATTGCAACATGCAGGGGCTGATGACTGATGACTTCAGAAATGGAGAAAGATGCGTCTCAAAGTGCTGACGTTGGCTAAAAGCACCAATCGGGGAGCATGTGAGCCCGCTATTCAAACGGAGGAGCAGGAAAGCTCACAGAAAGGGGAGGTGGTCCCCAGAGGACGAAGTAATATCCTGCACATACACACCACAGCAACGTCACCACTGCTGCAGATTTACATCGCTAAAGGCACACCGATCACTGCAGCTAAACGGAAACTAATCGCTAACGTCAATTTGTGCAACTGTTGGAGCACTTGTTGTACTCCGCCAAAGTATTACTAAACTAAGACACACCACTGCCAAAGGTCTAATGTGCTCAGCATTTCAGACCCAAATCTGGTTTAACTTGAATGCAAGTTACTTGCTTATGATAGAAATCCACCGTTAGCACAAAAATAACAAGAACCAGAATCAATGAGCGTAAACATTACTTACAGCAGTTAGATCACCTCAGAAGAACCAGAAACATAGCTTTCTTCAGTCATTTGTGTTCTCCAAAACCAGGGTCCCGCAGACCCGTGTGCATGCCGGCAAAGCTCCAGCCCTCATACTGATCCTGCCTGATCACACCAAGATCCCCGATTCAATCGGCACGAGGCGGGGGAGGGAGGAAGATAGTGCAGAGAGAGGGGGAAGGGAGGGAGAGAGAGGTACAAACAAAAAGAGAGAGTCCCAACCCTGCCCCGCTGTAGCAGTGGCCAGTAACGAACAGCAAGTTACTGTTCAATCACTTCGGAAAAGAGATGAGGCGCATCCACCAACCCGCACACATCGATTTGCTGAGCGGCTCAGGCGCTTTAAAAAAGTGCTCCGAGCACTTCCAGTAAAGTCGCATCACTCCACTCGAACCGTCTTTTATTCTCGCCGAGCTCTTGCTTTACTTCACACCAAACATGCGCTGCTGTAAATCCCTGTGGCTTGGCAACATTCAAGGGAGTAAGTGTGTGTAGTGAGATGCAGCAGTGCTTCGCTGTAGAGCTGCTCTGCTCAGTAGGAGCACAGATCCATCTGCAGTAGAAAGTGCTGTATCGGTCTTAACCCTTTCAGTGCCACTGGCGGGACACCGCTCCAAAACTAGTACGCCACCGGCTATGAAGCCTGCAGGTAAATGCCAATGCTGAAGCGGAGTACAGAAATGCAACGATCGACGTCTTCATTATACAATCGGTTCCCCTCACTGCTAAGGTATAAATACATTTTTGAGGTAGTTTTAAGAAAAATGACATTAATTAGCAATTTGGTTATCCAATGACAGTGCATCACAATCAAAGTCAATCAAAACAATGGAATTTCACTGTGTGCAGAGCTACCTGGTGGAGTGTGTCAATCTGGTGCCTATTTCACAAATGTAAGTATTTTCAAATACCATTGCCTTCCAAGGTATTACAAACAAAAATTGGATTTACTATCCCTTTAACAAATCAACAAGTTTGGCATCAGTACAAAAACTGTTTTATATTATGTAACAGTCAGGTTAAAAACATAAGACTGTAATATTTATGATTAGATAAGTTGTTTGAAATAATTTACATTTGAATGCCTTAGGGGCACCTAAGCTTCCTCCATTTAACTCGAAACCCACGGTGTCAATGCCAGACTCAATCCTCCCTAAAATGTTAGACATGCAGTCTGCATGTGCAGCTCCTTCGACAGGCTGTCAGGCTGGAATGCACCGGCCAGGAGTAACGGCAGATTCCACGCACGTTCTCCTTTCCTCACTCCTTCACACTCTTTAGCACAGCTAAAACACGGGATTACTTTGCTATCAATAAAGGCAGCAGAAAAATTGTGCGCTGACCAGAGTTCATAAATAAATGGTCGTCTAGACCTGTCATGCTGACAATGCTACATACCAAGCATATTTACTGCTCTTTAAATTCAGTATGAGTTAATAGAGGTCCCCAGTTAATAAACAGGTCTTTCTGCTGAATAAGTGCCATTTGAAGCCCAACCAACTAGTTTTGTTCTTGTAGGATACAGGTTGTGTCAGCATTTCACAAAACAAAAGCATTGTTATGTCCTAAAGGTTTGTGTTACTTCTCAAAAATATTTGCACATTTGATTAAATTTGCATTTGACTCCACAGTGATGTTTGAGTCATACTGCGGTCAGGGAAGAAATACCATCTTCCTCAGTTCAGTAACAGGACTAGACAGCCTGGCGAACATAAGCAGAGTTTTGTCAGATATCTCCATATTGCCAGCTCACTGCATCTCGTTTCCAAAACCATTTGGCAGCATTGTGACAAATATGTCTACACTAGATTTGCAGATATGCTGAAAAATGACTACACTACCAAATTACACTGTTCTGAGAAAATGCTCTTAGATAGCTGAGCATAAAAAAAGACTTGCTAATGTCTGGCATTGTTCGGTTAATTTTCATGGCTGAAATGCAGTCATTTCAATAGGAATCCACGCGATTGGAAATTTAGCTGAAAGGAAATATTTTTGCAGATTTCGCAGCGATTTAAAAAGTTGGTCATGTGGATTCGCTGCACTGACCAGCAGAAAGCTGCTTGGTTTGAAAGTGACCAGTGTTGGGGAAAGTTACTTTTAAAAGTAATGCATTACAATATTTCGTTACTCCCTAAAAAAGAAACTAATTGTGTTACTAAGCTAGTGTTACATTACTTTAGTGTTACTTTTTCTCATCTGGCCTAGGCTGATTGTTTGTTTTTTAATAACAAAACAAAGTTCTATTTTTGGCCAATGTTAAGGGCCTTTCACACCAAAAGTGAAATCAATTAGCCTCAGGCAACCTTTCAGCTGTGCTGCCATTCTGGATCCCACAAGAATAGGACGCAGGAGAAGAATTTTTTTCAGCAAACAAAAAAATAACAATTAAAAAAAATGTGGTTTATCTTAAGTAATTTCTGCTTTTTAGTATGGTTAAATTGGATCATTGAAGGTCAGCAGCAAAGACATTGGTTAATAAAGTGAGATTAAATACATAAAGTATTTTTGTAATTCATCATTTAAATATTGCATGTTTGTGTAATATTCAGAGTTTGTATTTCACTATTTCTATTCACTTTGAGGAATACTGAATCTGGTTTTGTGCAAGTGAGATAAATGCCTGCTCAAATTTAGTCTAGTCAATACATGGGAAAACAAAGTAACTTGAGTTACTAATTTGAATAAGTAACTCAGATATTTTCTTGTAAATTTATGCTACTTTACAAGCTACTTGAATAAAGAAAAGTTGGCATTACCCCCAACAATAAAAGTGACTTCTGTGTGAGCTCAGCTTCATACAGCACTACACTATTGACACTAGTAAATGTCTATCTAGCGCATGTTTACACAAAAAATAATGGTAAACCAGTGGAACGAAATGGGAAAAAGTTATGTGTATTGTAAAAAAACTAACATTACGATATTCTATTTTTCTGCGATATAGCCTAGGCTATATAGCGATATGAAAAAAAATCCCCAGATGACTTCAATAGCTCTATTTGGAAAGAATTAATCATTCTAGAATGATTGGGGTGATTTTATAGGGGAGTGAATCTGCATAGAAAATAACGAACAAATTACAAGCATAGATAAATAACAGAACAAAATATTACAGTGTTCATGTACAGAAATTTAATGATCAAATGTAAAACAACACTGCATAGTCTTCACTGAATCAATTAAATATTCTTCTTAGTTAAAGCTAAAAAAGTGATTTTCTCTTTGTATTCTGTTGTTTGATTAACATTAATGATAATAATCCCTTTGAAACCGAATGCACGGATTTGCTGATACGCATCTGTTTTCTTTCAAAATTGGTTTACGTTCAGGCAAGCCATAGGCAAATGTGTTTGAGGATATTCACCACGACAGGCATTTTGATAATTTTAGCATTCGTTCAACCACAAATAGAGCAAGAGAATGGAATTCGGTGTTCGCATGCCATCTTGTCCTCTTGCGTTAGAATGGTTTCAAAATCGCATGAATGTTTAAACTGACAGGACCTAAAACACGTGCAAATGATAAACTATCACTCTTTGATGGTAAACTTTGCAATTAATCAAATTGGTGCCTACGATCCCTACACTTGACATCACATATCCTGCGATGTGACTATGATGAACAGCAAAAAGGTGCAGTGCAAGCTAACAGCTTAGCTTACTAGCTTAAAGAAATGCTCTTTTAAATTAGGTAGAATAAGATCATCACAATAACATCCTATGAATCGGGATCAGGCATTAACGAATCCAAACCATCCAAATTCTGACAATCTGGAAACTAAGGTTACTTTGGTATGAACTGATCCCAAAGCAACATGTATGTAAGGCCAAATTTTCTACATCCATTCAAGGACTTCTTTGGGGACGAAAAAAAGAGGAAAAAAAGTGACAGCAGTGAAGCGACTTCACTTAATCGAAAAGGCTATAAATAGCTCAAGGCTGCTGACTCTACAGTATTACAAAGAGCCCATAGGTAATGATTAGGGCTCCGATTTCAGCGGGAGCGAGGGGACACATATGGATGGATGCTGTAGTTCATTTCCATTCAATGACCTCCTCCAGTGACATTCACATAGGTTAGAGAAAACGTGCATGTGTGTGGATTTCTATATTCTACGTATGTAAAAATATGTACTCAACGTATTATTCAAACCATGGCCAAAAATGACTAACATAAAGAAAGCTGTGATAAGCATGCAAGGACAAAGGGAACAATGTTTAAATGATGGTAAAGGATGTTGCTATAGTAGCCGTGATTTCTCAAGGACATTATTTATAAGCTGTGTCCACTATGGGAAAAAGTGCATGGAAAGACATTCATATGCGTTTGGACCAAAATGAGGGCGAGTAAATGACAGAATTGACATTTTTGTGTGAACTCTCCCTTTAAGACTGATGCACCTGAAGTGTGCCGGATCTCATGTAGGGGACGATATCTGCAGGCATGTTATTTTAGGTTCTCAGCTGGTATCAGAGGGGAGGACGGGGAATCTTTGATGACGGCCAGACCACCGGCAACGTCACACTTATGCCTGAAGGATCACGTCAGGGATCACTCACTTCCTGTCACTCCACTGTGACACGGCTAACTTAAGATCACTCTCTTAATGCAATCATATGCTTTGACTCGCAGGCGACAAAGACAGCAGCAGATATTCACAAATTCACAAACTGTTAAACAACAAAGATGCCACAGGCTAAAAATTACACAACCACAAATCAATGGATTTTTTGTTGTTGTTGTTAATTTCATTGGCCGATAATATACATTTATATTATGAGAGTTAATATTTTCCTATTAAACAGTATTGAACAGTATTTTATTCCACGGATGCATCAACATTGAAATTCTAGTCAATGATACCAATACCAAATTTATAATAATAGATGACAACTGATAAATGGATGATGAAATTAACTTGTTAAATAAAAGAAAAGAAAAGTAAATTAAATACTAAAATAATGGTTTGTATGTTCAATTTAAAATAGGCAAAAAGCAATTAAACAAATAAATAACTTTAAGCGGAAAATAAGTATGAACATTTTAACAGACCGATAGCAATGAATCTAAAAAAAAATCTTAGAATAAAATTGCAAGGTTTAAGTTGTTAACATTAGGCATCATGAACGAACAATGAACTCCTTTTTTGCAGAATTTTAGCTATCTGCCAAAACCAATACATATATAAATGAACATAATATATAAAAAATAAATATATAGGCTAAAATGAACACAGACAATATTGGTATGGTAATGATACTTTCCTACTATATTCAACTCTCTTTTGGTTTCAAAAGATAGGCCTATTCAGTTCTTGGTAAATAACTAGATATTAGAAATTAGATTCAATTACAAAAAGAAAGGGCTTTGCCCAATTCAACAGTTTTCCGTTCAGTTATCTTTCTAAACCAGGTACTAAAACTATATGAAGCTACTGATCATATAGAAATTATTTAATTATTAACTCTTTTCCTGCCATTGACAGAATTTTACAGCTTTCTGTGCTTTCAATGTTATACGGTAGGGGGCACTATTACACATCTTTGCATAAAAGCATTGCTTATGTTGTACTCTTCAAAAAAAAAATTTGTTTTTGTTCAAAATGTTGCTTTTCTATGAAACTTACCTACATTGATAAAAAAAAGAAAAGAAAACACAAAGCTAGAATAAAACCGTTTAAAAACAGAGGGTCTGTTCTTTTCTTTTGATATAGGCCTATTACATGTTCAGATATCCATCAAAAGATTCTGGTGGCCATGAAAGTTTTGTGAAAATAATACAAAATGCTGACACTGGCTGGCAACTTTTTTTTTTTTTTTTACCGCTGGCGGGAAATGAATATTTACAGTATTCATTGCATCGGTTATCAGTAATATTGTGGAAATAGTCGTAAAGTAAAAATATCCAACATCAGTGCAGCCCATTAAAATTTATCAGCGGACACTCAGAATGAAACAAATCCTTTCACCGTATCAATAATCAGAGCTATTAGATGAGACTGTGACTCTAAATCCAGCCTACTACACCAGAGTGCATGCTGGGAGTTATCAGAGACCTCCACGGAGCCCAGAGAGGGCCGGGAATGCTCTGATAACAGTTGCCCCCCCCCCCCCACCCCCACAAACACACACCTTCTCCCATGGTGAACAAAAGCAGGAGGGTCGGCTCCAGTGAGATATGGATATCAGGCTCTCATCTCATGAAATCAATGCAGAAAACAAACAAGGACACTCGACTGCTCACAGACCAACTCATGCAAACAGCTTGTAATGAAAAGCATGCAATTACAACGTGTCATACATGCACATCTTTTGGACCGTTTACAGCTGAAATGCTATTTTAATGAATCCCAAAGAGTAAAAAAAAAAAAAAAAAAATGGCCTCATTTAGGGAAGCAGAATAATTGTGCGCTTCTACTCGAGTCGTATAAATAGGCCCATCTCGGGACCCTGCATCTAAAAACTGACAGAGGCGAAATTAAAGTGGCCAAACGAAAACGAGCCTGTTCATCTGTAAGCAGCCACGTCTGCATTCAGTCAATGAACAGAAGCTTTCCAGAGACTAATAAGTGTCTGAACGCTTTCCGTCAACTCCCCCGGGTTGTAACGCATAACGGGTTGATTTGCACCAACGTTCAAATTCTCTCCAATACTCATAAGCAGATAATTACTTTAATGCAATGGCTGACAACCAATACATGTCTTACAATAAAACACTATACTAATTTGTCAAAATAAAACACTACAAAATTAAAGCAATCATTTTAAATGCTACAAGTCAATTTGGGCGTCACAACATTATAATGTACAGTATGAAAAATCAATATTCATTTTGAGATTACATTCAACAGCTTATTATATTTTTACAAATGAGTGCAAAAATTGGGAAAATGAGCATGAACATTGACATAACATAAATAGACAAAGCAATAATTAAAAAATATTGGGCAATTTGCATTAGGCATCACAAACTAAGAATGAACAACATTTCTTTTTTTGCATAATTTGTTCATCTAGGTTCATGTTAATTTATAAAAATACTAGTTCATTGTTAACTCATTTTGTACATAATACATTCATGTTCATTTACATCCACGTGAATTTGTACAAAAATGTACACCTGTAAGATTCTCTTTTGCTCAGCAAGGCTGCATTTTTTTAATCTAAAATACAGTAAAAAAACAGTAATATGTGAAATAAAATTACAACCTAAAATAACTGTTTCTATTTGAATATATCTTAAAATGTAATTTATTCCGGTGATCAAAGCTGTATTTTCAGCATCATTACTCCAGTCTTCAGTCACATGATCCCTCAGAAATCATTGATGATTTGCTGTTCAGGAAACATTTCGAATTATTATCATCAATGTTGAATATGCTGCTTCATATTTTTTTGTGGAAACCGTGATCAATTTTTTCAGGATTCTTTGATGAATACAAAGTTCAAAACTACAGCATTTATTTGAAACAGAAATCTTTTGTAACATTATAAATGTATTCACTGTAACTTTTGATCAATTTAATGCATCCTTGCGGAGTAAAAGTAAGAATTTTTCAATAACAAAAGTCTCACTGACCCCAAACTTTTGAATGGTAGTATTTATTTAGAAATTAAATGAGCATTTATCTAGATAATTTTTTTTAACTAATTAACTAACGGCAATGTATTGAACTGTAAAGGGTTACCAAAAATCTCTTAAAACATGCAGTTTTGCATATACCTACATACAAGTATGAGCCTCTTTATGAAAACTTCAAAAGATAATTGGAAGAAAAGTATGTGGAAAATCAACAGATAAACACTAAATAACTATTAACATTTCTCAGTCAACAACAATTAAGAGTGAATGTTTGAGCCAAAAAAATGAACACTTTAGGGTCCAATTCTAACTAATAACTTGTTGATTATTATAATGCTCATTATTACTAAGATATTGGCAGATATTAGTACTAATAAAGCACATATTAATGCCTTATTCTTCAAGACCATATTCTACATCCCTTAATCCTGACCCAATACCTAAACTTAATTACCTAACTAACTATTAATAAGCAGTAATTAGGAGTTTGAGGCAAAAGTCATAGTTAATAGTGCGAATTGGACCCTAAAAAGAAACCAGATGGCCTCGGCCCGTATCACTACATTCACACAACTTGTTTTGCCGAAACCAGTCTGACAGCTCACTAGAACGAAACAATGGCTACGATCAGGAATGTCAGGTATCCTTGGACTCTCACCGTGTCTGTGTGTGTTTCACTGTTTGAATTACAGCATCTGGCTCATGTCCAGGTGATACCGTGGTAAGGAATACTACACCAGACAGCAGGAAAACAAGACCTCATTAACCCTGGTGTCACGGCTGACCTATGAACCCTCATCCCGCCACTATAAAGGAGAGGATGCCACAGTTATACAAACATACAAATTACTACGGAACACACCCTTATGTAATCCGACCACACTAAACGTTGCAGTGTGCTTGGGCAAAATGACATGCGTCAACTTTCCTTTTGTAGCGCAAGTACAAGTACTATGCGCAAGATGCATAGTTCAGTTTGTTTGTTTATTTAAGAACAAGATGTACTGATTCGTTCAGTTAATTCAAGAATGAGACGCCTCATTTGCTTAGTTTGTTCACAAACAAGCTGCTACATTTGTTTAGTTGGTCCAAGAACAAGATACTTTGTTCGTTCTCTTCATTCTTGAGCAAGATGTACTGATTTATTCCGGTAGTTCACAAACAAAAAGCTTAGTTCAGTTGGTTGTTTCACAAGTAAGATTACTAGCTCATTTAATTCATTCACAAACAAGATGTATCAGTTCATTCCGTTTGTCTAAGAACAAGATGCTTCGTTTGTTCAGTTCATTCATAAACAAGATTTACCAATTCATTTAGTTTGTTCGCCAACAAAATTAGTTGATTCTGTCGCTTCACAAATGAGATGCTTTGTTCAATCGATTCGTTCACAAACTGTATGCCTTATTTGCTCAAACAAGACGTCCCAGTTCATTCAAGAATCATTGTTCAGTTGTTTGTCCATGAACAAGATGAATTGTTTCAATCAGTTCATTCATGAACAATATGTCTGTTCAGTTGTTTCAAAAACGAGATGGTTTGTTCACTGTTAATTCACAAACAAAATCCTTCATTCAGTCAATTGCTTTGTTCAATTCAAGATCTATTCACAAACTTCAGGAATGAGATGCGAGTAAAATACTCAAACTTTACAGTCCCACACGGACAGTTTCATTGAATCTAGACGACTGGCTCTAGATAAAAGGCTTCGGCACTTCAAGCTCACGGCCAAAGAGCTGAAGGCAGAAAGATCAGTCGACTGAGACTGCAGCCAGAATCATCAACCACAGGCGCAAAAATGACAAGCTTTACCCCCACTACTGTTAACATGCTTTCAAAAGCACACCGCACAGCTTCCTTCACGTTCAACGCTAAACAAAACAACAGTGATTTCGATAGTTCGGCTACATCAGAGACTGAAGCGATGCCAAGTGCTCCACGCAGTCACGTATGAGTCGCTGCTTTCAAATACACTCAGTCGCAACAAACTCAGTTTAGCAAAATCAGTTGAAGTCTCTACATTCTGACAGCGCTATTTTAAATGTGGCGTCTCAGCACATCTTTCTCTGGCTGGAGTGAAAATGTTATATTGTGCTCGAGAGAAAGTACCGTGTTTTATTCTCAATATCCACCGTCATATACAGCGAGGATGCACTGATTCTTCTCAAACTAAAAGCACTCAATGGAAACAGTGAACAGCGTCTTCATTGGTAAATTTGGTCGGAGCCTTTTGTTTTGTAAAGGAGGCACAGTGTAGTGGAGAGTTCGCAAAGAAACTTCTGTTGAAAGATGATGCAGTCAACTATATTGGATGTGATGGCAGATGCTTCATAATGCTTTGTCAGCAAATGACATATGGTTTTATATGGATAATTTTTTCAAAACATTTGTTGATTCTGTTTCATATGCAATGATGTTAGCCAATCATAACAGTGGCAGTTTAATGTTCGTTCTTCTGCAGAACACAAAAGAAGATATTTTGAAGAATTTCGGTAACCAAACAGTTTATGGACCCCATTGGCTTCCATAGTAATTTTCTTTTCTTACTACAGAAGTCAATGGGGTTCATCGACTGTTTGGCTACCCATGTTCTTCAAAATATCTTCTTTTATGCTCAACAGAAGAAAGAAATTCATACAGGTTTGAAACAACTTGAGGGTGAGTAAATGACCATTTTCATTTTGAAGTGAACTATTCCTTTAACACAATGCACTGCATAACAAAAGGTGAAGTAGTTTTAATTCAAAGTCTTAAATGGAAAATTAATGCAGTGAGATGCTGATTATTTGTTAATAAAGCTAGGGTATACGATTTCAAAGATTGTTCATTATTAATATCCTCGTTTAGATGCTGGTTTTTGTTATATAGTACAACCCTAACAATAGGAATAGAAAAAAGAATGAAAAAAATCCATTCACTCTATTGGCTGTACAGCCGCAGAGAAGTTGACCAATGTCAGTGACATTGGTCAACTGCTCTCATCCAATCACCAGCTCCACTTGAAACTCCTCTCCGCCTCCACCCCACCGCACCTGACTTTTAACAATTACTGAAAACCTTAGCAATACTAGTAGTATACTAATGGTGGTGGGGAGTTTAGAACATTTCATGCGTTGCTAATCTTGCGTTGGCGTGAACAGAGGGGAGGGGTGTGTGTGTGTGTGTGTGGAGGGGCGGGATGAGTTTTTTAAAAATTCAGGCTTTCTCGACCGATTTTCAAAATCGTATACCATAGCTGCAGAAGGATAATAAGTGCAGAAGGAATGCAAGAATGCATCCCATGGGAAGCATTTTCATCTTAACATCTCTATTCGGTCTAAAAGACTTATTATTTATTCATCAAACACAACTCAACATTTACAACTAGCATTGTAATACTAAACGGCAATGCAGTGCTAGTGATATCCTGCTCATGACCGTTACATGTTCACTATGATAAAAAAAACAAGGCCGCGTGGACCGCAAAACGTGGACCGCATTCTTACACGCAGAAGTACTGGGTCAGTGTCTAACCCACAAACACAAAATAATCCCTTGATCCATGAGAGAGAAAACCGGGCCAAGATTCACAGAATAGCAGGTCACCTAACACAGAAGAGACCCTACGAGAGAGAGAGAGAGAGAGAGAGAGAGAGAGAGAGAGAGAGAGAGAGAGAGAGAGAGAGAGAGAGAGAGAGAGAGAGAGATGGCCTGTATCTTTGTCCTTGATCCCCTCAATCTCATGTATCAAATGCATCATTATACAGGACAACGAAGACACACACTCGAGCTAAACACCACAAACACACCAAAAACACTTGACAACCTAATGAAAACACAAATTTTCTCTTTAAACGACTGAAAGGTTAATTTGTGATTTTGAGATTATCTGCATTGACCTATTCGGGATAAATTGAGAACAACAATTTTGTTTCTTTTTTTAAGAGATCACGATTTTCTCCAAGTCTGAATAAACAACTAAACAAAATAACCTGTAATTTACTAGATGTTCTGACAAAATGTTTATTGCTGCAGTCTAATATTCATATAAAAATATTAGCGCTGTCAAACGATTAAAATATTTAATCGCGATTAATCGCAATTTATCGCACATTTTTATTTATTCTAAATATCTCTTGATTTCTTTTTGTCCCATTATTTTTTCTGATTTTAATGTTCTAATCAACATGGAAAAGTAGATCAGCTTGCTTTGTGCAAATGTTTTTTTTTATTGAAAACAACATTGGCATACACTGTGTTCAATTTCTAGTGTTCTAACATTCTCACTTGGAGCAAATAATCTCTCACACGATGTAACGCTGTCCATCAATAAAAGGGTTAAAGAAATACTGACGAGGTCCTGATATTGACGAGCGGGCGGAGAATGCGCATCAGCTGTGTGTGTGTGTGTGTGTGTGTGTGTGTGTGTGTGTTTGGCCATCAAGTGGTATTTCAGACTGGACGTGCTGCGATGATGATAGCTCACAACGACAAAACACACAGATCACTTTGGTCTCGTCAATGGAACCATTTGGCAACTTTTTAAAAGTAAACTTTCCATTCAGAATCTTATTGGCATCCATTTCGCCGTCTCGCGCTCGTCATCCACTCAAAACATAACGTTAACCTACTATTTACCTACACAAACAAGTGTGTGCGGCGTGCCTTTTGTTTTGTTTCCGGTCTAGCTGGATCCGCTTGCGCTTTTAAAACGTCCTCGCGTGGCGCAAGCCATTGGAATGAATGGGTTTCATAACGCAGCGCCGCACATGCCGCGTCCTGTTGCTAAAACGTGAAAATACATGTAAAAGTTTGTTAGGCCAAAAAGACCGTTTGAACATGAAAATTGACGCCGTTAAAATTGGGTTTGCGTTAACATCGTTAATAACGCGTTTAACTGACAGCCCTAAAAAAATATTTAATTCATTTGAATTATTTGAATTGAATGAATTATTCAATGACTCATAAATACATCACTTGTTTCAGTACTGGACTAATCAGCCTTTTTAAACAAATCTCTTGAATGAATGATTCAATGACAAACACATTTTTAAAGTCACTTTTCACCACCTACTGGTGTAACGATGTAATTGATTCAATCTTTATTTAAAGTGTGAAGTTACTTTCAAAAGATAATTTCCTCAATTTTGATTGCTACCGTAGACATCAGTGTTTATAACCGAACTATAAACTTTTATCCCAGTACTTCTGTGATAATATGAATTATTGTAAGACAGAAATAACAATACTGTGAGGTTGAAAAGATCAGCGGCAGTGCCAACGCAGATCTGAATGTTCGCTGTGATCGTTGTCAAAGGTTTAATAGGCAATAGCTGAATCGCTGTCATTCAGGAATAAGATTGTGTGGGTGTTTACTTTGAATCAAGGTTGCGATCTTTTAACGATTAATTGAGCTCTAGTTTTTGATTGGCCGATTAACAGAAGGAAGCTCTATAGTAAATTTATAGTGAATTCAAAGTGAATATTGTGTTCATTTAAATTCGGAAATCGTGTTTATGACCTATTTGCTATTGTTAGAGCTGAAGTGTGTAATTTGTGTCTCAGCCAAAGGCATGAGTTTGGGGCGGGACTGTATATTTGTTGACCAATGGTAGACATGGGGAGTGTTTGGGAAACTTTGTTAGGGATTCATTTCTGTCTGTATCCTCGGCTAAGTAATGGATTTGTCCACCGCCGCTGTGATGGACGGCTCTCGCATTCTTTTACAAGATTAAACAAACAACTGGAGGGAGCTGGGGGGAGAAATCACCATGCCAACTCCCAAAACTCAGACACTAACTAAACTCAAACTAAAACACTAACAAACAAACAGCTTAAACAGGAGTTAAATACAGTTCTAGAGACATTTCATCTTTCTCTTTGGCACACTATGAGCTTTCGAGAACCTTCCCAAGAAAAAAAATGAAGAAATAAAGCAAAATCACTAATAAAGAGTTACTAAAATGTCCCATGGCATTACCATGTGTTTTGGACATGGAACAATGGTAATATCTTTTGAAGAAACTAATCATTTTAATTATTTACAAAAAAAACTAGACATATCAAGCGGTTTTCAAACTTTCATGTTGATATTACACAGTACTAAAGCCAAAATAAATTAAACAACATGGAAAAAAAAATAATTATTATTACTACAAAAATTATTAAAATATGTATAACCTAATATAAATGTATATTTAAAAAAAATTATAATAATTTATTCAAAATTAATTAATAATAATGATAATACAAATATAACTGCCAAAATAAATTAAAATAATGTGGAAAAAAAGGGAAATAAATATTATAGTAATATTATAGTATTGTAGTTAAAGGACAAGTTCGGTATTTTACAATTAAAGCCCTGTTTTAAGATCGTTTCTGATGAAATAGAACGGTTAAGATTGTTTTTTAGACAGATGCTGCTGTCCCGAGAATTTTCAGTTTCTGTGGTAGCACCCCCCCCCCCCACCTCTACAATGGTAGCATAGGTGCACAGGAACAATCCTTTATAAAACGCATAAAACTTTAGTTTACAAAGACGTGAAACTCACCGAGTGATCTGGGGTGTTCACTGATATGCTCACACAAAAATCGCTGCAAAAGATGCTTTCCAACAGGTGTTTTACCATTCGTTGTAAAACTGTAGACCTATTTTTCCGAACGCCTCACAACCGGACATTCTTCCGTTGAGAGCTTGAATAATAGACACTCCAGCCCAGTTGGTGGCGATAATGCACCTTTGCCAATTGCAAGCAAACCACTTGTATAGTGTAGCCTACGATACCGCGACTGCATAAGACTACAGAAAGAATACAAACAACCCCATTTCCGTTTCCAGCGGCGGAGTAATACCGTACATCACAGAACATCCAATACAAGTGAATGGAGTTGTACAAAAACTACGATAAAACCTGTTGGAAAGCATCTTTTGCAGCGATTTTTGTGTGAGCATATCAGTGAACACCCCAGATCACTCGGTGAGTTTCACGTCTTTGTAAACTAAATTTTTATGCGTTTTATAAAGGTTTGTTCCTGTGCACCTATGCTACCATTGTAGAGGTGGGGGGGGTGCTACCACAGAAACTGAAAATTCTCGGGACAGCAGCATCTGTCTAAAAAACAATCTTAACCGTTCTATTTTATCAGAAACGATCTTAAAACAGGGCTTTAATTGTAAAATACCGAACTTGTCCTTTAATTCAAAATTGGTCAAAAGTAGTACACATTTTTCACACTTTTTTTTCTCTGACAACGTACTTATTTGTATGTGATTTTTATTTAATAAAACACAACAAACCCCAAAACTTTTCAGCCACTCAAGTAAAACTACAGGGAAAACGGCATTGGGAAAATAAACAGCCAAAATATCTGTATACAGTAAACAAAGATTAAATTGGTTTAATTATAATGACGGAAGGGAGTGGATTTATTTTCCTCAAAACAGATTATTATCGAAGACGGAAATCAGGGCCACAGTAAAGTTGTCCAGCTGAGCTACCTTGAGTCAGTGTCCAGGCTTCTGCCTGCCAAACTGCATTACCCTAACAAGTCTACATCTAAAGCTACATTTCAGTTGTAATGTTGGGACGGAGGCCAGGGCCAGTGTTTTTACCAAGAAAGGGCACAGAGCGAGGCACAAACAACATCCTCCATTCAGGCTAGACGGGAAATCATGTTACGGTTCTGCCTTTGATCTCATGAAGAGATTAGACCAACAGGATTACAGAGTAGACTTGACCAGTGAAACTACCGGGTAGGGTTGCCAGGTCTGCACAACAAAATCAGACGAATTGCTCCCCAAAAAAATGGAGGATGTGTGGGGGGTAAAAATCACATACGGTGGGGGGGGACACTTTGTCGCTTAAACCTGCAAACAAGACAAATAACCCCCAGCAAAAGCATAAAAGTTCCATAATTCTGCGGGAAAACCTCAGACTAGGCAACACTACCATGAGAGGGATAAGTATTACTAAACAATGCAAACTAAATCCCTTTGCCCCACATCTGTTTTGTCCAAAAATAAGTGCTTTTATTAAAAAACAAAACAAGTCTTATAACCACTGTCAAAAATTAACAGTTCGCCATGCACCAATGTGCATGAACATCGCCTTTGGCAAGGGAAAACTAAACTGAAAATTAAGCATGAAAATTAACTGAAATGCATTACACAGTCACCTCTAAAAGATCACTCAAAATTGTAATTCTAGACACATGCATTTTCTGTAAAGCTGCTTTGAAACTATATGTTTTGTGAAAAATGCGATACAAATAAATGTGCGTTGAATTAAATACTGGGGTGCGTGCGAACTATACGCGCTCAAAGCTTACAAAAAAAAAAAACCTGCATAAAGCTTGCCGCAAAGCAGTAGCGAAAGTAGCCTAGTGATTATGGATGTGTCGGGGAAAAAATAGCAAGGATATATTTAAACTTTTTATTAATAAACAAGTGTTTACTGATTGTGTTGTCTGCAAAGATGAATATGGCGATGTTGCCTCGATCATCATTCCTGCAGTATAGGCTAGTGAACACGCACGCACGAGCGACGAGCCACGTCTCTCTGGGCAACCGCGTAAACTAACGTTAGTGTTTTTCCGCCACAGCCAATCATGCTGCATGCTTATTCATTGTTTCAGTGATGTTGACTAGATTAATCCCTTAGGTATCGAAATGTGGCACTGAAAAACAAGACATGTTTCGATACTTGGTAGTACCGAGACAAATCGGTCGGTACCTAAAAAGTATCGAACTCGATACCCAGCCCTACCCTCAAGTTGTTAATTTCGATCTTCTGCTGAACACAAAAAAACTATCTTTTGAAGAATGTCAGTAACCATGTCAGGGTCCATCAACTGTCTGGTTACCGACATTCTTCAAAGTATTATCTTTTGTGTTTAGCAGAAGATAGAAATTCATACAGGTTTGAAACAACAGAATTTTAATTTTTTTAAGTGAACTATTACTTTAAGTGAGCAAAAAGAATAGCTATCAAACTAAATTTACAAAACAAGTGCTCAGTGACTTTAATGGAGCTAAAAATTACTTAAAGTCAGTGGGAAATTAATTCATTACAGATTTTTAGTTAGGAGAATGGGGGAAAACAGCTATGTATAAATGTATTTTAAATGTATGTACAAAAATTTCTTTAAATGTAAATCAAGCCAAATACAATTTTAGGGATAGTATGACACATGTAAGGCCTGATAGTAAATGAATATGAAGATGAATAAGGACCAATAGTATTACAAAAGGTGTTTAGCAGCCGTATCAAACTTTTCCGGAAAGTTCACTTTTGGCAAGGTGTTTCAAACTCCCCAAACTAACTCCAAAAGATTTTGTTCGAAATGAGGCCTAGTGTGCCAACTTGAATTTGGCAGGTATTGAGAGAGCGATATATATCGCACAGGTCAATTAATACGCTAATATTTGGCTATTCTGAGATGAACATAATCAGCCTACCTATAACTGTGTTGATAGGCCGTTTAAATGGCAATCCACCAAGTGACAATTCCAAAATCTATGGGCAGTCCATAGATAAAACACACCCTTTTGAATAGATTAAAGGATGACTCACAAAACTGTATGCACCTATTTGATTATATCATATAAAATACAATATATTATAAAAGTGTATGCATCTCTAATTCATTCTCTAAAAAACTAGTTATTGTCCTGCTTACTGCCATCTACACTGTTTGATCACTTTAATAAATCAGGAAAAAGAAAGCAATGTCAAATCATAACTCATGTAAAACAACATCATAAAAGCAACTCAAGTAAATCATGCTCTGTCGGCTGATCTGGTCAAACAGGTTAAATGTTCTTCGGCTTACTCAAACATCCCTTGACAACAAAGCGAGCCCTGACTCATGATAGCGTGAAAAGAGGAAAGTCACATTCCTGAGAGGTTCCACCTGTTTCATGAAGCCCACATGTTGTGGGCGGGGCTTCAACAGGTGTCAACGGAAAGACCCGCCCAACAGAAACTATCTTATGACTGACAGCTGATCTCATTTACATTTCACGTCCTAAAGTTTCCATGGGCTTTAAATGAATAGAGAAGAGTTTACTTAAAGTTCAAACTCACGCAAAAAACATCCTTCCAACAACTGCTGAAGAGTTTCAGATTTATCATTCCTGTCATAAGTGTGCAAAACCCATCTATGAATGTCAGCACTCTCACACATACGTCTTAACAGCTATAAAATACAGTGAAACATTTAAATCCTGAAATACAGAGAAATTTTACATAACATTTTTATAACAGCTTAAAGAGATTTCACATTAAGCACTTCCCATTCTCGGTCATATTTTTTAGATCACTTATTAGGACATTGACAATAGAATGCTTTGTCAACCTGTTTGTTTAAAAGCTGAGATGACACACAAAATGTGCATTATATTATAACATTTAATAACGTTAATATGCAACATTTAAAAGCTTCATGAAACCGACAGACTTTGAAACCACTTCAGCTAAGCACTTAACCGCATATTTGTCTCACTATCACACAAACAAATGCGACACAAACGTTAAATAACAAAACTAGAGTATTGATATTTAATCAACCAAGGTTATATACAAAACTGAAGCCCCATGTGTTAAATTAAAGCTGTAAAACTACCGCAAAGATCAGCTAGCGTTAGCGTGTTAGCATAAGTTGAGGAATCTCCGTTAGCTGAGGCTACACGCGCCCACATTTATGACCTCAGGCATCGATAACACACACATTTTAGGCTCTGGTTCTATTATATTTCATATTCCAGCTCTTAACAACTACTGACATGGTATCAGAAACGTTAAATGTTAACAAACCTTATTAGAGGAAGCCCGGGCAGACATTTTGTTCCTTTAGCTGCTCGCGCTGAAGCAAGTTGAGGCTAAACGTTGTCGCCTCAAACAAATAAATAAAAAACAGGGTTATGAGGTCTTGATCAGCCTGGGAGAGATAAAATCCGTGTTTTTCTTCCCCTCTGGCCCGTGTGTCGGGCTAAAGTGTGTTGTGGTCTCTTATAAGGATGAGCAGCAACATGTCAGATGAGCCCAAAGTTCGCCATGTACCGCCAGTGATCTCCTCTTATTCCTGATGAAGCGAATACATTTCACAAAATCTCTGAATGTGACACGTCTATCCCGCAAGAATCGGGTGTATTCATAGCATTCCTGATGTGTAGGCTAATATCCGTTCGGAGGTGTGTTGGTCCACCTGCGGGGAGGCAGAGGGCGGGATGTCGTGCTTTTAGCCCTGTGTGTGTGTGTGTGTATGTGTGTGTGCAGCAGAGAAAGACTCACTGCAATGGCAGCAGGAGGAGATGAGATGAGCTCTGCCCTGCTCCCTCTTTCCCACAGCACAGCAGTGACAGTCTGTCTGACTGCCTGGACATTTCCATCGCATTTCTCCAGGGGTGGGAACATGAGAGAGAGCAGAGCATCATCTGGGATGTTCCACTTTGCCGTGTTGTTATTAAAAGGTATTGAGGTAAAGTGGTTTTATAAACGGAGTATTGTGAATGAAGAGGGATTATTAGGGAACAACATTTCATGCAAACTCAGCTAAATCGAACAGTCCCAAAAAGTGACTTTTTTTACTGTTCAGATTTCAGATAGATAGATACTATTTAAATTTACATTAAATTATAATATATTCTTCTATTATTTAGATTTTTTATTATTATACTATATATTCCAAGCTTTGGTAATATTGTATTATTTACAGTCATGCCAAATAAGCAATTTTGAGTTTGATAGATGACTCTGACCACATGACAGGAAACCCTCACTCTGCCTGCATTACACTGACAACTTCCTCGGATTCTCTCAGCTCTCACAGCAGCAGCCCTCCACTTTACACAGCATCCGCAGCAGAGGCAGAAAACCAGGCAAACAGACATACAGATATGGGAAGGGTGCAAATAGGTTTTTCTTTTTCTTTTTTTTTACCTTTACTTATCTTAAATAGTCAATATTCGTGCTGTAGGTTTATTCTCTCTATTCCCTTTCAGGCTTATTTGTTTTCTTTTATTCCCACACAGTCGGTCAGAATATACTGTTAAACCAGGCAACGAAGCCCTTCATTTGGGATGTTTAAGTTATGTCCTCACCCATAACAAAGCACAAGCTGAATATTTGTCTATGACCCTCCAGTGTGGTCAGTTGTGGACAACGCCCCCTTCAGCTCCCCAGTGTCCACTGCTATTCTGCATCTGCAGTTTTACACGAACCTCACACATATTCACACTGCTCCAAATGCCAGCGATGCCCAGTCAGCCTCGGCAAAAACAATGCAAGGAAGCAAGACAAATTGCCCTTGACACCTGTGCCTCGGTGTGACACCACAGTCAGCTCTCAGAAAATGCAGAATTCAGCTGCTGTATGATATCCTTCACACGGAGAGTGTAATGGATTTACAGCGTCATAAAATAATAAATATGGCAAATAAAACATGATTGGTAAATAGTATTGTGCTTCTGGTGAAATCTAACACGATTTTCACAGTATTTCAATCAATGCAGGGTGGCTGGAATAGAGTTGACGTCATTATCATTAGCTGCATACACAAGGAAAAGTGACGTAGTCTAATCACGAACGTCCTCCGTAGCGCGAGCCCTCAGCAGAGAGAGAGAGAGAGAGAGAGAGAGAGAGAGAGAGAGAGAGAGAGAGAGAGAGAGAGAGAGAGAGAGAGAGAGAGAGAGAGACCGCAGAACAGAAGGAGAACAACTGTGAAGGACACTCGGGTAATCAAGAGAATGAGAAGAGCGCTTATTACCTAACCTGCCATCCCAGAGTGTCTTGTAAGAGTTGTGACGTGCTAGTCAAACAGAGATGTCTAAAATAGTACAGCTAAAAGTTCTGCAAAAACAACAAACCAACCAGCCGGCGGCCATTAAAGAAATGGATCGGTGAAGGAGACAACGTTGGGCCATTTTCATTGCACATAAAATAATAATAAAATCGAATAAATATTATTATTATTACTAACTCTTTCTCCGCCCTTAACGGAAATGTCCGTCTTTCCACTGTTATACAGTAGGGGACACTATTACACCTCTTCTGACAGAGTACTCAATCTCCGGATCAAAACACAGGCGAAGAAGCAGCAGAAACAAGCGATAATATGTAATATCATAATGTAAGCAGATGCATATGTAAAATTACGCGATCAGCAACATTAAACAGCATACAAATCAAAACTGCTTAATGTTACTGAATTAAATGTCGACCCAGGACGAGCTATTAGGACTGTGAAGTATTAGGGGTGTTGGTGGACTCGATCTACTTCATCTATGTTTTGATCATCATTCTGAATCCGACCTGGATGTAACGTTAGTCTTTGACAAAAACACAATTTTCTCAGCATTTTCCAAAAAAAAAAAAAAACTTACCCACATTCAAGTGTTGACAAAAAAGAATGCATGAAGATTTTTTGTTTCAAAGCGAGGCTCTGATATATATATATATATATATATATATATATATATATATATATATATATATATATATATATATATATATATATATATATTAAGATAATATAACATAAATATTATAGGCTATTCTAATATGATCATATTGGCCTATTATAATTCAATGTAATAAATTAAACTGCAATTATGGATGCAGGGTTCGAGATGCATTTTACGAATTGCCAGACCAGTTCTGTGGAACTAATAATCTAAATTACATATTTTAGGTTTAAAACGATGAATACTTTGCAGCACTATATATGAGTTATAGTGGCCAAATGTTCATAAATGCAATCTTGCATTCAACCTTCTTTAATGTAAGCATTTTCAGCAAATCCCTGATGGCCTGCAGTGTCACCTCTTATCTCGGCCCCTAATGAACCTCGTTCTCCTGTGACCAACGCGGGCGCAGGGGTCCTGAGAGTAGGAGACCTCATGCCGTTTACAACAGAGGACAGAGAGTTCAAGCGAGGGAGGGCTGGGCTTGACATTTATAAGGGTGGGACAAGGTCACACGGACACAATGAACAACTATAGCGCTGTGATACACTGTAACTAAACAATTAAACCGTGTGAGCAGAAATTGTTCTCTTGTGGCATGACTTATCACCTATTCTCATGTGAAGCTAATATCGAAGTCCCCAGACATTATAGCACAGTTTGTACACCATATACCCAGGCTGTATATGCCAGAAAATGTACGCTGTCTGCTATACGACCCGTTTGAAGTGAAGTGTCTAGATGATGATATTGTTCAGTGAAGCTTGAGAGCAGTAAAGCACAAAGTGGCTGTCACAACCTTTTCTGCAGGGTAGCATTATAGACAGCATTTATGGTGTTATTTAATTTAATTTGATGCCCATGGCATTTTATTAAAGGGTTTTGTGATAGCTAAAAGTCCTCACAGATTTTTGCACTCGGGGAAGGATATTGTATGATATCAGGCTCAAATATGTGGATATGTCAGTGCTATATAACCACAAAAGCAAAATGTCCTTCAATACGTTAACGAAATTGAAAAGAACACATTTAAGAGGCACTGAGTCAATAACATGATGGAAAGTGAGTCACGTTTGAGGCGCGCTCCTCGAGTCTATTACAGCGCTCGGCCCTGAATCACCAAACAGAACCGCAAAACAGTCTAGTAAGCAAAAGCCTCTGAGGGAGTGTTTGGGGAAAGGAATCCAGAATTTGTAAAACCCAGCCTTGCCATGCGTGTACCTAAAGGCAGATGACAAATACAACTGAAAAAGGTTATTCCAGGAGATCATCGACTCTCATAGCGATCGTTGAAGGATGTTTAAGGTCAGACAGATAGTTAACCCTTAAACGCACACCTCGGGTCTTCAGTGGCCCGGTACGTCATTCACTGCCCTCCTCCTATTGAACCCTCCTATCGGGTCGCTAACGACCAGAGGTGTGTAACAGTGTATGTTTTTTTTCTTTTTTTCTGCACAACAATAATTGAATCTTTGATGACTGAATAAGTGCAATTGACATTTATTTAACAAGGTGTCTGATACACAATGATGAAGTGACGTTTCACTCATAGTTATCGCAGGCAGAAAACAAAATATTAGGAAATATCATCAGCAAAACTTGAAATGGCTCAGTGATTTACTGCGGAGCAAGTACTGAACACAATCAAATATTAGAGTCACTGACACTTGATCTGGTGAAGAAGCTGCCAGCGATCAAAATATTGATTTTGTAGATGTTGAAAAAGATAATTTTGAGAATATGTTTGATGGTGAATATGAGCCAGATGTTGAATGTACTGGAAATGAGCTCTGATGAGGACAGTGATGATAGTATAAAACATCTGCTCAACCTGAACCTTGGTGTGAAAGTGCTACACCACTGGCAAAGGAGCGTTTTGTCCACATATTTTCACAGACATTGACATGACTTACAGTCTCTTCCAATAGAGTTAGCAAGTTGCTAAGCTAATGATGCTACAAGCACATAAATACATTATGGGAAGCGCACAAGCCAGACGGGGTTTAAACTTTGTCGGCTTAATAATCAAGTTTTGTTTGAAGATGAAAAACGTATAGCACAATGTTCTCTCACCTTTCCTCATTTCTGACTAACACACTCACAATATTCAGAGTAGTCTTGCGGCTGTCAGAAAAGAAACAAAAGCTGCTGCTCTCCGTGTGTTTTTCTTGTGCGTTCATATTTAAATTGTGCTAGCTTATTTTTGTCTATTAGATCAAAAGATCTGAAAAAGCCCATTCATTTCATTTACCAGCCCATAGATCCTCCACTCGAAGAAATCAGTATAGAAGTGGACAAAAGAGACGCATTAAAACACCAGGTGTAAACAGGGCCTAAGATGAACACGTGCAATGCTGCTTAAAGAATTGGGCTAAAACGAGACATCCTAATAGGAAGTATTTACATCAGAAGCACACTTATGATGCCTAAAAATTGGTAACACTTTACAATAAGGTCTCATTTGTTAAAAGAACATGCCGACTTTTTGGGACTTTAGCTTATTCATCGTATCCCCCAGAGTTAGATAACTCCATACACACCCTTTTTCATCTTTGTGAAACCGAAACTGTCTGACACACCCACGGCTAGCCTAGCTTAGCACAAAGACTGGAAGTAAATGGCTCCAGCTGGCATACTGCTCCATAAGTGACAAAATAATGCCAACATTTTCCTATGTGATTTGTATAGTCACAGTGTGTACAATTAACAAGGTCATATGAGACAGGTTTCTTTTAACCGTATACATACTGGGAACTATATTCTCAGAAGGCAAAGCACTGCTACTTGGCGGAGTGATTTGGGGTTATTTTGTCACTTATTGGGAGCAGAATGCTAGCTGGAGCCATTTACTTCCAATCTTTGTGCTAAGCTAGGCTAGCGGTGTGTGCGTCAGACAGAGTTACAGCACACACGGAGATGAAAAGGGTATGTATGGACTTATCTAACTCTGGGGGATACGGTGAATAAGCCAAATTCCCAAAAAGTTGGCGTGTTTCTTTAACATTAGTTAATGTATTAACTGACTTGTAATGCTCTGGCAATGAGCAATACATTTGTTCCAGTACTTTTTAACTTTTGTATACATCAGTTAAGAAAAATTACAACTGTTCACTGTTTGTTCATGTTAGCTCACAGTGCATTAACTATAGAGTTAACAAATTTTTAAAATGTATTAGTAAATGTAGAAATTAACTAAGATTAATAAATGCTGTTGAAGTATTGTTCATTCTTAGTTCACGTTAACTAACGTTAACAAATGAAAGCTTATTTTGTTCCCGAAAAATCTCTTTGCGTTGTCATCTTATTCACTCATTTTAATCCATTCATTAAGACGTCTCATGGAAACGTCGATATTTTAGAAACATCTAGTCAAAGCAGAGGGTAACTAATGAAGTTTATGCACTTGATATTTTGCCCCTTTTCGATTTTTGTTTTCACTATTAGGACAAGCAGGTCTTACTAGACAGAATTTTGTCCCGTCAGCTCTTATACGGCAGCTACTCTGTAAAGCAATTAAGCAATTGATCTGGAGAAGACTCATTTTGTGCTTACTGTCCTGTCGATAGCTCAAAGGGGAATGATTTAGTCATTATTATTATTTTTAGCCCCAGTTCCACAAGAGTCTTACACACACGATATACAGGAAGTAAATGCTGTTTTATTGATTGTTTTGATTACGCAGGATGTTCTAATTTAGGACCAAGTCCAATCAAAACCCGTCAAAAAAAGGCTCAATGATGTTGTCGGTAGAAGTAGGTTACAGAAGATGCATTGGTCTTGTGAAGCAACAACCTGACATCATGTTGTCATAATTTCATGATGTATGATGTATCCAGCTTTTAAAGCAGACATTTGCTTGTGTCCGAGAAGACAAATCTCTGCTTCAACATCCACTTCCTTCTGCCTTACTATCCATCATCAAAATCTGGACTCCAAAACCTCCAGGGAGCAGCGTTTTGGAGGGTTATGCTGTCCGAGAGACTGAGAGGAGAGCAAACTTACTCTGACTTTGAGGAGGCCTGCGTGGAAATCCAAATGACATGAATGTTGGAGGTTGAACTGTATTGGTTTTAAAAGCTTACACACTACAGAAAGCTTTCATGGAAAGTTTGATGGATAGGAACGCACAAGAGGCCAGGTCAGGTTGAAATCGAGTGGGAATGTAGCGAATTGGATTTCCTCAAGGTATGTTTACACGAAAAGGAAAAGTTTTTCCTTCACGATTTTCTCGTACAGACGACAACTATATAAAAACGATCAGCGAAAACGACTAAAAACACTGGATTATTTATGCCAGGCCAGTAGGTAGAGATGTCACTTTGTAATGAAACACTGCGAGCCTATAGACTGAGCACGTAACATGCATGCCTATAATGTCACTGTTTTCGCAAATTAGCGTTACTGTTGTTTACACGGAGACAATAACGGTTTTGTTTTCACAAACGTGCACGTTGAAACCGGTTTTCAAATATTTCAGGCCCCCAAAACGCTGTCATGAAAGAAAAAAAAACGCATAAAAGTTTTCCGTTTTCGTGTAAACGCCACCTGAAATAACGCTCTATATACTTGTCACATACTATGGATATGCTGTGTTCCATTTACCTCGGAATAGGGATGTCGTAGCTGGGAATGACGTGACACCAGAGTTGATCGTGGTCGGAAAACTAAGATGGAAGTGTCCAGGCAAATCTTTGCTCGCTCTTTCGGAATACAAACACATAACAAAGTGGTATTTTGCACAGATAATGCTGATGTATCATCTCATGTGAGCACCACTGAGTTTATCAAGACAGACAAACAGAAGGGCTAATAAACAATATATTACGACTGTTTTACTATGGTTGATGCGCTGGGCAGCCATCTTGGATTCTGAGTTTCCCAGTTGCAGCTCTGACTTGAGGGGGCGTTCCAATTAAAAGATCCTACTGGGAACGAGGAATTTCCCATATCCGAGGACGAATGGAACGCACCAATACTTCCCATTGTGCACCAAAAGCAGTACGTCATATAAGTATCTGACCAAGTATGATCGTAATCATTTGGGTTAAAAACAGAAATATGTGGTTTTAATCAGGGTTATTATCTTTAACTAAAACTACTAAAACATGAATAAAACTCAAATAAATTGTATATTAGATGACAAACTCGAAAATGGGAAATGAAGATTAGAAATCTTGCCTTGGCTATCAGCTGAATTAATTAGAAGTTTAAGCACAAAAAGGACTAACCGGAAATTTTAAACTTAAAAACTAAAACTAAAACTGAAAAAAAAAAAAAAAAACTAAATAGTAATATATTTAAAAAAATGAGACAAGCACATAAAATCAAACTATAAGTTAATTAAAATGAAAATATAAAAATAAAAGCTGCAAAAAAATGAATAAAACTGCAATACATAATACTAATATAACACTTGTTCCAATCAATAAAATATAAAATAAAACATGGCGTTCCGAGTTAAACACAGTGTTAGCTAGAGACTCAAAATCATTGCCCTACAGAGTGTGAACAGTAGATTAATTAATCTCTTTTAATTAGCCTCGTGAGCTTGGGGCCAAACCATTTCAACGTAATTTGTTCAGATCATATCCTCCAACCAATAATAATCCTTCAGAGATACTGTTCACTTCACACTGGCTTCAAGGCAGCCTGGGATATCTGGGTAAACACAATAGCTATTCCTAAATGATAAGGAGATGAGAATAAATGGATGTTGGGGATAAAATGGGCCTGAAGGGATATACGGCTAAAAAAAATCAGTCTCTAGCCCCCTCTTGGTGATTCTGACAACCGACACTGTGATATGGTGGTAAATATTGAATTTCCATGCTGCTTGAAGCTAGTTAGTTCTGGTGCTGGTTTTGAAGCAGGAAAACGAAGCTGGTCAACCAGTTTGGACTTTCTGAAGATGCTAGGTTGAAGCTGAAGTGGGCGCCACATGAAAGGGGGCACTAAAATCATATTTTCGCATGCTGTAAAACCTGAATATAACCAGAAGAAAAAAACAATAATAACACAAAACTATATTTTTAAATGAGTTTGTATGCTCAACATACATAAATATCATCATCACATCCCAACTAGATTCCTGTAGCTTATTCTGCAACAAAGTGAAAGCTCATTTAAATTCTTGCAGCTTTCTGTTCTGCAGACATTGAAGAAAGTGTGCCGACTTTAGTCCATCCATATGCAATAAGTACTGAATATTTTAAAAAAACATAACACTGGAAGCAGAATATACAGTTGTGCTCAAGGGACTTGATGGCAAACTTTAAGACAGTACCCTGGCTATTTGCATTTTTTTTTAAACTATAAGACTAACTATAACACATGATTTCATGAACTTTTAAATCAGTGTATACACATACTTGACTGCAAAAATTCCAGCAGGAAAGGAATAATATAATATAATATAATAAATATATATTTATAATATATATATAAAATAACTGTTTTCTATTTTAATATATTTCAAAATGTAGTTTATTCCTGTGATCAAAGCTGAATTTTCAGCATCATTAGTCCAGTCTTCTGTGTCACATGATCCTTCAGAAATCACTCTAATATGTGGATTTGATGCAACAAGCTTTCTATTTCAGTTAAATGCTTTTCTTTTCAACTTTCTATTCATCAAGAATCCTGAAATAAACATGTAAATAACCATTTTCAACACTGATAATAATCAGAAATGTTTCTTGAGCAGCAAATCACCATATTAGAATGATTTCTAAAGGATCATGTGACACTGAAGACTGGAGTAATGATGCTGAAAATTCAGCTTTGATCAAAGGAATAAATTACACTTAACTAAATATTCACATAGAAAACAGCTGTTTTAAATTGTAATAATATTTCACAATATTACTGGGTTTTGTTGTTGTTGTATTTTTAATCAAATAAATGCTGCCTTGGTGAGCAGAAGAGACTTCTTTTAAAAACATTAAAAATCTTACGGATCCAAAACTTTTGGCTGGTGGTGTGTGTGTGTGTGCGTGCTTGTGTGTGTGTGTGTTAATTGTAATATTATAATTATTTTATACATTATGTTAGAACATTTTGCACGTTTCTAATCCGATTTTTTTTTTCATATTCAGTGTTTAAAGGCCACCTAAATTGCCTACTGGTTTGGGCTGATTGTGTCTCTATTGCGCTTGTGGGTGTTTTTGTTGTTGTTTTTATAGGGGTTAAAGTTTGTGTTTTCTACCCCCCAACAATTGGGCCCCTGCCAGCATCCAAAACACATCAAGCTGCTCTTTTCAACAGCAGCCTCTAAATCACTCAACACATTTATCCTCTTGACAAATGTCTCATGCTGTTAATAAAGTAAGGATGGATTTTACAATGTCTTGTTTGACGCAAACTCTCAGTGCCATTAAGGAAGGCGATTATCAAATATGGCGGATTGAGGCGCTCCTGTTGGTCGACAGTGAGGGGGGCAGTTGAGCGCAGAGGTGAGGGAAGAGAAATCAGCTGGGAGCTAATCTACCGCACTGCGCAAAAATACACAATCAAATTAATCTCTTCCTCTTCGCAAATCAATTCCATGGATTCCCACGTGTTTCCCAGGGAAGGATTTTCTTTAAGAGAAGGTCGAGATGTTTCAGTCTCCATCCAGAAGATGAAGTAAGGAGAAACTAGAGATGGCAATCCAAGTGATTGTGTGTGTTGTGTGTGTCCAAGCGGTTGGGTTACTTTAGGCATCAGAGGTAAACACAGAGTGAGTCATTCCTCAAAGAATGACAGGTGCATGAAATATGTCACTTCCTGTCCACATCCCATTCCAAGAAAAGGCCTCCTTTCATGTCCTTACTCACAAGTTACATAATAAAGTGCTTAAAAACACATTGTTCCATACATCATCTGGAATTTCAGGTTGGAAAATGAAGTTCTAGGATCGAATCGACCTGAAGCAATTACACGGAACACGGCGACAATCACTTTAAGTTGTTTTCTTCAGTCCCATAAACTTGAATGATGTTTTCCTGTATGGCCATGAATGTGCTTCATATGAACATCCATCGGAGTGACAGTAAAGGACAACCTTGCCTTTTCTGGAATGACACACGTGGAAAACATAAAAAGGCCTGATGTCACATAAAAATATGTGATGAAGAAAATCTCACTGACATTGAAGTTGTCTAGAGAGAAGATCATGACAGAGACTTAAGAGTGGGCTCTTTTAACTTCAGCCAATAATAAATAACTTATAGCTGCCACCCAGAACACTTTAGCAACCAGCTAGAAACACTCTAGCAAGTAGTAACCACCCAGAACACCTTAAAAACTAACCAGAACACCCTAGCAACCACATAGCAATATCTTAGCAACAACCCACTCAGAAATCTCTCTGAAATGGTTCAGGTCCTACTTGAAAGGTAGAACTTTCTGTGTCAGCTGTGGAGATTATGTGGCCTCCTCTGCACCTCTGTCTTGTGGGGTTCCACAGGGCTCAATTTTAGGCCCTCTTCTCTTCTCTCTTTATTTGCTCCCTACTTAGGAAGCATGGTATGTCTTTCCACTGTTATGCAGACCATAGTCAGATCTATAAGCCTCTAAAAAAGAATGAAACTGTTGGTCCATTACTTAAATGTCTTGATGATATAAAGGCCTGGATGGCTCTTAACTTTTTAAGTTTTAACGAAAGTAAGACAGAAGTTATGTTTTTTGGCACCCCTGGAACCCCTGTGTCGATCTGGGTTCCTTGAGTCAATATATTAAGCCAACAGTCACTAACCTAGGGGTTAAAATTGACCCTGACCTTAAGCTGGACAGACAGATGCGGTCAGTGGTTAAAACAAGTTTTTTTTCAATTGAGGCAATTGGCCAAAATAAAGCCATTTCTTTCAAAGCAGCATTTTGAGACAGTAATCCACGCCTTTGTTACCACTCGGTTGGATTACTGTAATGCACTCTATGTAGGGGTCAGTGGGTCCTCTATTGCTCGTCTCCAGATGGTGCAAAATGCTGCTGCACGTCTTTTAACTGGAACACGTAAATACGAGCACATTTCCCCTATTTTATCCTCACTCCATTGGCTGCCTATATATCAAAGGATCCATTTTAAGATTCTTTTATTTGTGTTTAAAGGTCTAAATGGTCTTGCCCCACCTTACATCTCTGAGCTGCTACACCCCTATAGGCCCACCCGTTCTCTCAGGTCAGCTGACCAACTGCTCCTAAGTGTGCATAAAACAAAGCGCAAGCTAAAAGGGGACCTTGCTTTTGCTGTGATCTACCTTTGAAAATTAGACAGGCATCATCATTGTCTGTTTTTAAGTCTCTTCTTAAAACTTATCTTTATTCTTTGGCTTTTGGTAATTGAAATTGATAATCCAGGTTTGGTTATATTGATTTTATTGGTTCATTGTATGGTTGTGTATTGTTTTGTTTTATGTTTTTTTTATGGCTTTTTATGTATTCATGTATTGTTTTTACTTCATGTATTGCAACATCATAGCAATATCTTAGAAACTATCAACTCAGAACTCCTAAGTAACCAGCTAGCAACACCCAAGCAACCCCCTAGAACACCCTAACAACCAACTAGAAACAACCAAGCAAGTAGTAACCACCCAGAAAACCGTAAAAACTAGCCAGAAAAGCCTAGCAACATCTAAGCAACCACCCACCCAGACTCACTAGTAACCAGCTAGCAACACCTTAGAAACCACCCAGAACACCCTAACAAACAGCTAGAAACACCTAAGTAGTAACCACCTAGAAAACTGTAAAAACTAGCCAGGACACTGTAGAGATACTAGCAATTAACCAGAACACCCAAGCAATTGCAATATCACCCTAACAACCAGCAAGAAAACTGTATAGGAGCAATTACCCAGAACACCCTAGCAACCAAATAGCAACATCTTAGCAACCACCCACCTGGAACTCCCTAGCAACCAGGTAGCAACACCTCAGCAATAATCTAGAAGGCCCTACCAACCACCCAGAACACCCTAGCAAGCAGCTAGCAACACCCTAGCAACTACAAAGATCCCCCTTGCAACCAGCCAGATCACTATAGAGGTAGGAGCAACACATATCCATATATTCTCCCTGTTTGACAGCGTGCAGTGCTCTTTCAAAGCGACCGCTTGATACGGCATGAAAGAATAAGTTCTGTTATGTAACTTGCTTTAGGACGGTGAGACTAATGCTTTTGTGTAGGCCAGCATCCCTCAGAGAGCAGCTTGAGCAGTGAGGTCACCGTCACACAGTAAAACTCTGCCCTCTACAGGACGAGCCCATTCACACACACAAATCAGCTTTAGAGGGTGCAGAGGTCATTCCCTCATCAAAGCATCATAAACACAGCTGTGCTTTTATTATGCTATGTTGTAATTTATGACTAGATTGGTTATGTAGGTTATAAGTGAATAAATAAATAAAAAAGAACAGCAGAAAAATAAGCTTGAAACAAGACATTGTGAAGAGAAATGAGTTTTACCTTGAGGCAAATGGTTCCGCACACCCTATATGTCCTTCAATAAGGCAAACTGCCTGGAAACGCACTGGGCAGGATCAAAAAAGGAGGGGAAAAATCAAATCGCATTCACCATGAGCAGGAGTGTGTTTTTGAGTGTGCAGTCTGTAACCCACGGGTTTGCCTGGATGAGGAGACGCTATGGTCTCAGCAGCATATGGCGTCTCAGCGGGAGCTTCATGCAGATCTCACACACGAAACACAACACAAACAAGCCAAGCCTGACACACACTCACACACAGACTAAAGTAAAGGCTAAAATGACAAAACATCAAATAAACAAAGAGATTGAGAATGTAGTGAATGAAATAAACGTGGCCATGGCTGAAGTCCAACAGATTTTTGGCCAAACACACACACACACACACACACACACACACACACACACACACACACACACACACACACACGCGATCCTCAGGCGAAATTATAATGCACCAGATGATGAATTCTGGGGTGATTCCAGTCCAAATGCTCGTCTCATGTTCATGCCAGTACTCTTGTTAGTGGCTGTTGACCAGTTTAGGTTTTAAAATGACCACTGACAATATCTAGAGGGTGGGATGGCCTTATAGCAGAAATAATGCCAAGATACAGCTTAATGTAAGGTAACATAATGTATATAAAATTGCTAAAATCAAATGCACATGTATTTAAATTGTACTTGAATAATCAAACTATTAATATAATATTATTTTTAAATTTACATAAAATTAAAATATATTTTTAAATAATTTCTTTTTAAAGTTTTTTTTTACCATGCAGATATCACTGAAATATTTTTACATTATTTTTAATAAATAATATTTA
Organism: Meda fulgida; assembly: GCA_030578275.1. NCBI lineage: Eukaryota > Metazoa > Chordata > Actinopteri > Cypriniformes > Leuciscidae > Meda > Meda fulgida. The sequence continues at coordinate 11,714,952 of CM060640.1, read as the reverse complement.
CTATAATTAATGTATTATTATGCTTTGTCCCTTTACTTTATAATATAATATAATTAGTATGATATAAATTAGCATTATACATTATATATATATATATATATATATACACACACACACACATATATTAATATTCATTTCAATATTAATTAAATTAATATTTTTATATAATATAATATAATAAATATACATACATATTAATATACAACATTTACAACAAAAATGTATACATTTAAATTAGTATTATTTTATACGAACTTTACACTATGAGAAGAATTAATTTATTTGTAATTGTTCATAAAACCATGCTGACAGTATACATTGTCCGATTGAACTGAATATAAATTGGTACAAAAAAAATGTATGCACAATTTGCTGAGAAATGATTTTGCTCATATTTCAGGAATAAGGTGCAATGACATCAGAGGTGATCATTCACACAAAGACATGTTCAATTAAAAAGAGAAAATGAGGATAGAGAAGCACTCGTATATGGCGGGAAAGCATCGCTCAGTGTGAGCGTTTGTGTCTGAGATCTCCAGGGGCTTTAATAGCACTCAGCTGAGGAAGCAGAATCCCTTCCATTACACCAAATGAACAACCACACGGGCTGGTGGGAGGTCAGCAGTAAACGTTTAACTGAAGAACTCACCAAAATACTCATCAAATGAAACCCGTGTCACAGTGACAGTCACCACCCACTAGACACAGACTTTAAACAATATACATGAGAAGTTCAAAAAGAAACGATTCATTTACGTTTGAATCTAATCTGTGTTCTGACTGCTCATCAATAACTGATCAATAGCATGAGTCATCTGACCACACGCCAGAGATCTGAGATTGATTAAAGATCAAGCCCACAAGCTTCATTTGATTTTTGTGTGTGGACCAGTCTACGTTTGCAAAGCGCTCACACCTGAGCCACGGAGGCGTGTTGATGACTGTAACCCATCTGATCTTTTGCCCTTAAACTGGGCCTGGATTCCTTCAGCCATGAATCCAGCATGCATGCCAGTATCATCACTGGGATTTACATCTGAGCTCTTATGTTTACAAGTTGATCACAGAGAGCAATGTGGGCATTCATGAAAACAGTGTTATTTAGTATCAGTGATACACTATTATAGTGTTTGTTAATATGTTGAATTAGATTTTATTTTTTATATATTCTGCTTTAGTAATTTGAGTGTTTTACATGTAGGCTATGTATAGTTTTCATATTTCTATATAGTTTTTATTGATTTTTTAGTTTAAGTTATTTTAGTACTTTAAGTTCTCCAACTAGCTGAAATAAAATGTTTACGTTTTTTTAATATATTTATTTTATATATTTCAGTTAACATCTATTTTGTTTTAAGTAAAGAAAATGTTTTTTTTTGTAAATGTTTTTGTTTTTAGTTTTAGTTAACGGCAATAACCCTGATTAAAAACCCTAACCCCAACCCATAACTTTAAATCAAAAATAGTTTGTATGATTAATCAGCTCTTAAAAAATCATTTGAGAATATAAATCTCAGTGTATTTTTTATGGGGGATAAAACCAGCATAAATAAATAAATTAATAAAAAATGACAGAAATGAACACATTCATAAATTAAATTTAACACACAAAAACAAATATATATATTTTTATTTATCATTTACAAGTCAATGTATTATTTTCATTTATTATGAATATATTGTTTCTGCTTTTATTTTCCCCCCTAGATGTGAAAGTGGGAATATCATTTTATTTGACAGGTTTTGTCCTCCACAGGTATTGATGTGTGCTTTTATGGCAGACCAATGACCTTCACACGTGCCGTTCTAGAACACCTGGAGGACAAGGACTGGATCTCTAGATTTTATCATCAGGAATCAATTCACTCCCTTTTTCTGAAATTGATTGTAGACAATACAATATGTTGTTTAAAAGGAATTTGAAGGGCTAAAATAAGACATTTAAGACTCTGAGGCACAGAATAAGTTCTAACAAAGAATGCCATCACAGAACACATGCTGATCTATTTGGCATGAAACAGTCGACAGCTTTCTTACTAGAATAATTCCTCAGTTATTAGATGGCTTCTTCTGCAATGGCGGATTCTGTACCTCAGCTGCCACAAAGGGAAGTGTGTAGTTAATAAGATCCTTGGGTATCAATAAAACCTAGTTACTTTTGTCCTTGAAATCTTGTTGACCTGCGAGCTGACTGAAGTGTTTACTTTCTTAATGGCTATTTCTCAAAGGAATTGGTCTATTGAGTCAAATCCTTTAAATGATTCAGTCAAACCGATTCACAGATCGTTGGGCAATTTTACTACAATGACACGTTTACTTTCAACTGGAATTACACGCTATTATCCGGTTTCATAGGTCTATTTTATTTGAAAATTGGCAGTATGAAATATAAAGGAAACAAATAATTTCACCTAAATTTGATAATGTATTAGGATGCTAAAACAGAAATTGAATCCAATTTTACACGACAATGTGCTATGATGCAGAAAATTCCCTTAGTTGGAGTTTCTTTGAAAACTTTTAGTATGCACCGTGGTCTTACATAATCTTAACAGTTGATGTAAAAATTGGCCAATATATACAGTATTGATGGTGACATAAATAAGGACTGGCAGTGGAGTCAGCAAGATCCTATTACAGAGCTGTCAGACTGCAGGCTATCATGGAATAAAAGGAACTATCACCAGTAAACCTCTAGACTAGCTGTGTTTCAATCCAAAGTTGTCAATTTAACTTATGCGCAAAATTTTGCAAAAATTGGTGCAAAATGTCTTTTTTGGACGTCATAAATGACTTGCGATCTCGGTCGAAACGCAATAAACTCTGTCATGGTATCTTGTGTTCGGATGCTGGTGTTTAGGAAGGAATCGTGCGAGACGTTCTGGGAGGATATTATCCCCAACCAATTTGAAGACAGACTTTGGCTCAGGCGTTTCAGAACGATCAAACCAACATTTGAAAAGCTGTGCGATACGATTGGTCCACTGGTTAGTCCAGTTATCCAATCACATACACTGAGGCAAAGCCACGCGAGTTGTGCATTGATTAATTTATTCGGTAAATATGTTCCTATCGTAGTTCATTCACATCTTCTTATCAGATGAAAAACCAGCAGCCTCAATTAAGCACATCTTGCCGTTTCCATCCAGCATTTTTTAATACGATATCCCAAAATTCACACAAAAAAAGGTGGAAGGAAACAATATCACAATATACCGCAATACAAAAATGCAAAAATATGTATTGTGGATAGTTTGCCCAAAATACAATTTCTGTGAGGAAAAAATTCAAGTTTTCATAGTTTTAGAATATTGGAATATTTGTGGGTCCTGGTAATGCCAACACTCTTTTATGTTACCAGTAAAAAGTGGCCTACATTATTTTAAATATACAGTATCTTATTAGTGACAGAGTGCAAGGCATATTCGTCTAAAATAATTCTGTATTTTCAGCTGCAGAATCATGAATATTTTTATTCTGGTGTCACCATTGTCCTGTGCATTTGGTTATCAACACCAAGTCGAAGCCTATTCATTTACACAAACAATGTAATCCCAAATGTAGCATTTTTATCAACAGTAAAAAAAATTGTTAACCTTTTATCAAATGTCTTGGAGTATTGCAATAATATCGTTTTGGGAGTTCAGTATCGTGATATGTATCAAATCGTGACATGTGGATATCGTTACACCCCTAATCGCATCTTATAGTACTAGCATCACATTTACGGAGCCATTTTTGGTAAAGACTTTTAACTGGGGTCAGTAATTTTAGTAGATTTATGAAGTCAGTTCCCCTCACCTTCCTACAGGTTGTTAAAAACAATGACCTCACTGCATAGATGAAACAACATTTCATAACTGCAATAGTAAGCACGTGTGGGCTTTTACTAGAAGTTTGTGTATTATCTGCAGACAGATTTCTTGAAGCGCTGCGCCATATGTTGAGGTTTGAGGGACACACGTGGTCACATGGACCTCTTGATTCTCAGACTCTGACCCGACAGCTGGATCGCTCTCAGCGGGACTCCGGTAAACCAACCATCCTAATGCACATGCATATACACACAACATTAACACACCACCACCAGAAACACATGAATTCAGTACTCCATGCTAACACTAAACATACGGACAACCAATATGCAAATCACAGAACACACATACACTGCACGTGCGTTTCTGTACTGTAAATGGGGTTTCACAGTAGGGAGGGCTGTTACAAATGTCCTCTAACAACCATTTCTGCACACATGCACGCTCTGGAATGCACGTTCAGGGTCACCGTGTTCCGAACACACACACAAACACGTCTGATAGGGGGGAAATATTACATTAGCAATGGGGTGAATAGCTTGAAATGTTAAATTTTAAAGTAAACGTTTGTCAAATTTGACACAGTCCGTCAGATAATGTGCCAACACTGTTACTTTTTTGAGGCTTGTCTCAACATAAATTAAATTAAATTTAGCCTGAGATGACACAGCTCCACTTAAATTCACACATCTTAATATATGTTATTATAATATTATGTTCTTATAAAGGTAACAGGGTTGAAAGTTTTACCATTTAATTTGAGATTACATGGTGTGTAATATCATGGAACTACTGTGTGTTAGTTAGAAAGAAAATGTAATGATGTTTCTGCAAATATTCACTTTTCAGTTATCGGATGTTTGCTATACAATTTCAAGGTAACAGGACTGGCATTTTAAAATTGCCTCGTACTGACGAACATGAAAAAGTGATCAAAAAAGAGGATGCTTGAACTTGAACTTGCTTGCACACTTCTGTAAATGGGTTTTCACTGTAGTTTTCCTTTTCTGCACACATGCACGCTCTGAAATGCACATTCGAGTGTGTTCAGGGTCACTATGTGTGGTATTTACTCACTTATCAGAACACACACGCCTGACAGGGTGGAGATATTACATTGGCAGTCGGCCAAATCTATATCAATCTATATAAAATGGATGCCAATTCCAGTTCTGACATGGTGATTTCTTAAAGTAAAGTCTTGTAAGCTTTTATACAGCTGCCTGTCAACTCTGTTACTTATGCTTATGTCTCAACGTAGGGCTTAATTAAAATAAATTGAGTTTGAGATGCCTGCTCAATGACACTTTTTAAAAATATTTTATATTTTATAATATATGTTAGGATATTATTTTCTCTTAGCAAGGTAACAGGGATGACCGTTTCACATTTTAATTTGAGATTAAAAAAGTTTACAAGGTCTTTGAAACACATCTTCAAGCATGTTCAAGGTAACTGTGACTGGTATTTACTCACTTATCAGAATACACATATAAACACATCTGAAATATAAAATGTGTCGTTTCCATTTTTCACAAATTTAAAGTAACCCTTTGTGATATTTTACAGTCTTTCAGAAAATGTGTCAACTGTCTGTCAACCCTGATACTTTTCTGAGAACATAATTATCTCAACATAAATGAAAAGGAATTTAGCTAGAGATGAGACAGCTCAATACAAGTTTATATGTTTTAATAAATGTTAGGAGGTAATTATTTCCTCCCAGCAAACACAGAACGTTCCCCTAACATTCCCGTATGGTTAACATTTGGTTATTTTTTTGGGAACCAAACAAGAACGTTCTAGGAACGTTCCCTGTAGGTTATTTTTATAGGTTTAATTTTATAACCTAAGGAGAACGTTCTGGGAATGTTCCCTGTAGGTTCTTTTTAGGTTCTATTGTTATAACCTAAAGGCAATGTTCCCATAAAGTTTCCAGAATGTTCCCCTAACCTTAAGGGAACGTTCTATTTACGTTAAGAAAACTTTACTGGATCACCAATAGGGAACGTTCTTGGGAACGTTCTGGGAACCAAAAACTAACGTTCCCAGACCGTAAAATTGTTAGCTGGGAGGGTTGACATTTTAATGTTTAATGTTGACAAACTTGCAAAAAGTGATAAAAAGAGAATACTTCTACTAACAGTCAACCCTGTTCCCTTTCTAAGGGATATAATTGTAATAGTTTTGTTCACAATGTCACAATGTGCTTATTAGAGGAGGTTATTTAAAAAAATCCACTTTTAAATCATCAAATGTTTTTGTTATACAAAATCAAGGTAACAGGGTTGACATTTTAATATAAAAAAAAAAGTGATTAAAAACCAGGACACCTCAACATCCTTGAAAGGTTTACTTGAAATGATGATGCTTTTACGAAAACTGTTCTTTAATTTATGAAACAGTTCATTACTTTAAAAAAGGGGAAATATAATGATAACAGGGTTGACATACAACTTGGAGCTACAAAGGTTTTTAATAAGACATTATACCAACTAAAATCTAAATATAGTGACAGTATAAAATATTTCCATATATTGTGTTTTCATTAAAACATTCAGTTTACATTTGCTAATATAGATTGAGTTGTTGAAAATACAGGGTGGAAACAGGCCAAGAAAAGGCTTCTTTGAGATGAAAAAAGACAAAAAAATAAAAAACATACAAGCCTAGTATTATGATTTTTAATGTTAATCATTTTTTTAGACAAACGTCTATGAATAACAAAAACAGCACCTATTTTACAGAATGACCTGATGACACACTAAAACGCTCTAATCTCATCTTTCACTGACCAAACGTATACATATGCACACGCACACACACACACACAGCACTGTTCTAATGCCGCACAGAACAAAATGTTCTACTCCCACTTTCTCTCTATCCCATCATGCTCTAGGGATCCTCACGCCATAGTGTTGAGCTTCGAGCGTCACTCAAGATAACGTCACCCCGATCCGAAGAAAGAAAAAACACCTTCTCCTGTACTCATTCCTCTCCCGTTCTCCTCCTCTGGCTGTCTCCATGACATATAGGTGAGATACACCTCCCTCCCTCCTGTTCCTCCTCCTTTTTGTGTCTTTTCAGCCCCTGCATCCACCCCCTCCTTACAGTACGCACCTCATTCAAGGGTAGCCCCCCTCTCCTCACCCCTCACGTGTGGGGACACCTCTGTCCCCATTCCTATCTTACCTTTCTCAGCCCTCTCACTCTCTCTGCCTCTCGCATAGATCTCTGAATATGCAGATCGGTTAACTGCAGTCTCGTCTCCGCTGCAATTGCAGCTGCAGCACTTTTGCCACACTGAGCAGGGCGCTAAGTGCTTACGCTGGTGTTTTTTGGCGAGGACAGCAAGCGCTCCTGTTCACATACTGCAGCCTAAATGTGTGCCACTATGTGATTTTTTTTTGTTCTAAAAGGTCAGATTAGCATGCTAACAACAGATTGACATGTAACTGATCAAGATATAATATATTTCACATCTGTTCTTGTGAGCACTAGGTTAGGAACTATTTTGGAGTATTTAGCTAAATAATTTCTGTATTTAATAGCACTCTTTGGATTAGCTTTAGGATTAGCATTAGCGTTGTTTGCCGACACCTCCATGTGTTTTTTGCAGCAAAACACTTTTTCAGACTGCAGAACAGCTGAGAGAGCCAGAAAAATGCTGCTCAAAAAATATATCGCGTACGTGTCCCTTTGTAATCATGTCCCTGAGATTATGACTGTAAGAACTGGCAAACAAAATTTAAAGGTACAGTACAACAAAAAATATTAAATTGTGTCATCATACACCATGTTGTTCCAAATCCATATGATTTTCTTTCTTTGTAAAGCAGCTTTTTTTGAAAAATAAACTGATAAAAAAAAAATTGTTCAGAGAACACCTCTTTCCATATAATGAAAGTGAAGGGGACTATTCTTTTTTAAAGGGTGTGGCGAACAGGACGGCCGAGGGGCGTGAGAGAACGGCGCGAGGCCGGTGGTGCGATTGCTAATGAGCAACACCTGTTAGGCACACCGGTCTCGCATCTCTCACGGAGGAGCGGAAGCATAAAGGAGGAGCGACGACGTTGATGATAGAGAGAGGAACAGGCCTGTATTTTAGTTGTTTTGTTTTTTGTATTTTATTTTAGCCAGCAGTCGTCCGCGAGGGGCTGCTGGCAGTTCTTATGTTTATTTTCGGTAGCCAGCAGTCGTCCGCGAGGGGCTGCTGGCGGTATTTTCGTTAGTTTGTTTTATTTTAAATAAACTATATTTTAATTGTTCGCCGGTTCCCGCCTCCTTCTTCCCTGAACATTGCTACACTGGTGCCGAAACCCGGGAAGAGGGAGGAACGCGCTGTCAGAGAGTCCTCGCCGGTGTGGGGAATCCGCGGTGCCATCGAGCATGGTGCGCGAGTCGCCGCCGCTCGCCGTGGGCCGGAGCCTGCTGCCATCCGCCGAGCGAGGGGAGGAGCAGGGAGCGGGGGACTCGCGGCCAAGGACGCTCGAGGCGGTGCGCTGGAGTGAGTTGCCGGTGGGACGGTCGAGCTCGCTGCCGGCCGCCTGGGTATTGGAGGGGCGGCTGCCATCCGGGAGGGAGAGGAGGAGTCGCCGCCGCTCGCCGTGGGCCGGAGCCTGCTGCCGTCCACCAGTGAAGGGGAGGAGCAGGGAGCGGGGGACTCCTACCGTCTGCCCAAGGCACCCGAGGAGCCGTCGCCGTCCACCGGGCGGCGGAGGAGCGTCGAGCCGTCCACCGAGGGCTACCCAGCGTCACCGCCAGGCACCGCGGAGGAGAGCGCACAGCTGGTGGGGGACCAGATGGCAGCGCGTTGTGGGAACCGGACCAATTTTTTTTTTTCCTCTCTCCCCTCTCTCGATCTGTCGCTCCTCATGCTTCCGTCTCCGTTTCCCTCGGTTTGTCTGTCCATACTCCCCAGAGATCGCCGCCGCCGGGGGGGGAGTAGGCACAGGCTCGTGGGTACCCCCCGGCCTGTGAGGGGCGATGGGGGTATGTGGCGAACAGGACGGCCGAGGGGCGTGAGAGAACGGCGCGAGGCCGGTGGTGCGATTGCTAATGAGCAACACCTGTTAGGCACACCGGTCTCGCATCTCTCACGGAGGAGCGGAAGCATAAAGGAGGAGCGACGACGTTGATGATAGAGAGAGGAACAGGCCTGTGTTTTAGTTGTGTTTTGTTTTTGTATTTTAATTTAGTTATATTTATTTTCGGTAGCCAGCAGTCGTCCGCGAGGGGCTGCTGGCGGTATTTTCGTTTGTTTGTTTTATTTTAAATAAATTATATTTTGATTGTTCGCCGGTTCCCGCCTCCTTCTTCCCTGAACATTGCTACAAAGGGTATACTTTAAAAAAAAGCACAATAAAAGTTTCATATGATTTGAGCAAAATTCCAAGTCATCTGAAGCCATACAATATCTTTGTATGACAGACAAGAATATTTTGACTTAATGACATACACAGCATTTTCCCCCAATCTGTCCAGCCCCAAACACCCTGACGCAATACGCCTAACGGTGCCTATTTCAAAAGACCAACTAATTTGTTTGTTATTTTGTATAGTTATGGGTAGGCTATATCTGAAATAGTTGAGAAAACTCAAATACTTAAAAAACCTAAGTGTATGACTCTTATTGACTCATTTTATAAAACATCAATTTTTAAAATGAATAGGGACTGGGGCTGTCAAGCTTCAAAAAGAAAAACAGAAAAGTGTTTCATACCACCACGTATAGTATGGTATTAATAAGATGCATGACACAGAATTTACAAACAAGGGATCAACACTAGCGGAATTCAAAGAGAATAACAACCGCAAAACACCAAGATGAGAACTGACAAGGAACTGGACAGAAAAGGAAGTATATATAGACATAGTGAACAAGGGAAATAAACAGGAAACTGGTGAACTTAATCATTAAGTAATGAGTAACCAAGGAAACTAACTATGGAACAGAGAACCCTACACTGAGGGTCTGTTTACACAACACCGTTTTCGACTAAAAACAAAACCTTTGATGCGTTTTGGTTGTTCGTTTACAGGACTACGGCGCTTTGGGTGCCTGAAAACACGAAGTTTTGAAAACGGGATCCAAAGTGCAGGTTTTCGATCTCAGTGTAAACAACAAAAATGCGAATCTCTGAAGACGATGACGTCACGCACATGCGTATTACGTGTTCAGTCTATAGTGTTACATCGTCATCTAATGGCCTGGCAGCAGAATACATGGTTTTTAGTCGTTTTCGCGGATCCCTGTAAATGGGGATCAATTTGACAGTCAAATTCCGTCTGTGCCCGGAAAACTCAAAGGAAAAACTTCTCAGTTTTAAGCATATCCTTGTCGTGTAAAAAAGAATATACAAGAAACCTAAACACATGAAAAAAAACACAATGAAACGGGGCTGTTTATACGACACCATTTTCAACTAAAAACGAAAAAAGTTTTATGCTTTTTGGCCTTCATTTACACGACAACAGTATTTTGGGCGCCTGTAAACACAAACTTTTGAAAACGGATTTCAAAGTACAAGCTTTTGAAAACAATACCGTTATACCGTCTCCAAGTAAACTACAAAAACGCAAATTTGTGGCAACGGTGACATCATGTGCATGCGCATGTTTATTACGTGTTCAGTCTATGGGCGCATAGTGTTTCTTTACAAAGTGACATTGGCACCTACTGGCCTGGCATAAGCTATTTAGTGTTTTTAATCGTTTCCGTGGATCCGCGTGAACGGGGATCATTTTGACTACGTTGTCATCTCTGTCCAAAACGTTTCCGTTTTTAGTAAATCGTTGTGTAAATGTACCCTAAGCCAAACAGTAACAAATTTACTCATTAGACACATGAACAAACATGGCTAATGAGTAGCTTTTTGTCATTTTGGATCTTGACAGTCCCAGTTCCCAATCATTTTCATTATATGAAAAAAAGTAACCAGGATATTCTTCAAAAATTCACCTTTTGCGTTTCACAAAAGACATGCTGTCATTTCATTTGGAACATCTGGTTGAGTAGATGATGACAGAATTTGTTTTTTGTGTGAACTATCCCCTTTATATATAACCCTTTTGTCCACACAAATCCAAGAGGATGATTGATTTTGCATTGCGAAAATGGCTAATGTGTTTTACAGTACCCTTAAAAAAAGCGTGGAAAACCTCGGCGGGGTTACTGAGGCGCAGCAAAATGGTAGTGATATCAATTTACTTCCTATAATAATTTCTGCTCCTGTGCCTTTAATATTGCCTTTCAAGGTGAATGAAAAGAATGAATGGAGTGATTGAATGGAGATGAGAGGTGGGGAGCTGATATCGGCAAAAAGGAGAGCAAGGAGACCGTCCACGAGATGAAGAGATGGATAGAAGGAAAGATTGGAAGAGAGAGAGAGAGGGAGTCTCACTTGACCAGAGTTATGTGATGCATTTCACGGAGCTGCATTTCTCCTTTGCTCCCTCTCTCTCTCTTTCTCTCAGCTATGCAGTTTTCTGCAACCTATGCACTAACAACTGATTCATGCTCTCCATGAGAGAGAGAGACCAGCACTCGCCAACACAAATGACAGCAGGATTGGGCACTCTGCCAAACAACGTGACTTCAAACACTCCAATTTTATTGCATGCACATGCATAAATCAAAGTCAAAACATCAGTGTTACAAATGCTTCAAGCGCAGCTTATTCGCCACGATATTATGTGTTTTCTTTTCACTATACAATCAATTACAGACTGATAAGATTAATTTCCTGCTCCTCCTGATTCAATGATGTTTAAATAATAGCCTAATGATAATAAAAAATGATAAATTGTTACATTTTTCTTAAGTTGATTTGCATGATAATATTTAAATATTTCTTCCTAGACGACAACAAGATTAAATAGAGCGCGAATGGAGACTTTTGCTAGATATTTCTCCTGAGAAAACATCCCCAGTTATCTCAGCGATGAGTTCATTACATATGTCTCCGCTAGAGTTTCAGAAGAGATCTCAGAGTCTCAACCTGTGCTCAAATTGGTATGGAGTCCATTGGGGGATAGAAATATGAGATGTGAGGAAAAATTTGATATTTCTGTCATGACAACTCTCTGAATATTTTTATCATGATAATGGATATGAAAATGTTAATGTATTTGGTCTTGGCGGAATAGATCTGCTACCCTGCTGCTGAATTGCTGCTGATCTATACAGGTGGAGCTGGGGAGGGGGGAGGGTTTTAGACGAACTCTGAAAGCGTGTTGCAAACATAGACAGTAAAAGAAATGGACACAGCGGCCACATAGATTTTAACGGAGAAAAGTGAAGCCAATTAGAAGCACTCACTTCCTAATGGCTAAGCGTACTGCGCAGGCTCAAACTGAGCTTGATGACGTAGATGTGACGTGAGCAACCTGTCTGACAGTTGTAAGTCTTCTAGTAGCTGTGCCAAGAGAAATCTGAATCGTTCCCTTCCGATTCTTGCAGAAACGGAGAGAGCGTGAGTAGGAGCTGTCCATGAGCTAGCAGGATCAACTTTATGACTCTCTATGGGCTTCTCCCTTGACTTTATGCCTCCACGTCCCCCCGATTGTTGCGAGCTTCTCCTCCTGTCTATACAGTGATTTCTCTACTGTGCGACAGAGAGTCGTGTGGTTATGACGCAATCGTTAGCCTATTTTTTACAAAAACGGCTTCTACGGTGCCATAAGGTAAGATACAAAGTAATGGAGCCTTTTATACATTGTCGTGTTTTTTTAGAAATAAATAATGGACAAATGAAGTCTTTGGACGCCTCAGATGTAAAGATATTCGCTGTCAAAGTGACGCCAAAATGAATGGGAGTCAATGGAATGCTAACAACAGGTGATGGTCTGACAGCCCCCAAGGGAAGCTTCAGTTTCCGGCTGATGGATTACCCCCTTGGTTGCAAACTGCTATAGTTAATGGTAACCAGCCATTTAAATGTTGAGCAAGCAAGATAATTGGCTGCAGAGGTGACATGAACCAATCAGCTTGTGCCAAGTAGTTAACACTGTAAATATAATCAGCTTGCGTTAAGGACCCATCAGCATGGGCCATCTAGAGTTTCATGACAGAACCTGGCATTTTAATGCTTTTGTATGGCGCCCAGCACATGGCATGCGGACAAAAAAAATATATATAGTGGCCATGAATTAAGAATTCACTCACTCGTTTTAGTAAATCATGGTGACGTTGAACTAATTCATTCCATTGTTTTGATTTAACTAAACAAAAGGGAATCAAATTAGTAAAATGTGCTGATGTATTAAGTCGTGGGATCAATTAATAATTCATGAAAAAAATGTCCCACGTCACATGCGGGGCTTTTGCAAGCCAACACAATTTTTTTCTGGGGAACGAAAAAGGTTTGCGAGTCAATGCAAAGTACTCTGGGTGCGCAAAGATTTTGCTGGCAAGCACAAATTTTCTGGAGAAAACTCAAACGTTTTCCAAGTGATCACAAAATTTCCCAAGAGAAGGCCAAAAGTTTTGTGAGCTAACGAACAATTTCTGGGGCAAATGCTACATTTTTAGTAAAGTTTCTGATTTGTCAACCCCACTGAACATACAATCAGCTTAAACCAGCCTAAGATGGTTTGCTGGTCTTAATTGGTTTTAGCTGGACTTCATTTAACCAACTGGTCTCCCAGCCTGAAAAAAGAATGGCACTAAGACCAGCTAAAACCAGCAAAGACCAGCAAATCATTATTGGCTGGTTTAATATGGGTTTTTTTCAACAGGGAAATATTTAAACCAGAAGCCAGAGATCTCAATATGAACCACTATTTCTCAATAAATATTTCCAAGATTAAATTACTTTTGTATGCTAATCATCTAAGTAGCCGTGCTCGCTAAGGCAACCATCACTATTTCATTATTGTAACAATAAAAACTGGCGCATAACTCACCTCGCATCATGTGACCAATCTGAACGATTCCTCAAATGATGTGCTATACTTTTCTAACCAATCAGGCATTAAAATTTTGTCTGGTGGATAACAAAACGGAGAAAATCATTGTGGACTGGTACAGTAAACAACCACATTTAGGAACCAACAACCAAGCAAAGCTAGAGCAAATACCTTGGACACCTTCGCAAGCGTATAGCAACAGCCTAGCAACACCTTAGCATTGTGGCAGACACATTTTTATTTTTTCAAGGCCCTACACTCTCTGCAGTGGGTGGCTTTTCTCTGTTCTGTCTTTCAGTAGATGGAGTGGCAGCAGTAGAGAGGTCTTCACTCAAGCGTTGCTGCGGCATCATCACTCACTGTGTGCCGGAACGTTACTCTCATCAGCTGTGGCTGGCATTCGGGCCCAGTCAGCAACTTTTCTCTGGCCTGTGTACGTGTGTGTGTGTGCTCTGTTAAGGGAGAAATATGTACAGTAGTAAAGAGCAGGGACCAGGACGGTGGTACCCCCTTATTCCACTGCGATGTTCTGGAGAGGTGAGATATTGTAAGCACAGGCCGGGCAACAGCGTTTTAAAAGGGATTTAATGAACCAGTTCACTAAAGCCGACAGCCTTTGTAGAGGAAGCTTTGTTGAAATGCACATTTGCTCAGTCACTTGGCACTGAACTAACCCAGCCTCTTTAAGCCTGTCAATCGCTCCAGAGAAGCACCTCTGCCTCTGTGATATCAACATCTAGGCTGTGTTTCAAGCTCCCTACCTAGACAGTATCTTTTTAGGCACAGATTTGTTTGAATTAAATGTTATTTCTTAAAAGGCTAAAGAGAACGCAATTGGCAGAGACAAAGAGACTAATTTCTCAAGTCATTTGTTTCAAATATGAATCGTCAGATTGAGATTAGATGAGTGACCAATGAGTATCCAACAATGTTCAGTGGCATTTAACTTTATGTAAATGAGCAGTGACAATTTAAAAAAACTCCCACATGTCTAGCAATACAAGTGGTTCAAGTATAAACAGGCCTATTCAAATTGAATCCACATGGAGCATTTATATTTTAACTGAAAAAAAAAAAAACATCAAAGAAAAAATGTTCAACCAGAAAGACATGATTTCCCCCAGAATTTAAAAGTGAAAGGGACTCAAACAAGTGGAATTTACTCACAGAAGTCCTACTCAAAGCTCATTAGAATAATAATCATTTTAGAGTGCATTTCCTCTGAGGCGGCTTTCAATTTGTGAAACATCCTGACGCACTTCAAATCCCAAGTGTTTTATATGCAAACAGAAACCCACTCCGGGGTATCCCAGCGCAGGAATCAGATTGAGTAAGGTATTGCATTAAGTATGAGCCCGTGAAGTATCTATGAGTCATTCAGACATTTACACGGGGTGAACATGACGGATTCATGTAACATTCATGGTGGGAAATGTAATTTTCAGAGAATTTTAGATTTGTTGGATGAGAGCTGGGCAAAATACATAGCATGCAAGGAATAGTTCACCCAAAAAATGTAAGCTCTTTCATCATTTAACCACCCTCATGTAGAACTATTAGGGAACACAAATGTTGGTGTTTAGCAGAGCCTTTTCCATACAATGGAAGTGAATGGGGACTGGGGCTGTTGAGCTCCAAAATTTTCAGATAATGTACCAAAGAAAAGTCCCAATTATGGCTTTAGAACAACATGAATGTGAGTAAATGATTAGAATTTTAGGTAACACTTTAATTTAAGGTGCAAGTTGCAATTTACTACGCCTACTTACTATAGTAATAACAGTAAATTCAATAGTAATAACAAGTAAATTATGCATAAAGTAACTAACCCTAAACCAAACCCTAACCGTAACTCTATAGTAAGTACATGTAGTTAATAAATATTACTTAGTACTTCTCTGAGTAAGTACAATATAACCACTTCACCTTAAAATAAAGTGTAACCCAAGTGTTCTCTCCCTATCTCCCATATCCATTGTCTCTTGTTATGCGTTTATGAGCACTCGTGAATTTGTCTCCATCTGTGTGTTTGTTAATTTATGCAATAATTATGAATAATTGGACTTATACAATTGTGCATTTCATGGTCACTCTTGCAGAAATTCCCTAGAGCACCAATAAAGACATACTGGTACATGTGCATTTTCATAAACACACATGCACACACACACTTTTCAAATCTCTTCATATACATGCATACGTGCACCCTGAGTGCTGACACGCAATCTCACACACACTCACAATCTTAATACACACACACACACACACACACACACACACACACACACACAGACAAACACACCACACACATTCCCCACCCCCACCGCACCACACACAGAAGCATTACTGCAGTGGATGCAGTCTTTAACTCACGTTTGAGTCCAGCAGGTCGATGCTGTCCAGGCTCTTGCTGCGGTGGATTCGGCCCTTGATTCTGCGCAGGGATGGTTTGCCGTGGCCCGATCCCTCAGATTCATCCAGCAGAGAGACGGTTTCTGGGGTGGGGAGGAAGGCGTGGATCTTGGGATAGTAACTGAGAAAGTGACAGACAGTCCGTGTTAGATTGTGGAGTAAATTTAATCTCCATTAGAAAGATGAGCGCAACCAATGGATTTTCGTTAGTGAAATGGAGTGAAAAGGGTTTAAAATGCTTACACTGCAGGCCCGTATTTGTCTTTGTCGTGTTTGGGGAAGACCCTGAGATTAAAGCACAAGAGAAAGAGAGAGACTATTAATTTTCAGCAACAAAAAAAAAAAAAAGACAATAAAATCAATGAAAACAGACACATTTAAAGGGATAGTTCACCCAAAAATGGAAACTTCTGTCATTGAGGAACACAGAAAAATATATTTTGAAGAAATATTGTGTTTCACAGAAAAATATATAAAGTAATGCCGGTTTGGAACAATATAAGGGGGAGTAAATGATGACAGAATTCTCATTTTTGGGTGAACTGTATTATTTTTGATGAGAAAAGTAGCATAGAAATGTTACATTTCACCTTGTCATACATACATGCAGGAGCATCAAATATAAGACATTCAGATTATTTGCATTAAACTAGATAAGCACGAAGACATCCAAATGCGACAACATCTAAAAATTCAATTGGTTGAGCTAAAAAAGCATATGAAATGTCATACTACACCATACTGTACCATGTTTTTTTTCTGATGATGCACAAGTTTAAAATACAATTGGTAGGACTGGTTTGTTAAAGTAATATGCCATGTTTAGGTCGGATATGATGGAAACTAAGGAAAAAGAGTTGTAAGGGCTTTCATTTTGCTGTATTAATGCTGTAAAAATGCTGTAGGCTTTGTACATAAAACATTAAAGGGAGGCAAATTTGGTTACAAATGCAGTACATTTTACTGACTGGGGATCTGTTTTTACTGATCAAATCAGTTTTGTTTAAATTGAACATGAAATGACATTCACAAATCATTTTGCTTCTGCAGCGTGACGTATTTCAAAGCAAAACAGGATATTTGATGAAAAAAAGGGTATTGTGGCACACATGTCGTTCATCCTTTAGACACAAATCACCTACATTCATTCACACAAAAAAGCCAAAGTAAAGACCAAGCTTGGATAATATTGTGTAATCATGTCCCATCAACCATGAATGCACCCACAGCACACAAAACCAACAGTCCACACGAGCCCTACCGAGGCAAAATGCAGTGTTTGATGTCGATAAACACTCTATAATGAGCCATATTCATAATAATAATGAATCCACCCACATTTTATTTTTAAACACATTTAATTAATTCCTACTCATTAATAATTAGTGACCCATCTGCTCTGTCTGAACCCCAAAGTATCTTCCATCCACAGGATTTATTTATTATTCATGAAGTCTCATATGATCATGTCATTCAATGTAGTTATATTTCAGAAAAAAAAGACTTCGGACTTCGAAAGATTTCGGAAAGACCTGACCTAGCAGAGGTTTGGGAGAGGTTATATAATACACCATGAGCACATGGTTTACAGTAGCTGTTGTGGGATGTAAGACATCAGTCCCTGTACAGTAGGAGAGGCAATTTGAATGCCGTGTACCATAACCATTCGCACCACGTTTGTGAAGAGGATTTGCTGGAAAAACCCTGCAAAACGAAATTCAATACGGCAAATCTTCTGTTTCAATGCGCTGGAAGGGGCACCAATGAAAATGAGACATCATTTCCATATTAAGTGGTAGATTAACGAAGCCTCCTGGCCTGCTGCTAGCTATTGGTTTCCAAGAATATCATAAATGAGCAAGAATTGAAGAAGCGTTTAAAACATTTGTAATTTAGAGAGTTAAACGAGACCGGCAGAAAATGGAAGACTAATGAGAGGACAAAGACATTAAAGTGACAATGAGGTTGATGTTGGCCTGAGGAAACCGAGTGAGTCTCACCTTCAGTTCACCTTTATTTAAGTCAAATACATTTAATTCATCTGGGAAAGAGATCAAGGACAAAGTTTCTTGTATGTGCGCACATGTACAGAGTATACCATTAGACCAGACATAAACAATATGCAATGCAATGCTATGCCAAGTAAGACATGTTCTTGCTGGATCAACAAAAGTTGTTGATCCAGCAAGAACATTCCTGTCCAAAAACATAGTGCCACCCCTACCCCTATCCCTACCCCTAAACCTAACCCTACCCATAACTTATCTCTAAAACCAGAGGGAAATGATATGTGAATAACACTGATGTAAAAACACTTAACCCTGGTTGTTAGCCTAAACTTTTACATAAACTGTAAAGTTGTCCCTCAAGTCTGATTGGTTGATTGGAATGTTGTTCCAGGATCAACAAAGATGTTGATCCAGGAACATGTTGCACTTGGTGAAATCACGTTCACACTTTTAGTACTTCCATCCATTGCAAATATGCGATTCTAATTCTGGCATTTTTGCACATATTTTTCAGTTAATTTAATGATCTGTAAATGCTAATCATTCTTAAGTCACAAGCAATTGACATTTTGACAGTGCTAATTGGCTGATTGACACCAGAAAAACATTCACAGAGATACACTAGGGACTATCCTCTGAGCTGTGACGTGAAATAACCCAAAGTATACTTTTTTTGCATATGCTAGGGTATGCTAATAGTGCAATTGGCATATAGTGCAATTGGCGTATATTATGTACTGTGCGTACTGTACGGGTGCAGTACGTACATTTCTAACCGGTATACTTTGTACGCTCAGCGCTCACATGCACCTTCCTTTTTTGCGCTAATTAGTCTGTCCACAAGGTGGCAACAGTGGCCCGGGCCATTGTTTCACAGACGAAAAAGAAACAACACCACCACCAAACAACTGGAGACGCAACAACTATACATGCCCGTGATGATGGGCGCTTGTACGAAGGGAGATAAACGCCATTCGAGTTTAAACGAGTACGAGAGAGAATTAGTGCAAATGCTGGACAAGCTTGAAACTTTCGAGTGCACATGTTGAGCGCCTGCGTTCATGCACACTATCAAATGGAGTATAGCTATGTGTTCGGATGAAGGCATACTGTAAAGTATACTTCGGCCATCCGTGTTCTGCAACGGTCCGTGTGACGTACATTTTTGTCATCAGGAGGGTCTGCGGTATGGTACACGTACAATGACGCATATGCGAGTGATTTGAGAGCTTGAAAACATGCCGAACACATCCTTCTATGCTCAAGGCCAAGGAGTATACTTTGAAAGATTCAAATGTCCGTGAGACGGAGCAGAATACGGAAAATGACATATACCCTGGGCTCAGGGGTGTCAAACTCAGTTCGAGGGAGGCCACTGTCCTGCAGAGTGTAGCTCCAAAACACCTGGTTGGAAGTTTCTAGTAATACCGTCAAGCTTGATTGGCTGGTTGATTAGCTGCTTGATTAGGGTTGGAGTTCAACTCTGCAGGATAGTGGTCCTACAGTAACTGAGTTTGACACCCCTGCGCTATAAGCGTTCATGTCAAAACTGAAGTATACTTTTTGTAACGGACGTAGGCCAGTAAGAGCTGTGCATATTAACGTCACTACCCTTGCCTTAAGAGACCGCAGTTAAAATCCTGCTCAGAACGGGTTGAGTATGACCAGTTACATTTGGTTGCGTTACCCAGATGGGAGTGAGGTTCAGGAGGGTGACTGTAACAGCCAGTAAGAGCTGTGTGTGTGAACCCGCTCGGAGTTATTTGAGTAGGACCGGTTACGTTTGGGCTTAACCAGCAAAACCTTGAGCAGACTCATATATTTAAGGGGCGATATAGCTATCTTTAAACCATTAAACCAAAAGTGTTATTAATCAAGTATCTAGCTATACCTAACATGTGCAGCAAGATTTTCTTTACACTGTTTATCCACCATGAAAGTAATTCATCTGAAAGAGAAAAGTCCCCAGAAGGCTCCAGTCACATCCTGTTTAGTGGGAACCATTCTTCTGATCGATTTTTGAAAGCAGCATAGATGTATCCTTCGCTGCCTATGATTTCCCACAATCCTGTACGTTTGATTCGGTGACAGTTGAGTTAAAAGATAAAAATGGTATCTACTTAAGTCAATGCCTTATAGAGCAGCTGCCTAAGCTTTCATATGCAGCCATTTACAACTGAGTGTAATTGATTACAGCCACACACAAAAAAAGCCTTCGAAAAAGCCTATAATCAACTTGGCTAGTTTGTGCATCCACCGACCTCTTCCTACTGCATGTGCCTCATAAAGCTATTAGATATAGAAGCAAAGAATACTGCTTGATCAGCAAGTCAATATCTACGTTAACATTGGGCCCCAAGTCAGTAGAACAGTTTAGACACAAATAGGTAATGCTGACCACTACAACTAACATCAAAATTATCTTTGCTGCCATTATTACAAACGTTAATATGATTTTCTCCTCAGCCAGCACAGTATAGCCCAAGGGCACCAAAGCGAGAGCCAGGAACAAGTCAGTGCGTCCTGCTGAGGCTACTAGAGAGGGCTAGCAGGCTCTTGGTTTACAACCATCAACCATTAATGAAGTAAATAATCACTCTGGATGGAGATGAAAGTGGAAGGCGAAGACGTTTATTTGGCTTGATGGAGGAGAGGTACTCACAGAGTCTCAATCAGTGCTTTTCTTGTCTATTGGAGAGGAGGGGCGAAAATCGTGCGGGGAAAGCTAGAGATTAGCATGAAACGTGATCGAGATGCCTCTTCTGAACTCTGTGGCTTCCGTCAGTGAAACACGCACTTGGCTCACGTTTAAAAGAGTGTGTAAATGCTAAAAAGCATGTGTAAAGAAACCTCGGGGTGGGCAACTGTCGCCTATTTCATTACGCCAGGTTAAAGCTAAGCTCTGGAAAAGTTTGTATGACTGCGGGGGAAGTAGACCATCTGCTGTGTTTCCAAGACTCCTCTTTGAACTTCCCTTTTTTCCGCTCATCACGAGCGATACTGAGGGTTAAGAAATGTAATTTCCGTTAAATCTCTGGTAATGAACACTAAGGGTGGCCAGAAATGAAGAGCCCTGACAGAGAGTTTGTCTTCATGGTTTTAGAGGCATCTGACATTTTCTTTGATTGAAGATAAATGAGATGTGGTTTATTACAGTCACGTCCCACAGAGTCAACTGATAAAGTTACTAAATATTTACGCAGCCATGTTTCATATTTGAGGCAATCGTTTAATATCCTATAGCCTACAGCAAAAACCCGAAGCATGTTGCCTATCCATTATCATCCACAAGGGTCCTTTAAAGCAATCTTCACTTGCCTCATGAGAAGTCATTTCTGCTATACGTTTCTCCTTTTACCTCTTTTCCTGGATTGATCCTGACGTCTTCTGGGTGAAAGTGGACAGATTTTTAACCACAGGAAGGGAGGCTCACCTAGAAACAAATCGAATGCAGCAACTCTCAAAGACGAGAAATTCTTAAGCATTCTCTGGTCAGAATTCAGAGAAAACTCTCTAGTAATGTGAATGCTCATTCGTACTAAGTATGCAAAATGTGATATCCAAAATCTTTCAATTAATGACTGTCAAGAACATATCTGGGTAACATTCCACCCCAAAAACAAAAGAAAGGAATTCAATTTTACTTGATGCACATGAAGGCTATTTTTGTCCCCAATACCCTTAAATTGGGCACTATTTGAGGGGACATGCGAAACCATAGTGGACGTTATCTAGTGCACTCATTCAAACCCCAAAATGCACCACAATAAAGTGTACAACTGATGTAGACTCAACAGCTAGAGAATACCCATAATGAACTGTGAGGGTTGTGCCGAATGAATTCCCATGTCCCGCCAGTAGATGGCGCCTGCAGCTGGATCATCCATCCATCCATTTTCCAAACCGCTGGTCCAATGTGGTCCAATGTGAAACTAGCGTGTCAAAACCCTAATTAAACAGAGTTCAATATAAATATTTTCATTGCTGCTAGTTTGCTGTTTTTATTTATACAGTGGACAAATGTAGGGAATAGTGATTAGTGAATGAGGGTATAGGGGGGATTTCAAACACAGCCCATGTTTTATGTCTGTTTTGGGTGGGTTTTAGTTCCGTTTCCTGGGTTTGAATTAGTTTCTTTGGTTTTTCATTGATGATTTGCACCTATTGTTAATTTGTTGATTAGTTTGCTTTGGTATTTAAGCCCTGTGTTTTGTTCAGTTCATTTGTCTGTTCTTGACGCTTTTATCCAGTTGTTCTGTCCATGGTCTAGTTTGAGTATTCTATTTTGTTTTGAGTTCGAGTTTAATAAAAGACACAACTGCTGCAATTTTCATCAAGTTTGTTGCAACCAACGCTGACAGATGCACTGCATTGTGACATTACTTTTTGGTAAATTTCCCTCCACAGTTCTCGTTATCTTAATGTCATCTCATTACCGTAATGCTGGAAAAAACACAAAACCATAAAACAATTATTTGTTGTTATTTAAATGCCTTAAATGCCAGCTTTATCTAAAAAAATAAAAAGTATTTTGTACTACAGTATAGCAAGGTAAAATATACTGTTTAACATTAATGAGAATCCTTTATAGTAAGCAAAATGTGATGTCCACAATTCTCCCAGCAACGAATCACTGTCAAGCTGTTAATAACATGTCTGGGTCACATTTTTCACCGAAATAAAAACAAACAAACAAACAAAAAAAACAAGGATTTAAAGACATTCACACTCATCTCACAAAAATGGAAACTAAGCCTATTTTCATGACTATTCAAATGCTTGCAAATGCATTACGATTCCTTCCTAGTTCTCATTACTGTTATGCAAACTAAATTTTAACCATTTTAATTACCATAATGCTGAAAACAAAATGACCAATTATCATTTTTGCCATTGAAAACAAAATGGCCAACTGCCTTGTGACCAATTGAAATACTTTTTAAATCCTTAAAATTTTTATTTTTGTAATGAGAATAACCATTGAAATGCAAATATTCTTGGCTCCTTAATGAATTTTTCTTCCTCTTTTGCAAGTCACTTTAGACAAAAGCATCTTCTAAATGCATAAATGTAAATGTTATTGTAGTTTTCTTCTTCTTCTTGATATGGGGTGAAATGTGACCTAGAAATGATCTAGAGTTAAATATTTTATATCAGTTTGTTTAATTTACTGTAATGGCATTTTGTTTACATGTGACGCAAATCCCACAACAGCTGTGAGGTGAGAACGGTCCTGTAAACTGGAGCGATGTCATGTTTTAAAATCCATGAATAATTAACCGTAACTCAAACAAGCTGAGTACCAACATCCAAACATCGTAGGGACATCGCTCAGGGTTTAGGTGCCTCATCATCATACAGGATTTATGTGGATTGGCCAAGTTTTATAGTTATATGGAGCTTGTTGTGTTAAGTACCTAATCTCGACAGTAAATTACATTCACTTGCTTGGTTGATTTGTTGCTCTGATGTAGCACACGTGGCTCATCGTAATAGCTTCGGTTCTCCTTTAAGCGTCAACTATTGCGGTGTGCTGACATGAAGCAAAACAAGCTGACCTCAATTTAAGAGGAAAATCTTACAAAATAAACCTAACGGGGAGAGTAGGCTGCTACAAGAGCCAGGGGTACTTTTAAAGACAATGAAAACAAGATGAAAAATCTGGGTACTCTCAACTTGCTCCTAATTAGTTACAAATGAATTACCCAGCATGCAACACTCAAATTAGCAACCTTCACTGACCCCAAGGGGCACAAAATGCCAACGGCTGTTGAATCATTACCGGGCGACCATCTGCAAACAGAACTTTACTAAAAGCACTTTAAGGATAACAATTGCTACTTTTTTTTCCAATGCAATTACAATAATGACCTAATGTTTGTTATGCTAATTGCATGTTTTACTCTTACATTAGCATTAGAACATTTTCTATCACATTCACTCTATATTCCCTTTGATTTTTTTGCCGTGTGCCTCAGAGAATCTTTTTGCCCCATTAACCTCATACATGCTTAAAAATAAAGATTCCAAAAGAGGGTTTTCGAAGTGATCTCATAGAAAAAACATTTTTGGTTCCTCAAACAATCTTTCAGTAAACAGTTCTTAAAAGAACCCCCTTTTTAGCGTGAACTAATAATAATAAGAACCGTTTCCACTATAAAGAGGATTATGTGCAATGGAAAGGTTCCCTGGATGTTAAAAAATCATCATGGAACCATAAATGCCAATAAAGACTCTTTATTTAGCAGCTGAGTAAATCTGCTATATATGCCGAGCTCAGTGAACACTGAAAAACCCTGTCCTAATGATAAATCAACATTTCTCAACTTAAAATTCGATCTATAGTGAGCCTCTCCACAATACACTCCAATTTCCTGTTTATTTCAAGACTGCAAAATAATAAAAAGGAATATGATGACGTGTATGATGTCAAAAGTAGATGACACTGTGGAATATGGTAATTATGAGAATGAAATTTGATTAAATCCAGCTCTGACACAGAAAAATAAAATCATCATGGCCCAAAGATGTACATTGAAAGAGGTTTGAGATTAAAGAAAATCTCCAATCAATAATCAAGGTCAGGATCTTATTGAAAACCCATGGAGAGGATACGAGCATCGGTGTATGTTGGTTTTTTGTATACTGACCTTGTGAAAATCGAAAACCTACTGACCTGCCGTGAGTCTGGAGGTGACATTCATGCTTGTCTCACATGAAAATGGAGATAGCTACCAATACAAGTTAATTAACGGCTGCGTCGTCTATTCAACTCAAAGTGTAATCCTGTAGCCATTAAAGAAGCATAATAAGAAGTGCTGGAGGAGGCACACAGTGACCATTATGAATGGAAATGAATGAGGAACTTAACAAGAACACACAGTGACAATGACAGAAAACACACACAAATAAATCAATGCAAAGAAACACACGTCCATGCCTTAACTTTTTATTTAATTTAAAAATTGCACATAGTAGACATACACATATGAATGATGTAACATGCTTGGGTTTGTAGTAGAGTGAATAATGAATGAAATGACACACTAGTGAAAAGGATTACAGTATGTTGACTACACAAAAAAGCCTTATGAACACAAGCCTGGGTTCAAACTTTGCTCACGTAGCCTGCATGCGGCCAACAGGATTTCCGTATGTAACATTTACATGGTTATAAAGTAAATGGACACGACCGTCTTTCTTCACAGCAAGCTGCAATGCCGAATAGCCCCCTCACACATCCATACATATATATATATATACTCACCACATATGTTTTCTGGGAGGCAGGCTACGCTCTCTGTTGATGGCAGTCACCCCTAGAGCCAGCTGCATTACAGTAATGTATTTCTGGTAATTCACCATGGTACTGTTCACCGCTTTTTTGAAACACAAAAATCCGCACCAGAAGCTTAGGTACTACTAATAATAACAATTTTATTCTCTCCTCCTTCTCCTCCTACTCCCTGGCATCGGCTTCAACTGCGTCTTCCTTGTTGAACATCACAGCGCCATTTCCAGCAGCAGTAGCAGCACTGACAGGGAAAACACTCCCCGCGAGGGAGCACGCCGCTGCCACCCATCACTACAATGACAGTCTGCTCGTATTACCTCTAAGAACGGAAAGCGCGCCAATCCATTCGTTATTAGTCACGAGATGGGCATTCTTTTCCCGCCACTCGCGCGTGCTGCCACTTTGCTTAGAACGCGCGCTCGCTCACTCTCTCGCTCTCTTTTTCTCTTCTGTCGGTCTCTCTCTCTCTCGCGCGCGCTGCAGCGTCCACGCGTCCGTGCGTGAGGTAGCTAGCTAGGGGAGTCTGTGTAGGTGTGTGTGTGTGTGTGTGTGTGTGGAGTTTGGAGGGGGTGACTTAAAGGAACAGCTCACCCAAAAATGTAAATCTTGTCTTCATTAGCTATGTTGCCATTCACATTTTTTTAATGCACATTTTGGAATATTGCACAAAAACGCCAGATGGAAATACCAAGAAGCACATCAATTGAATTCAATTTCTCAAGAGATACATCACGCTTGTGCATTTTTATTCTGATTTGCTGATAAACCAGCACATCCCATACCGATTCAGCGTCATCACGACATAGCCTATACCGCTTATTACATTGGTCCTGCCTTTTGTTCACACAAGGCGCGTTCCGGGACTTAAATGTTTCTTGGCCCCTCTCCTGTGATCAGTTCCGGGATGTGTTTGCGTTCACACAGAAGACACTCTGGCATGGCATTTTTCTGGGATCAACGCTCTGTGTGGCTTTAGTTTTGTCGTGCCCATGACATGGTAACTCTTGGGAACGTTTTGTTCCAAATAAAATAAATAAATATTAATAATATCCATTGCTATGTCACATAGTTTTGTTTACGCATGACCACCTTAACTAAATGATCATGTGGCCACAACATATTATCACGTTCCCAATGCATGGCCAGTTCCCAATGCATTGTTGTTCCCAGGAGTTAGGCCCTACATATCATAGCCACGACAAAACATAGTGAACTGAACATGTCCCTTCCCGGTCACAAAAATGACACTGTAAACCCTGACGCTCAAAACAACTGATTGGTTTGAGTAGGGCAAACTTAAATTAAATAAATTAGTTCAATCAAATTAACTTTTATGAGTATTTAGAACTTTCTTTTGAGTTCACAAAACTGACACATTTGAACTAATCTGAATTGTTTCATAGTTTTGAGTTGTATGAACTTGTTTCTTTTAATTTAGACAAACTTAAATTTAACTGAAACTGTGCTGGGATTTCCATTTCCCAGCATGCTTTTCAATGACACACGAAAGGGAGAATCACTCGATGTGCAACAATTCTTTTTGACTTTGCCTCAACAGATCATGTAATCTCAAAAAATGGCAGAGAGCGAGAGGTATGTTTGGATGGACAATGAGGTCCAAACATTTTTTTTCTTTTTCTTTTCCAATAAGTGCCTTACAGGACGGTCTCTGCGTTCCCAAAAACCAAAACATACCAAAATTGTCATAATACCTTCATACGTACTAGAGCTTATTCGCACATTCATTCATTGGTATATATGAAAGATACTGTCATATTGTACTGCATGTTAGCTTGCTTGTTTTGCTCAAATGTCCATGTCATGCTAACAAGAAACTAGTGAGAGAGTTGGAAGTCCAACCACACAATTTTGCAAAGCTGTTTGCGAACATCTGTTGGAACTGGAAAAACACAAAATCAATCAACTATGTTGATAACGACAGAACTTGCAGAACCACAGTTGACTTATGATGCTTTTGGGAAACGAAACGAATCCCTGAATGATTCGTTCATGAGTTGGACTGATCTCAGTAAATAATTATAAAAAATGTTTCTGTCATATGGCTTAGAAGACGTATCTAGTTCACGGAACATACAGACTTCTGTTTTGCGTCCTTTTGAGACTTGACACCTTCAGTCGTCATTCATTTTCATTACATAATGTGCGACGAGTACACAAAAAGACATTTGTTGTCTTGTGTCCCACAAAAGACAGAGTCAATATGGGTTTGAAATGGCTTGAGGGCAAATTATTATTATTTGTTTTTCAGAATGGGTGCATTATACCCTTTAAATGCTAAAAAAGATACAGTTAAGGTAAGGGCATAACACTAAAACACATTTCTTCATGGCTATATGAAATGGTTTAGAGGAATATTTCACTTTAAAATGAAAGTAAATGGAAGTAAACGAGGTCGAGTAAAATGTATTAAGCATTAAGCATCTTTTAAGCAACCATTATTTAGAAAGCATATCTTGATGTGTCTACCACCCTTTAAATAGTTTTTACATCCCTATTATTTATATGTATTGCAAAAATGATTAGCATATGTGCCCTATTTAAATATATATATATATATATCATATGTGCACAATGACCTTTCCAAAACTGTGTCAAGGTGCTTAAATAGACCATCCCACTATGACTGAAATGAAATGCACTCTTATTGTTACAACGCAGTTGAAGCAGGGACGGAAGCAGGATCCAAGTGCAGTAGGACTGATTGTAGGACTTCTTGAGTAAAATAACTCAAAACTTGCTCTTTTCAAACTCAAGACTTGAGAAACGGAACAACCACACAAAATAACATTAACGAAAGACAAGGAACAGACTGAAACACAGGGCTTAAATACACAGGACTAACGACAAGACAAGGAACACCTGACAACATTAACACAATCAACCAATGACAAAATGACAAAGCAGGATCACATGACTAAAACGGGATCACATGACAGACCAGAACAAGGAACAAACACCCAAACCGTGACACTAGTAGTGGTCAAACAGAGGGTTAAATAAAGCAAACGCCTTGCCTTGTGTTGCTGGCACAATGCCCTGTGAAACGTTCAATGTTCAAAAGAAATTTGAATTGTTATTGAAAATAATCAAAATAAATAATTATTCCCCCAAATAATATAGTTCTTTATTGTAAAAATACAAAATAGTTGAAAATAATCAGAACAAATTTAACTAAAAAATCTATTTAGAAGTATTTTGACCTTAAACACATACTTCGGGTGTTTAGTGACCCGGGACGTCATTCACTATGCTTTATTTTATTCTTCTGTAATTGTTACTCTAATATCATTATTATAATATATGAATAATCTCAATAAATAATTATTCTACCAAATAATGTAGTTCATTATCGTATGAGATATTGTAGTTGATACATTAAGATGACATTTATATAAAATTAAATTCTTATAAAGGCAATTTTACAAAAATAGCTCAACCACATTTTTTTTAGAACTTTTTATTTAGAGAAATCTACAAATGTATGAATCTTTCAGAATCTTTTTAAAGCATTGCATTTAATGGTTTTCTGTTACGAAAAATACTTACAACCTGTTCAAGAATTCAGGCTCATAATATGACAAATAAATATTAATTTAATTTTGTTGTAAGTATTTAATTGTGTTGTATTTTTTTATTAACTTATTTTGCTTTAGGTACAGTATCATGATGCAACTCTGCAGTGCCTCATTCATGACAATTTAATGTCAAAATAGAGTTAATGAAATAATTTGTCAGATAAATATTTCCATCATTAATAAGGCAAATGCAAAGGAATCTAGGGTTGCACTTTATTTTACAGTATGTGCACTTATATAAGGCAACAACATGGCTTAAGGTTCGTTCTAAGGGTAGGTTCAGGGTTAGTACATAGTTATTACATAGTTATTATAATAACTATAATAAGTACATTGTATGTTCAATGGAACAGGACTGTAAAATAAAGTGCTACCAAATCAAAAAATGCATGTTCATGTTAATAACTGGAGTGCAGTCGTGACACTGCAATAAACACCAACGCAACATCCTCTCATAGCTCAAAATTAACCAGAGAGAATATAGCCTGCTTCATTTGGTTTCAATGTGGGATGCTCAATTTGGCCAAATTCTGTTTGGGGGAATAATTTACTTTTCAGACAGACTGAGAGCTAATTTGCAAGTGATTCCCATTTTCATTTACCCAGGTTCTATTCTTGGCCATGGCTGCAATGATGCTTACACTGTCAGCATCAAGATAGCGTTCCGCACAGAAGTTAGATCACCCAGTTCTTAAGCAAATCTTTTTTGATGTAATGTGCAACGGTGATTGTGCTGGATATGTGCAGGATAATGGGCTAGATAAAACACAAAGAGCTGGTGCGGAGTCTAGTGCAGGTAGATTGTAATTATGTTGGTGACGTCACTAGCGCTCTCAACCCACTGAATCGTGCACCAGTGCTTCATCTCCAATTATCAAAGGAGACCAATTATCCGTGACGTGCAGAAAATGGGCTTGCATTCAAACAATGACATCTGAATGAAGACAAAGAATAAATAGATGGCATACTATGTTTTTATACAACTATGTGCTCTATAGTGACTGAAACTCCTAAAAGAGATGTTGACAGCTTGTTGGCGCATGAACATTTCTGTCATCTCAAATGATTTGTACTGGAATTCATACTTGAAACCTTTAAAGCTTTGTTTTAAAACACAAGTTCCAGAAATTACATATATGAAATGATACATGGTGTATATATCAGCGCACATCAGGAAGTTAGCAAATGTATCGGTTCGGTTCACAGTGTAAACAAGGCGTTTGTGTTAGTGTAACTGATTTACTATTATTCTGCAGAAGAGAATGACATGATGTGTAGAATTTCTGCATTGGTGATATTGATGGCTAAAAGGACATGCAAAACAGTTTCTGCAGTCAGGCGGCCTAATGCTTCTTGAGCATGGGACACTTTTTACTGCAGCACTATCATCTCACGTGCACACACACACACACATTAGGCGTAATGGTGTAATGGCCGTAATGGTTTCTCTCTCCATAGGCATAATGGGTTGTATACTGTACACTATTATACTGTGCCCTTACACTATACCCAACACAAAAAACTTTGCATTTTTTAATAAAAGAACCCACAGTTTAGTATGTTTTTTAAGCCATTTGGTTTATGAGGACACAGAAAGAAATCATGTTTACCTTGTAATACCCATGTCATTATACACATTTGTGTCCTCATAAACCATATATACAAGAACACACACACACACACACACGCGCGCTGGACAAAATTGTTCTGAAAGTGATTACAACAATATAGTTCCTCTGTGTTGTTATTGTTAAAGGTTCAATGGGGTTGTATTTAACTCAATTTTAAAAAATCCTTTATGCCAAAAAAGATTCTATATAAGAAGAAATGTCTTAAATTATTGCATAATACCTTCATGTTTAACTGGTTATTTTCTAGTGATAAAGTATGTTTATGAACTGTTTAATTCATAAAATGTAATTACAATTGAAAATGATTTAAAACTAAATTAATTAAAACTAAATTCATAAATTGATCCCATGATGGGAACCCTTAAAAGGTTCTATATTTGAAGCACCTGACGTATACTGTAGAACGTTTTCTTTTAAGAGTGAAGTTGTGGGATGGACTTTACTATTCTCATTGACTTTTAATAGAACGATTATTGTTATATAGATGTGATCGAGGCATCCTTGGCCTTAAACACAACATCTAGCAATATTCACAATGCTGCTTAAAGGTAGGGTAGGCAATTTTCGGAGAGGCTAGCAAAAGCGAGCTAGCTTTGAAAGCATTAGATCCCACCCTCCCTTCAGAGCGTTTTCAAAGTCACGCCTCCTTCAAAACACTTGAACGCGTACAGCAAGGAGCAAACAAAACCATCACGAGAGGAGGTGTCAAACTACCTCATGTTTTAAAGCACATAACATTACAATTCTAATGAACATAAACAACTTGAATAACGCTGAATTGTACCACCTGACGGCTGCAGGTTCATTTCGGCGTTGATTGTGTTGCCACTGAAACTCGTACATTTGAGCCTCTGAGTATAACGTCACGAGTTTCCAACTCTTCCAAATTGCAGTAATTATGGCATAAGCTGGTTGTTTTGGTTCAGGAGGAACTGTAAAAGGCGGATGCTGTTTGTTTGTGGCTTTCTGTGACTGATGTCGGTCTATCTCCGCATAGCATGAAACGCGCTGATGACGTGATGACGGAAGCAAGTGCGTGGAGGTATGAAAATACATTTGTTGACAGGCAGGTAGGACATCGTATCGTTGCAATGATTGGACAAAAATGTTATGGTCCTATGCCTTGCACAGACGATACATATATACATATAAATACATTTAGACCACTTAACTTAGTGATTGCTATCATGAAGAGACTTTCAACCAGAATAAAAATAAATAAATTCTGGAACAAATCACCTACCCTGCCTTTAATTGTATATGACCAGCAACATGCAACATTCAATATTCAATATATAACCCATCCCTTCTCTCAACAGACGTTTGTACGGGACACCGTCTCATTCCCTCTATATAGGACACACATTCAAACATTCACAGATCTATTTCAGGACATCCAGCAATCTAAGTTGGTCAAGGACCTTTCTTCCCCAAGCCCAGTGTGGTGGTAACTACACCAGCATGATGTGGAGAGTGTGTCCGTGAAATAGGACAAGTTAGGAGTGCCCTCCTTCTTTGGTCTTCCACAAACAGAAAAAATGTGGGTCCAGGAACGGGTTATATGATTCAAAGCTCGTTCCCCAAGGAGGGAGAGTTGGACCCGAGCTACAAGAACCCTCACCAGCTGGGGCGGCGTGATTTATGACTTTTCACAAGCGAGCAAAGAGGAGAAATGAAGTAAAAAAAAAAAAAAAGGCGGCCCTTCACACATGAGCTCACTGCACCAGGAGAGAGGACAGACTTAAAGACACAAGAGAGGGAGGTTCCAACATATGCACATGGGAGTGCATGAATCGTCCATACACAGCAAAACACATTCAACTCAAACAGTGCTAACACAGTACCATATTCAAACAACAACACTTCTGCTTGCATGAAACTAACACACACACACACTATTTTTTCCTCTTTTAACACACTTCAAGTTGCACATCAGCGCTGTCGCAGTGCTTTTTCCCTGTGTGCTGTGAGGTGAGTCATCCGTTGGCTGTAGCGTAACCCAGCCGCTTTATCCTTCCCCTCTCTCCTCTTCTTTTCTTTGCTAACCTGACAGACAAGGATTTCAACCTGGTTATTTTTAACCAATAATGAACTGAATTCACCACGGCTGGGATGCACGAGCAGTTCTGAGAGAGAAAAAAGAAGACACTTTAAAGCTCACGTTTAATACTATTTTCCATCACCAGTTAAGATATTCACTGGTTAGACCACTAAACAAGAAAAATCTTGCACATTAAACAAACATATTTCTTTATAGCTTAATTCGCTTTTTTCACCATGGAAAAGGGCGTGAAGCAAAACGCAGCATAGCATTCTATTTGTAACCAAAAGTTTAGCAATTTGATTTAGCATCAGCAAAGTAGGCTACATGTGAGAGAAAATGATTACATGTTCAATTATATTGCATAACAAGTTTGCTGGTTGCATGACAAAACAAGCTAAATGTCTTTTCCGACCAAAATAATAAGTGAAACGTAACATGAAATGTTCCTTACTGACACATAAACGTATTCACTGAAAGTACACAGGCATAACTTTAGCCAGTAGATTATGCCGGGTTCAAACAACACAATATTTTTGTCTGTTACAGTAGTCACAGTGTCAGATTATGAGATTTTGAGCTCTAAATTATTGTCGCGTCATGGACATAGACTGTAAAAAAATGGTCGTGGACAAGAAACATGTCAGACTTCACGTTGCTTCTCGACCAATCATCGCTTGGCGTGTGCGTGATGTCATCGAGAAGGCGGAACTAGCGACTCACAACAGGTAAACAAAGAATGACTACCGAAGCGGTGTGTTTTATACTGGCTGTCATGGCATCAGAAAAGGCCAAAAAAGAAGAAGAAAGAAAGCACGAGGAGGACAGTATGGGTTGTCTAAAAACTAAAATTTAGTTTTTTAAATTAATTGTAATTGTAATTTTTAGCCAGTAGTAAATGTACTCACCATGTTGCTGAAGCGTCTCCGCGATTGTTCGCCAGCATTTGTCTTTTTTTTTCACTCTGTTGTGGTATTTCCCTCGAGGAAACATCATAAACACGGAAGTATTGTTGCCATAGCTCCACGAACCTTTCCTCCATTTCATAATCCCACGTAACAGCACCAACACCTTCGTCTCTCTTTCGTTTCGGCATGTTTGAAAGCTGTGTATGGAAGAGCTTCTCCGCTCCTATTGGTCAATGTCCACATGACAAAATGATCGATTCTTGTCTAAACGACTATTGTCGTTTACAAATCACCACGATACCCTGCGTCAAATGGATCGTGCCAAAATCAGACAGATATCTTGTAGTTTGAACTTGGCAATACATTTAAAAAAAAGTCACAAATACGAATAAGAAATATGAAATAACTTCAAACTACATAAAAGCCCATGTTAGCCAGCAGAATTCCCAAAATTTCTCAACTATTAAAACACAATTGTCTGGGGAAAAAAATCCAATTGAACAATATTGTTAAAATGTTAAAGTCACCATGAAATCAAAATGGACAATTCTTGTCTTTTTATGGAATATTGCAGTATTGTTTTTAAATTATTTATCCGTGCACATCATTATATCTTTAATTCATGTGCCCATATAATCTTTAATCAAAATAATTTCCCCTCCCTCTTGCAGTGGCATAACTTCTCTTCTCTGATGATGTGTTTACTGGCATGAGGGCGGTACAACCTGTCACTCATTTTTGATTAACCAATAGCAAACCACTCAACCAATCAATCCTCGATGGAAAAAAAATCAAGACCCGCACTACATTTCTTCTTCTTCAAGAAGCAGTTTCACACGGATACGTCACAATAGGGAAGGAAAGACTATCGTAACTCCTGTTTCCAATAATGGGAAATTTTGTCTTGACAAGTAACTGAAATAAAATAAGTTAAAGAACTAAAATTACTAAACCTAAAGCTGAAATAAAAAGTAAATAGTTATATATATATATATATATATATAAAATAATTAATAAAAATGATTAAGCACATAACAAAAGTTCTAAAACTTAAACAAAAATTTAAATGAAAAAAGAAAATTTAAAAGTAAAAGATAATCAAAATATTAATAATTACTATAATAGTATACAAATATACTAAAATAACTGCATGCAGGTTTGCTAGATGGCTACAACTTTAGCTATTAACCCAATAAACAAGCTACATTTTCTCTTTAAACAAACATTTTGCAATTTAATTTTATTTTATTTTGCTGATGCTGGGTTTAATACCTCAGAAAAAGGCTTTAAGTGAAACCAACCGTACGCAGATCAAAACATCTGCAAAGTAGACATGAGAGTTTGTTAGATAAAGTCTTTCTTAAGGTGGTTTTACCACCTCAAAAAGAGCCTTGGAGTGAAATGTAGCATGAAATCGTAACCGAGAGCAGAACTTTGATCGAGTATCGGCAAAGTGCATGTGAGAGTTCGTAAGATGGTGGCTACTTCAACCATTAGCCTGTAAATGAGCAAAATCTTTCTCTTTCAACAAAGCTGTTAAACTTTTCTTTAAATTTTGCTTACAGTGCTTTTAATGCCTCAAAAAGGGGCCTGAAGTGAAATGTAGCATTAAATGTTACTGAACGCAGACCGCTTGGATCAAAGCATCTGCAAAGTGCACATGAGAAGACGGTTACATCTTTGATTACGTTGTGTAATACTGTATCTCAACTGCAGTTGCCTCACAGGCATTGAATATTAAGTTATGCTTTGAAAGCTTTCAACTCACATGCGGTGTTACAAAAACACGACGCTTGCAAAAACCTAATCTAACTGCATACCTAATTTACTGCATTAGATCCACAACAGAACTCTATAATTGGAAATCATTATAGTAGTTAACGTTGATGGTCAAGGATCAGCCCAGCCAAACCCCGTTCTTTTATGGTCGCTCGGTCCAGTGGAGACCGGCTTTGGCTTATATGATTTAGAATGGTGAGCTTTCTCGAAGTCAGCAAGAAACTGAAAACTATTAGACGGACACAGACAAAGTGAGAGCTCAACAGATAAATACCACATCCTCCCGTACAACACCAGAACTTAATCTGGTGATCAATCAATTGGGTTTCTATTCAGCAAGAGCGAGTGTGTGAAAAGATTTGTGGGTCAGTGACAAGTAAGAATGCCAGTGATGAAGAAAAAAAAATCTTTAAAAATCTAGTTTAAACTGTGCCAATTTACTCTTCATATTTATGGTGGTTACACATGGGTTTGGAAAACTTTTATGCAATTTTATTTCAGGAATGGACCCTTTCATATTTCCAGGGTTCTCAGAAACAGAAGTCATCATAGTTGGGTAAACTTCATGAATGGAGACAACAAATATAATTTTGTATTTCCATGATTTCCAAGAAAAAAAAATCCATGATTGCATTTACCGGTATATGACTTTAGAAAAGAGGAAAATTTGCTCAGAGGTCAGGGGTCACTCTTCCGCCGAAACTAGACTCGTGTTCGGCCGTTACTGGAAGCCAGTGATTATAGTTTATAAAGTTATAAATATGGATATTTTTCTTACAAAAACGCACTGCTTCTCCTTGATTTACAGTGCTTGATTTACAGTGTCAATATTTGTGTAAACGGATCATCACAGACTGTGAAAAGGGTCCATAGTTCAATTTCATGATATGGAAACCATTATTAATTCATAGATATCATTATGTTTTGGGCGAGTCAAACTGCATGACATATTGCCAAAGAGGCTTATTGACACCATAATGGAGATCTGAACATTGTTGGTTGAACACATGACTCTGATTCCCCCCAAAATGATCAAAATTAATTTTGAAAAACATGCAAAGTCATTGTGTGTATTAATTGCATTTGAATGATTTTTTGAATAAATGAATAGATTCCAGATTTAAAAAAAAGAGCATCATGTAATCGACCGTTGCACTTTTTACCATTTGAAATTACAGACTGCCGGAGCACAGTCCATTACACAAAACGTTCTTTATAGTTTTTCATTTTTCAAATGTTCACCACTCTAAGAAAAATGGTTCTTTGGGGAACCCAAAATGGTTCTGCTATGGCATTGTTGTGAAAACCCCTTTTCAAAGCTTTATTTTTAAGAATCAACCATGAGCCACATACTGTACAAACACACGCACATTACATGCAAACAAGACGAAAAAATATACACACACTAGTTATGTGCAAATGCCATGAAGTCCAGCTGGAGGCAGAACGTGTCCCACTTCCACAAAGAACCGCTACTCAGACACACAAATTGCCCTGTTAGCCTCATTCTCCAACATTTGTAAAGACATCGTTTAGCTAAAAGCTGTGTTTACTCTTTATCTGAAAAGCACAAGTTTCCGTAAAACGTGACAATCCCCAGGCGGCAATGCATCATCGTAGAGACGTCTGCTCAGATTGTGGCTCACTTTGTCCTATCCAAGTCTATTTTTATCAATCAAAGTCAACTTAGAGACTCACTCATAGCATGTATGGAATTTCATAGGTTATATAACTTTACCTTATAAATATGTATATATGTAAATGTAAAATATCATAACGAATTAGATGTTCTTGCATTCCATACTCGTACTCCTCATCCATATTCAACACTGTCCTCATGCGTTCTCCTTTTTCCTGCACATTTCAAACGGACCTTGAACTTTCGCACCTAAAACACCTTGTTTGTCATAAAACGTGTACTTACACACAGTGGCCGTAATGCTGCGCTCCCGTCATGGTGTCCATGATCATGCCTCTCTGCTCTCTTCTGTTACAGTGTCTGCGGCTTTCTAACTGTCCTGCTCCTTTTGTGTGTCTGTCTGTAACTTGTGTGACCCAAAATGATTTTGTCATATTGCCACGTCAGTGACTGTGTGTTTGATGTGTGTTGCAGCTCTGGGTCAAACCAGTGGCGCTGTCGTCTCCATGATGACTTTGCTGTCAGTAAGACATGAAGGAGGTCTAGTTTAGCGAACAATACGCCTGAGTGTGCCTTCACCTCACAGAGATGCGTCTTCGCCATGTCTGTCCTCCCCCACGGTGAGCCCACGTCCTCTATTTCAAGCCAAGATTTGATCTAGCCTGATTTTTACAGGGGCCAAATCTGTGCATTAACCAGATCTGCAGGGCTCCATTTCACTGCAAAACTCAGAATATAAGAATTAAGGCCCTTTCAATCCATTAGTTAAATTGAAAGTTGAAGTGGAAGTGGGATTTGAATTGCAATTTGAAATTTAAAACACAAACACACACACGCGCACACACACACACACTGTGCATTTTATTTACAATTCAGAGTTAGATTACAAGTCAAAACTTAGTGTATAATATATATTCAATATATTTTTACATAGACATATTTTAATTAAAAAAGTAATACAAACACTTTTATACATTTATCTTATACATATATTTAATTTAATATATTTATGTAGAATTAAAATAGTTTATTTAGATATTCAAAATATATTTTTATATTACAAATCAAAAAGATTTTTCAATCACAGTCCAAAATTAATCTATAATCTAAAATATTATCTAATTTAAATGATATATGCGGTATATATACTGTATAAAAGTTAATTGATACATTCTAAGTATATTTTTATAGAATTGTACAAATTAAAAAGATTCTTACTCTCAGTCCAAGACTAATCACAATACAAATAGCATATTTGCACATTTAATACATTTTAAATATACTGTATCTACATTTATTATATGAAATAAATATATTTATTTTATATATATACATTTAATTTAAATAAAAAAATATATTTTATAACATATTCTAGTGACATGTTTATGTATTTTAATTATATATGCTATATAACATGATAAATGGCCTATATTAATTAAATACTTTTTTATTGGTGGAATTTCAAACACTGATTAGTATTTTTTTCTGGAAATGTCCCATCTGTGGTGTGTATGATAAGGCTTATCAGTAATTCATATTGAAAAATTAAATGCAAGACTACACAACACCATTTCTTCAAATTTCATTGCATTTTAATTAGGGATGCACCGATAGGAACATTTTGGCCAATACCGATAACCAATAATTCTTTATATTTGAAAGCAGATGACCGATATATTGGCCGATGAATCTAAATCCAAATTTTTATGTAATTTTAAGAGCTTGATTACAAAAACAAAAGTCTCACCATTAAAAGCCATGTCCCAAGCACACAATTATAATGTTCTTCTCATTATAATTTTATGTAGCCTATATGACAGATTTTGCGCTGCGCATGTTGCACTTAACTCCTTTTTGAAGAAATCATTTAAGGCAATTCAAAACCATCATGGCGAACAATGCGCATCAGAAGTGTCTCAGATGAAGGAGATAATCAATTACTTATCTGCTTTAATATATCGCCAAATTTTCTTATTGGGCCGATAACAGTAAATATCAACATATATCGTCCGATACCGATATGGTGGCCGATATATCGCACATCACTTCGAATTCCTTAAATTCAAACGTCCATAATGCACACCAGGTTTAAAAAGCATTCTCCATTTAATTCAGAATTGCACTCAACACTAGCAAAGGCGAAGGCCCCGTTTCCTATTTTTACCGCGTCTTCCATCACACCGTGTACAGACACCTGAATTACACACACCTTCCTCTCCTAGTGGCCCTGCAGGCTGTTCATGTCACATCCCACTCACTAATAAACACAGCACACACTCACAATCACTGTCAGCTATTGGTCTCCCTGATCTTACAGCACGCTGACACCACAAATAACGCAGCTTCACATGCACGACCGCCTACTCTCTGTCTCATGCATACTACATCTATGGTCTCAGCACACTTTCCTGGGCCTTAAATGATGTATTGGTGCTTGTCAAAATTCTCCACGCTTAGAAGACAAGGCTGAGACGAAGCTTTGATGAGGTGTCCAATTATGGCAATATACAAGTAACAAACAGATGCACTGTCTTCCTATTACACAGACAGGTGAAGTCGGTTTACATAAGGGAGATGAGATAAGCAAACTTGCAACAGTGATGTCAGCAGTTATTCACAGTCAAAGGCAAAAATTCTGATATGCGTGGCAACAAGACACTTCACAGTGCAGGTATAACAAGAAATACTGTAGACCTAATTTAAATGTAAATTCATGACTTCCTAAAACATCCAGGTAATGAAATGTTCAAACAAACTTTTCATTAAAAATCACTGGACTACATAAAAAGAATGGACCAAACGTTGTCTCAATGTCTCAACGCTTCTGAACTTCTCAGATACCCCAGCCAGATGGGAGGCAACATGAGTTACGTAATCAGATTAGTAACTAGTGAAGTAGTGAATTACTTATAAATGACTTTTTCAAAGAACTTTTTCATTTGTCCCCATGTTGAGAGAAATCAGGAGTAAGTGAACATGATGTTATTGTAGTTCTAGACTAAATGTGAGCAGGCATTTACTCTTCTCACCTACACAGAAACAGATTCAGGATTCCTCAAAATGAATAAAAACAGTGAAATGCAAACTCAGAATATTACACAAACCTGCAAAAATTAAATGTTAAATTACACACATATACTTTATGTATTTAATCTCACTTTATTAACCTTTGCTGTAGCTGTACCCTTTCTCTTGATTGTTTCACCCCATTTCATGAGAACAAACTGTGAGAACAAACTTCCATTTTTAGACTGTGCCTAAAGTGGAAGAAAATGGGAAACTACTGTAGAAGTAGAAGTGAACCGGAAGCCCACCCATACGGACCCGTATCTGTTTGATTCATACCACCCATTAGAACAGAAAAGATGAGTGTG
This sequence comes from Meda fulgida, assembly GCA_030578275.1. Classification (NCBI taxonomy): domain Eukaryota; kingdom Metazoa; phylum Chordata; class Actinopteri; order Cypriniformes; family Leuciscidae; genus Meda; species Meda fulgida. Next base: position 11,674,542 of record CM060640.1, on the reverse strand, counting down.
ATTTACACGTTGCAACATTGAGCAGAGAGTGTACCCACGTATCCTGAGGCCAGGGAACAAATAATAACTACAATAACTAAAATAACTATATTAAACATGCACTGAAGGACTGTGGTTATTCAGATTGCCATTAGGCATTTATTAAAAACCTATTCAAGATGAAAAAGGGGATGAAACAATCAAGTTACAATCAACTGAGGATGGTGTTTGGATGAACACCAAAATGTCTTGTCATTTCTTTTTATGTAGTCCAGTGATTTTTTAATAAAGAGTTTCATTGAACACATAATCAAATATTGTGTAGGAATTCAGGGAATGAAACATTTCTACATACTGATTTGTACTTCACAATTAGGAACCAATACCAAAAGGATCCTAATGCAATCCTAAACAAATAAGTTTCAGTCCAGCACATTGGCTGCCAATGCGAACGGAACCTAACAGGCTGTGCCGTGCAGTTAACAATGAAATTATTAGCAGGTTGCTTTAAGGACCCATCAGTCTGCAACAGCTTCATAACAGAACCTATTTATATTACGAACAGTGTTATTTTAGTATCATTCATATTTTGAATGAACTTTTACAATTAAAAGGAAAAAACACTGAAAAATGGCTAATGTCCTGGCAGAAAATTTGTAAAAAAAAGATTACTTTTTCCAAAGCACTTACAGCGGCTGATACACGTTGCCGTATTTCTACATGTATAACTGCAGTTAGACAAATAAAGAAATGCCATTGAAAGGGCACAGAAATGCAGACATTCCTTCAGGCCTGATAAGTATCCCGAACAGAAAAGGTCAATGTTTTCAGAGACTCTAGAAATACGGAAGACTGATGAGAAGGATTCACACATCACAAGAGACAAACAGAAGCATCCTCAGCATCTCTGCCTATTTATTCAAATGTGTTGATGCCATCAAAAAGGCCCACTTTGCCTGATCTCGCTTTATTCAGTTTTTTTCCCCAAAGGCCACTCCATTGACAGACTGAGGCAAATTAAAGGCAATAGTATAATCCTACAATGACCTTCAGAACCACTTTTATAGGACACAACCTAATAGTTTCTTTGTGACAGCAACACCTATAGCCAATTCTACTCTATTAAAGGAGACCTGAGGGGTATTTAAAAAAAATTTTAAAAAAAAGTTTAACTTACTGTCACATACCCTGAACTCTCGTTGATTAACCTAAACCTTGCTTAGGCTACTCGAGATTGTTGTTGTTGTTGAGTGCAGATCCACGATGTGTGAGATGAGAATGTATGAGCCAGGTGTACTTGACTTACTGATTTCTATCAGGATGTTAAGAGACTTTCAACCAGCATAACACAAACTATTTCTGGAACGAATCACCAACCCTGCCTTTAAAGTGAAATGACTCGCATTAAACCAGCAGTTTAAAGTCTGAGCTCTACATAGAACTAGTAGGCCCTTTCAGGCTGTCGTTCACTCGTTAATGTAGAACAACACCGAGGGAGTTGGAGCGGACAGATTGCGGCAACAACTACAGCGCAGGCGATGATACGATATCTTACCTCGTGTCAAAAAGTGGGTCTGTGTACATAGGTGGAAAACAAACTGTGTCTTGTCGCTTGGACAGAGCGTCCTCTTGGCTGAGAGCTGGTTTAGTTTGTCCTTGCTTCTTGTTTCCTCCAGCCGAGCCATCTGTGAGGGAGAAACGTCACAGAGAAACTGTACACTTTTAGGAGACAAAAATCTTTCAGACACCTTTGAAAAGTTTACTTTGACTTCAGCATCTGAATAGTAATGTAATGGTGATTCATTTTCTACTCTGAACGGAATCATTTGAAGTATTTTGGAGCGATTTAATTAGTCAAGACAAACATGTTCCTGGATCAGCGTCCTTTGTTGGCAAACGATATTGGCTATCAAAATAGTTAAAAAAAAAAATCATTAAAAATGCAATTCATACAATGAATTGTATACAGCTTGATATAAATGAGTCAAAACTTTTGTCAAAATCAAAGGAGTCATAAAGAAGTGAGCATTATTTTATAAAACACATAAGCAAACAAACATATCACTAGTTCTTTACATTTCTAGCGTTTTGAACGTTATTGACTAAAGGATTAGATAAAATATAGGCCTATAAAGTTTGTTAATGTAGGCTAATTAATGAAAGTTATGTGAAATGTTAGCAAAAGTCTTTACGTGTGTTGTTATGTTAAGGTGTTAGGAGAATCGAAAAAAAGGTAAGTAAAGAAATTAAATAGCCTAAATTTATGATAAACAAGTTTTTACATTGTTTTTAAATCCGAGGCTGTGAAAAATACTGCTGGACTTTATACCGAACACGGAGCGCCTCCTTCAGGTTTCAAATCAAACTGCTACCGTTGATATAAAATCACCAAGCGTCTGTAACACAACATAGAGAGTTTAATTGCTAAAAACTTTGAACCAAGGTCGTCTATATGGGTAAAGACTGTAGATTAATTGCATGAATAAATCATACGACCTATAGCTTTGAGTAATAGCTGAGCTATCCTGGTATGTTGGCCTGTTTATCATCCTCACACTAATCTGTCTACATTAAAATGCTAGATTAAGCTAAATTAGCTGACAGGTTTAAACTAGACAGTTTGAGGCCATATGCTGGGTTTGTCGCCCAGGCTAGCCGGTAATCTCCTCTGAGGGGCGGATTTAAGCGGGCTATTTTCTGCCAGCTCTTAGTGGGACACACTGGCTTAAACTGATCTTTCTGTGCCGTAGGGCCTATAACTACACTTTAAGATTAGATTACGATAACAACCCTCAGCGATTCACAAAGGAGTTTTTGAAGGTACTGAGGCTTTGCATTTATGCAGGATCCATATTTTCACCTATGCAAACCTCATTTACTGATGTTTATTTTATTTTTATTTTTTAAATCAAGCATTCCCCTACAATTCCCGCCCCCCCCCCCTTGATATTGTACAGTTGATCTATCTATCTATCTATCTATCTATCTATCTATCTATCTATCTATCTATCTATCTATCTATCTATCTATCTATCTATCTATCTATCTATCTATCTATCTATACACATCTATCTATCTATCTATCTATCTATCTATCTATCTATCTATCTATCTATCTATCTATCTATCTGTCTGTCTGTCTGTCTATCTGTCTGTCTGTCTGTCTGTCTGTCTGTCTGTCTGTCTGTCTAATAAAAATTAAACCTATATGGAGTATTATTTATAACTTTTGCATTGTAAAAATAATTCATTATTTCTGCATTAGTAGGCCTAGTCATTTTATACATTTTTTTACAGTCACTATGGGAACTTCAATACTTAGGTCACTTTTTCCAAACTACCTGATTCTACCTTTAAATTCTAATTTTGTTGTTGTAACCTAATTCAATCAGGTTTATGTAACATAAAACAAGGGAATGCTGTTTTTACTTAATTGAGTTACATTGACCCAATATACAATTTCCAATAAAGCTTAGGATGGACACATTCAACACATGCACACTGGAGGGCAGTACTAGTCATGATTCGGGATCTGAGGGACATGAATCTGCTCTGAGGGACAAAGAAGAAGAAAAGCAATTTTTGCTTCAATGAGCAATTGTGAAATGAGGTTATTACACATTATGTTACATCAAAGTGAAAATCACAATTGACATTATAAAACATACACTCCAAAAAAATGTTTTGCCTCTTGTTCAGTTTAATTAATTAAAATTAGCTTAAGTAACACAATTTAACATTTTGTCACGACTTCATTTAATTATGTTCAATCCCTCTAATATATTTTACTTAATTAATTTGAGTTAAAAGTAGATGAATCATTTTTACCTTGCAAAGCATGCTGGGAACTACAGATCCACTGCCCTGGGGTGCGTTTCCCAAAAGCATTGTATGGTCGCAAGTTCCATTGAACTCTATTGGTTAAGACAGAACGTGTGAAAATATAGTTGGCTTTGGGAAATGTACCCCTGGGCAGTGGATCTGTAGTTCCCAGCATGCTTTGTGAGGGACTGCATTAGAAGAGTAGCCCTTGTGCTCAGGCTGTGGGCACTCAATGTCCTGGACTGACACCAGTCTTTACTTGTTTCATTATATCAAATGTATTATGATGAATGATTCTACTTGTTTGAAAATAAAACCTTACAATATTAATAAAAAAATTAGGTTAATTTAAAAAATGTAGTTTGACTAATGTAATGAAGTTAGAAATGCTAGTGTAAATTAATTTGATCTAAACCAACAAAATTGTTGAATCAACTAAACTGATTTATTTTGAAATAAGCTGTGTATAAAAATGGCTTCAATTAAATTAAGGGTAATTTTTTTGTTTGTGTGTAATTGTGTGCACATGTTGTTTAACATCTGACATGATGTAGTATAAATTACTTAAAAAATCTAAGTAAAGCACATACTGGTATTTCAATATTATTGTTTGAGTGAAATGTAATGCAAAGAAAATTTCAATTAAATTGATATTACTCAACCTTTTACTAACCAAGTTAAAAAATATATTTTCTTTGTTACTTTCACTTGACTAGGTCAATTAAAGTTTACTTAATTCCATATTCCAAGTTAATTAAACTGAAATATTTCTAATTAAAGCTACTGATAAATATGTTTAGGTTTTTACTTGGCAAATCGTTGTAAATTTACTTGCATTTTCTGAGTGAAAAAAGTTAGCTAGCTTTTTTCAAGTAAATCCTACTCCAAATTTTTTTCAGTGTAGGCCTATGGTATACTACTTATACTTATAAGTATATTATTACAATAATTGTATTATTTATTTTGTATTATTTTGTATATACATGTATTAATTATATCATTTATTTAAAGAAATAAATATTTAAAAAATAGTTATTTTTCTTTCTTTACAAATAAATAAATTAACATATGTATATATAAATATATATATATATATATTTAAATAGTATATAATATACTAATAAGTATATTATTAGAATAATTATGTTATTTAGTTTTTAAATGTATTGATTAAATTATTTATTTACATAAGTAAATTATTAAATATTTCAAAAATAGTTTTTCCTTCTTTCATTATTTATTTCAAAAATAAAAAGTTTTTATTCATTTAAAAAAAATGTGTTAATTCAAACAGTATACAATATAGTATATTATGTATATTATAATAATTCTAATATTTATTTTTATATGTATTCATTATTTTAATATTTTTTTTAAATAAGTAAATAAATATTTAAAAACATTATTTAATTATTTATTTATTTATACAAGTATTTATTACAATTTAAACAAATAAGTAAATATATGTATATGTATATATATTTATATATATATATATATATATATATATATATATATATATATATATATATGTATATATATATATGTATATATGTGTATATATATATATATATATATATATATATATATATATATATATATATATATATATATTAGGCTAAATAGTTAGTTAGTTAGGATTGAAATGAGATCTGAAGATGTTTTCATGAGATTTGTCCACCTGTGATCTAAATAGCAGCTCACTAGTTTCTGAAAGTCTGATTTACCTTCCCAGTCCAGCAGGAAGCAGGTAAGCAGGTGAGGACACACTTCTTCCAGCACGGAGCAGAAGGCGTTGAACGCACACGGGCCCTTCTGGGACAGATGATCCAGGAACAGCTCGGCTCGTTTCTTGCTGGAGTCTTGACCCAGAATCTCTTTGTATTCCCCAAGAGAAAACACTTTGTCATACACCAGGTATGGCAGCACCTTGTTGACATCCAGTTCCTTCAGGATCATCTCCCTGTTCTGTTTCAGGACCTTGGCAACCCATTTCTTTCTCCTCCTGGTAACAGGCTTTCTTCCTTTAGTCCTCTGTCTTTTATTCTTCTTGATAAACCACTTCTTAGTGCCACTTCCAAACATCTTCGCATTGAGGACTCCAACTAAGACATCTTTAACAGTTTCCCCACAGAAAGGAAAGTGCATTTTTTTTTACAAACAATACATGATCATGTCTACATGTTCTGTCCCTGTAAACACAGCATTTGTTGTGACACCCAAAGTGTCTGGAACAGCAGGACAAATGGACAGACGTAAAATACGTGCTTGGTATTACAGACAGTAATAGGATTAGCTTTGTCTTAAGACGAGGTTAGGTTGCTCTGTCTATTGCTAGAAAACATATGAAATCTGACATCTAAACATAACAGTCAAAAAAAGAGTTATTAGCCTAAGCATAATTAACACACTTATATGAACTTATATACTGGATATATGGTCAGAAAATATGCTGATTGCAGTAGCAGACTCTGCCGATAGAGGGCGGCGCAGTTTCAGGCTTGGCTGTTGGTCCTGCTGGTCATTTGTCCCAAGTTACTAAACACAGAAAATATCTGAGACCCAGTCCCGCTGAGTGTAGGCCTACATCGGTTGTACACACGTTACTGCGGAGCAATGAATCCATTGTTATTTGATTTTTAATCAAATAAAACTTTAGTAAAGTTAATGCATTTACTTAGATTTATTTAGTAAGGAATAATTGACTCTGGTCCATTTAATTATTTGAAAATAATACACACCCGAGGTGGTCCTATGCATAGCACAAGGCTTAATTTAAATAAATACAATATTTATTAATTAGCCCTATAAATCAATTCAACTATTTAACTTTATGAGATAATGGTATCAAACTAATAGTAAAATGTTCAGAATATTAACCAATGTATTTTTTTGCAATTTGTTTAATAACTTTAGGTCAACCGGTGTTGTAGTTTAGTGGATTTACAGTTTTGCATACATTTTAAGTTCTAAAATTATTATATAAGTCATAAAATGCTAATTTAAATGGGTTCAGTACTGTATATTAAAAATATTAGATTAATAATCTGAAAAAAATTCTTGCGCATTATAGGGAATAATATTCATATACAGTTGGTTTTATACCTTTAGGCCAAACGGTGTTGTAGTTTAAAGGATTTACAGTATACATGAATATCAGTCACGTGACCTCTTACATCATCCACTCTTTTTCCAGTTGACTGCCGCCATCTTGAGTACCTACCGAGTACTGTCTATCATGCTACTGACAAACCTATTTAAAATGGTTTCAAGTCAAAAAAATATTTAGAAATATGTTATATTTAGCATTTTATATGAAGCTATGGGCTATCCTTACCTAGCATGCATACTGTAAACATTCTTTATTCATATGAAAATACCCCAATCGCACGAAAATCACACACAGATCACATATACTTCAAACCGTGCATTTATTAGCTTCTTGTTTCGTGTGAAGAGATGTTACCAGAGCCCGTCTACGGAGAGCCTGGCCGCTGATTTCACGCAGCCGCCATTTTGAAATTGAAAGTGAGGCTCCGGTGGGAAGAACCCCGGAAGTAAAGATAAACAACAATGCCTTCGACTACCAACCTGAAGCTGCTGCCGCGATTTACACTATTGATGTTAATATCCAATATAGGATGTCTATAGTTCGTTCCTGCTTCTTTTTTTTTACTTTCTGAATTATATATAAAAAAAGATACATTTTTGAATGAATTTTATTGTATATAGTCTAAAGTATGAAAGAAATGTATGAAGTTTTAGAATAACGCATTTTTACATTAAACACAACAATACGCAATCGCATTTGTGACTGACTCTCCTGGGATTAAAGGCGACACTTCCAGTTTTCTTCCCACCGCCTCGCTTTCGATTTCAAAATAACGGCTGCGTGAAATCAGCGTTTTAAGTCCTATTGTACCGAATTTTGGTTGTAGTTCCACCGGAGTTCCACTGGGGGCGATCGTCCGAGTGCAAAATGAATGGGAGTCTATGGAGCTGGACGGCTAAATTTGTCTCTTTCACCCGATTGCCGTTGACAAATCTCAGATTTGATTGTAGGTTTTGCAAGTTCGACATGGGTTATAAGTCGAAAGTTGAATGAACGAGTGTACTTTCGATTTCTTACAGGTTGAGTTGTTGTTGCCCATTACACGCTAGCCTTCTGCTAATGGACGCTGATTGGTCAGTGAAGGACTGATTACGACAGAGACACCGCTTGATGGCTTTGTGGCATCCGAAGCGGGACTAGAATGTTAAGGCGGACTTAACTCTTCTAGCACGTGTATTTACCTGTGTCAGCTGTGTTGTCGATGCCCAGAGCGCGAAAGCAGCAAAGTGACTGAAGGATTGCGTAAAGCAGTATCTGGTCATACGATGTGTATGACATCCTTGACATTTTAAAAGACGTTTTAAAGAAAATAAGTGACTCTAAAAAGTCTAACACCCAGCAATGTGTAATTTCTTTGTATCTCCTTTCGAAAACAACATTCAAATTACTAGACAAAAAATTATATCCTGAGAAAAGTGGATTTTGAGGGGTGTAGCTCCATAGACCTCCATTCATTCTGCACTCGTCCTGTGAGCGCCCTCATGTGGAACCAGAGTGGAACTGCAACCAGTTCAGAAGCCGGAAGTTTACTGAGAGTGGGAGCTCTCCCCATATTAGACATTCTCTGATGTTACTTTAGCTTTGTTATCACGGATGATGAATGACAGCTGTACAGCAAATGAGCGCGTGCTGTACACATAGAAAAACCTAAAACTAAAAATGCTAAAACTTTACTCAAAAAAGGATTTTATGTCTTCATGTGTATCTGAATGCATACCGAAGAGATCCAGCGGAACAGCTCATTTACTTTATATAGATATAGTCTTAGAGCATAGACTGTAAAAAACAAAAGTCCATCTAGTGGCAAGAGTCATGAAATATCATGCTATATTTATTAGACATCCAAATTGTCTCAAAATGAGATATTTTTTGACCAAGGGCCCAAGGGGTATTCATAAAAAATCTTAATGCAAAGAGTAGCTCCTAGTGACAAAATAAAGAAAATTCTTAGAAATGAGGGCATTAACTCTTAAAATTAAATAAAAAATACTAGTAAAGAAAAAAGTAATTCAGAAAGCATCTTAACATTTAAAAGAGGTCTTAAGGTCAAAATAGTTAGGAGTACGGACGAGGACTTTTATAGGCTTAAGAGTTTCTTTAGCAGAGGAGAAAATGGCAGAAAGACAAAGAGGGAAAATAAATGTTTTGCCTGACAATGGATTACAGTGAGTTAATAAAATGCTATAGATGAGATCACGCAGGGATCATGATTATGACAGATCTTATTTGAGACACGCTAACATCTCAGACACAGCGTAGAAAAGGCCATAGCGCCAGAAATGAATCACTACTTTAAGATATTTGGCAACTGGGAAAATGCAACAATGCAGCAGTGATTATTTAGCTGTGTCACAACCTTCTGTAAGCAGTGATCATACAAACATTACAGCACTTGAGTGTGGACTTAAGGATGGCCTTGTGTTCATCCACTAACTAGGCTAACAGTAAACACTGTTCCTCTGTCCAGTTGGGCTTTCTCGTCCTTCTTGTTTTTTATTCCATGTTTGCTACATTAAAACCAACATTCAAACCACCACTTAAATAGACAGCAATCAGTGTAATTGGAAAGAGTGGAACCATTTTATCATTCTAAGCCAATCAAATACCTTGTAGGAAATTAACAGCATGGTCAAAAAGAAAAAAGGATTTATATACATATATATATAGTGTGTGTGTGTGTGTGTGTGTGTGTGTGTGTGTGTGTGTGTGTGTGTGTGTGTATGTGTGTGTGTGTGTGTGTGTGTGTGTGTGTGAGTAGACCGTATACTTAAGATTGCTCTTTTTTTTCCTTCTTGGACAACCAACCAATCACAGTTTTCAAAGGATTGTGTCATAGCAACGGGGTCAGCCCCGCCTCCTCACTAAGATGAACATTTTTGTCTTTTCCTTGGTCAGAGCTGCTCTCAGATCGGTCCTGAATCGCTCTTAAGCTAAGACTCCTACGTAGAAGGTTTTAAGCTAAATTAGTAGTTTTCTGAGAGGATTCGTAGAAGCTTTAAGAGTATGGGCCCTGATCTGATTCTGTGTGCTGGTTAATGCATTTAGCCTATTGAAGAGTTATTTTGAATTTAAGTTGAAAGATTGTGCTTAAAGTATATTATTCATTGATAAAAGGTACATTAAAGGTACCTAAAATAAAAAAATGGCATGAAAAAAATAAAAAAAATAAAAAAAATGATATAGCCTAAGCTTTCTGGAAAAAAAGAGTAGGCTATACTGTAAAAAATATTTTTGCAATTTAGTTATTTCAACTTATTTTTTATGTAGAGATAACTAGATTGTCCAGACAACAAGAAACTTTAAGTTTTCTTGTCCTCAACTAGACTGAAAGTTGAATGAACAAGTAAAATTTTTATTTTAACTCAAAAATGTATGTTTAAACAACTGCACTAGCTTTTCTGCTGAATTAACAAGTATGCTTGTTATTTTAACTTCTAAATGTAAGTTGAAACAACTGCACTACCTTTTCTGCAGATTTAATTCAATTATAGCTACTCTAATGCTTTGATAGTTACTATCTATCTATCTTGCTGTCTGGTAGACTGCATGGTCTTAAAACCTAAACTTCAAGCTTTTAAAAACGCTTGAAACATAAATCTTCAAACTTCAACAACATATTAAATCTATTTCACCAGACACGATTGTGCCTTCCCAGACAACGCCGTGAATATGGCTGTGATACTGGAGGGGGAGATTGTCATTGTGGATCTCCAAGACATTCTGAATGTCACATTGTTTGGACTGCTTTACGTTTTAAATATCAACTATCCCAAAGAGCTGCGATACACTTTTGAGGTGATCCAGCGGCTCTTCATGAAGATTGATGGGGAAAGCTGCTCTGCAAAAGTTCATGGACTCAAAAACAAACTAATGCGGTGAAATTCATACAACTCTGCAACCTTTTCCTCTTAAAAAAAAAAAGAAAAAAGTGATGATCAATTTCATTGATGAATTTGTTAAAGCATCACAGCTTAGTTTAGATTAAAACATTAAAAGACCTATGAATTGGTTTCATAACACTTAAATGCTTTTCAGAGTTTCTTTTTTAAAGGAATGTTGTGAACAGGATGTTTTAGTATTTTATGTTGTAGGAGTGGCATTTTAGAGTGTTTAATTTAATTTATGAATTTATTGAAGCTTGAGAACTTAAACTACGATAGTTCAATTGTTTATGCTATCATAGTTATTTAATGTGTTAACGGTTTATTTAGGAACAAAGGATGTTTCTATGTTGAATGCTGTGGTGTGATTTTTTTTTTTTTTTTTATGTTATGTAACAGATTAATCCACAAGACATGCATGTTAAACACCTAAACAAACCCAGAAAACAACCTCATGGAAGGAGTTCAATGCAATAAATTTTGTATTGAAAATTGTATTAGTGGTCGTTAATTTGCAATCAATTTTTGTTTAAATCAAATTTATTTGACAAATTAATGTTCTAATAGTAATTAATTATTTGGTACTGCTGCAGGTTTGAAAGTTTCAAAACACCACTTTAGTTGGCTGAACTTATTGGATGTAGTTTAGAAAATTTTACTTAATTGGCTGAACTTATTGGATGTAGTTTAGAAAATTTTACTTAGTTGGCTGAACTTATTGGATGTGGTTTAGAAAACTTAGCTTGAGTTGGCCGAACTTGGATTTTAAAGTTTACTTAACTAAATTAAATCATTTCATTGTACTTTATAACTTGTCAGGTAAACCTTTCTAAATTAGTCAGGTACACTTTTCCAAAAAGTTAGTAAAACTCAAAAAAAACCATGCAAAAAGATAACACAAAATAATGAGTTAAGTCAACAATTTTTTTTACAGTATAGGGCATCGGGTCATTTTGACCCAGAAGGGAAGGATTTGTTATGCGAGAGAAGGATGAAGGTTAATATTGTATTTCTTTAAATTAATATCTGAGTTGGTTCGGGCTCAAAACATGAAATGCGCAGAGTTTAATGGGTATGAAACTGAATGTCTAACGAATGTCGAACTACTTCACCGCTATGGGAGAAAGAGAGTGCTTTCCGTGCACAATTAAACTTAATTGCATCGCAAAAAAATTAACATGGAAATAATTTGTTGTTTTTATCCTATTGTTTACTACATTTATTTTTTTTGGTCATTTTCCTTGAGGGTTTTGGCTTTTTTTTTTTTTTTGCTGTTATAATCTGTAAGAATCTTTGGAATAGGCTAACTATCATTTGGCGAAATTATATGGAACTAATGCGGTAATTAAAGACCTTGCCTGGAACTAATTAAATAAAATGATACGACTATTAAAGCTACCTTTACTTCAGTAAACATCACGAAAACATTCGTAACCACCAGCAGTAAATGATGGTTGCTAGACTTCAAGCTTGCTGATAACGTGATGTTATCTGTATTATTTTAGCATGCATCTCTTTATATCCTCCATTTGAAATAAACATCATTCTGACTCAGCTTTTCAGTTCCAAACACTAAATAATGCCATACAATACAGTATAGAAATTTTACATTTCTTTTTACAATTTCTTTAGGCACCAATTTTGGTGAATTATTCAAATTGTAAGCACCCTATACTGAATTACAAGTACAAAAATAAGACCAACCCTGACTAAATGTTATGCTATAGGCTAATGAGACAGCTGGTTGTCACACATTATAAAAGTACATGGTATTACCATCAGATGCCATCATTTTACCATGATACTGCCACTTTTTTTCCACTGAAGACTTATTACATTATTGCATTTAATAGTGACCGATTCTGGGTATTTGGCATTCATTTCCCCAATGCAATGGCATCAGTCATGTAATATTCCACTGAATAATGTTTCAGGATGCATACGTGACCGACCCAACCCTCAGTTATCAGTTTCACATAAAAAAAGGTGTTTCACTGAAATGTTTGATAATAATACACCTCCTCCTTTACAGCATCAGGAAGTTTCTTCAGAAAATTGAATCATCCTTGTCACTAGATTTGGGTTAGCAAATTTTTATTGTTACATTACATCTTTATCCAAAAAATCATTAACCATTGATATGTCTGTCATGGTGGCCATTAAACTTTAACTTTGCATGAATGGTTTCAGTGGTTTCATTTCAATTTGATATATTTTTAATGCCAAACTTGTGTATTTGTTTTATATATATATATAAAAATGTGTGTTTGTGTGTGTGTTTTGTTACATATAGGATATATATATATATATATATATATATATATATATATATATATATATATATATATATATATATATATATATATATATATATATGTGTGTGTGTGTGTGTTTGTGTGTGTGTTACAGTTCAAGACATCAGAAGAAAACCTTTCCCACATCATTTGTTTGACGCCACAGGCTGTGTTGTTCAGTCACACTAATACATTTCTGCACGTCTACCACTTCTTCCCGTACATTGAGACGCTTTTTATGGGAATCAAGTCCCACAAGAGGAAACAAAGAACAATATATAGCATGTAAATATTCAACTCTTTTATTTTGTTAGTATTATTATATTTAGTATTATTCACATATACAATATTGGCCAAGAGTGATGTCCAGCCTAGGAAAATTGAAATCTTTATTCTCTTTATAATGTGGTAAAGATTTTTGTAATGCATATTGTGTAGTTGTGCTTGGAGTCAACTGTTTTATTTGTGAGAACACAGAGAAACATTTTTGTCCAGGCTGTCATACAAAGAAATTGTGAACATTTGCAAAAACGATATTTCAACGATATTGTATAATTTTTGTTGTGAAATGAAATAATAATAAAATAGAATTAAAACTATAACTATATATAAAGTATTTTTATTTGATTTTATTTGACTATATATTTGGGTCATAAATAATTACACCTTCCAATAAAAACTAAATATTAAAAGTCCATTATAGAGATTTCATCTCAAGGTATAAATTCTTTGAGCTCATAATATCTAGTAATCGGGCAGCCAAGCCTTTCAAAACTGAATTATTCTGAAAACTAGGCCTAATTCTAGAACTGTGCAAACAATAGAAACTGACATCCCTCAATCATCTCTCAACACTGCCTGCTTTTACGGGAAAACGTGTTAAAAGTGTTGAAATTATTAGTTAACCATTAATATTTCCTAAGAAAAAATCATGTTCAATGGTACAAAATGCTTTTTAAATGAAATGATCACAGAAAATTCCTGAAGTGTGTAGATTTCTTCATTATTAATCCATTCCTTATATATATATATATAAATGCATGTAAAACATAATAGACAGACCATCTGCCTCTGATACTTTAGATAAAGAAAGATTTCCTTTCTAAAGTGCAGGGAACAATTAGATTGTTTGTAAAATAAGTTGCCTTATTCCTAATATAATATAATATAATAAAATAGAATATATTACAATATAATATAATAAATATAATATAATATAAATCACTGACTTACACATTATAGTTGTGCCCATAGACATTGCATATACACTATAAAAAAATGCCATCTTAAATTTTTAAGTACAATCAACTTGGATGTTAAAATTACATTAAACTCACGTTAAATGAGTTAATCTTGTATAACTTTTTTTAACAAAAAATATGACAATTTCATAACTTATTGTGATGAGTTAAAGCAATGTAAAAACACATGTTGTCATAACTTATTGATCATATAATTTCTTAGTGTAATACATTTTTATTTCCCATGTTTAATATCAGCGACAGTAATTTTAAACAGTTTATTGCATCATGTACAATGATAATGAGACTCAAATGACAACTACAATACAGTCAAAATTGTTATAATACTGAATTTATTGATCATCCATTACAGAAATGTATAACATATGTACTTTTGCATTCAGGCAGAGAGAAAGGAAAGAAAAATGATTAATTTAGCATCACAAAAGATCTTTCCTCTGGCAGTAATCAATTTCTTTGAATGAAATGCACCCCTAATATGTTTGTAACTAAAACTAATATTTGATTTGATGACTGCTTTATAATTCTATTTGACCTCAACACGTTCTTTACCAACTAGAAATGTTGTCTGTAAAACAGCTAGAAAACTCATTCTGGCTGTTTTAAAAGGAATAAATGAGTCCAGCCCTTATAAAATGAATAAATATTGATTACTAAATAATTGGCAAACAGTTATTCCTTATATAATTCCTGCATAGACAGTCTAGAAGTTCTCATAATGGTGAAGAAAATGTGTTTGGTCACGTTTGTTCATTTTCTGGCAGGCTTTCTCGACCTCCTTAGTCAGACCGGGAGGACCACAGCTGAACACGCCGATCTTTTCCACCTTTAACCAAGAGCAGAAAGAACCGCTCATAAATTGTGTATGTGAGGTTGATATAACTGCCATATTGATAAAATTATATGACTTATTAACCTAAAATAAAAAATCCTTTCATCCCGTGATTCAGTGCAAATCACAGATATTTACTGATACTGGATGAAATGTCTTTCTGACCTCTGGATGAACTTCCTGTAGCGAGCTGAGAAAAGCCAGAAAGGGGGGGCGACCGAAGTGTGTGACGGACCGCAGGCCGGTGAACAGACTCCTGTTCCACACCTTCTGAAAGTGCCGCTCACAAACATACTTGAAAAAGAGAAAGAGAAATAACCAGACATGACTTCATAGCTGTTCAGCTGCTATAAATGATGTCACAGTAGTTCAGTGGAATGGATAATAGGTTATGTATTAATACAAAATAAATACTTAAAGGTGGTCTAAGCGGCGATGTCACGCGTTTTTTAGGCCAAAACATTTTTTGTCACATACAGTAAACATCTCCTCCCTATCCGCTGGCTGCCTGTCCCCTGAACACACTGTAAAAAGACACGGTCTCTGCAGACACCCCAGGCTCCACAAACGGCAACAAAAACAAACTGGGCTAACCCGAACCACGAAACATAACAAAATGATCCAGCCAATAACAGACCAGAAGGATTTGGGGGTGGGGTTTGGGGGGTTAGTGCGTGGATGAGGAGGAGGGAGGGTCGAGCTAGCCTCCGTTTTGTTTGACAATACTTTAAACGTCAACAAGAAGTGACGTCACCCGATATCGCTTAAAGCACCTTTAAGGATCTAAGCGCATGGTCTAAAGTGCACGTGCACTGAGAGCGTGTCCGAATCCACTTTTGCTAGTTTAACGACGGGAAAGACGGGTTGTCCATATTCTCTTAATAAATAAAGGGTGTATTTTGGGCTTATGTGCAATAAACCAATCAGTCTCATCTCCCATTCCCTTTAAAAGCCAGTTGCGCTCGCGCCATGGCGGATTCGCTATTTACATGGCGGAATTTGCGAGCGGAAAAACTGAACGCGTCTCTAATGAGGAGACTGCTCGTGCGCGAGGTTAAAGCTTGCAAGCAGAACATCTACGGGACAAGCCCACCATATCTTTATATACACAATAATACTATTTGACATTGTAATCCTTTTCCGGTTTGTGTGCTGCTGTGCATCACTGTGTGTGTAATAAGCAGTGTACGTGCGTTGTGGACTCACCTATAGGCACATATTACTAATGCGCTCTTTAAATAACATATAAAAATACTGTGCCATTGACTTTAGACCAGGTTTGAGTCGGTCAATAGCGCAGTCTATTTCAGTGTCCTCAAAATAGCAACGCGCCAACAATGCGCCTGAACGCACCTCGTTTCCAGACCAGCAGTCCATGGACGAACAGATGGGCGCAAATGCATTTGCTATTTAAACAACGTGAAGCAGGAGGTGAAAATGAAAACTGCATCGGGCTGAAACTAGCAAAACACACTTCAACGCGCGTGGCGCTGCATTGCGCCGGGTGTACGATAGGGCCCACTGGGTTTACCAGCATGGTGGTGCGGAGATCGAATTTCTCAGCCAGCTGTGTGATGTAGATGTGCACTGACACCAGCTCCTGGCCGTCCATGTCCTCCACCTCTCTGATGATGTCAGACACCCACTCGAACTGACGCTGGGTCCGCGTCACCCAGATAAAATACACCTGGAGCCAGAGGACGTGCGTCATTTAAAACTTCAATCAAGGGACATTTAAAAAATATATGTTTTAAAAAAAAAAAAAAAAAAGAAACTGTACCTTTTTGCACTGGAATTTGACCTTGACTGAAGATTTGAAGACCAGGTCTTTTAAGATGGAGGCAAAGGGTGTGACTCCAATCCCAGCACCCACCAGCACTGACACCTCATAGTCTGTCCACTCCTGGTGACCCTCCCCAAACGGCCCGTCCAGATACAGCTGTGTGCATACATACAGCATGTTTATGTATATGTGTGTATATATATATATATATATATATATATATATATATATATATACACACATATACATAAACATATTTTTATATATATATACACATTATACACACATACATATTTATAAACTTTTATGTTAGATGTGAATAATGGCAATTAATTGATTTGACAGCACATAAGTAAGGGATAATGTACATCCAGCCGGTTGTTATCTCAGAATAAATGACGAAGACCCGGATGTGAAGGGGGTTTATTCTGAGATAACATCTGGCTGGATGTACATTATCCCGCTTAGTTATTATACGGCTGCTTGCCACTTAAGTAAATAATTAGACACAAATTATTGATCTGAGTTCTTTAAACGCAAAGCTTCCGTGAAGAGAGCAGTTGCTAGCGTCCCAAGCTCAAACTAGACGGACATTTAAGAGATATGGTATAGAGTCGTACCACTTATTACACCGCATTTCACCACATACATAATTATGGAGATAAGAGATATTGATTTGAGATTAAACTATCTTAAAATCTTACCTGTTTGTGTCTTATAATCCAAAAGTGTACAGAACAATAGTCACAAAATGTTTTTTATAACAGAAAACATAATTACATCATTAAATAACTGCACAAAATATTGATTTGACTGAGTTTTAATATTTTATTAGCTCACCAAATGACCAAAACCCGTTCCTAGCAAGCGTATAGCGCTGCTGACTTCAGTAACCCGGATGAGCCTGCGTTAACTGTTTTCAGCGGTTGTTATCTGGGAATAACATCAAGTATTCCACAGAGCCGTATAATAATATAATGAAATAAATATATATATTTTTTTTTTGTTGTTGCTTGTCTGGCTTGGGCTGATCTGATCTGAACTGATCTGATCCTTAACATTTTTCTATTGGCATAACCTGATGCATTCAGGTTTATCTACATCTATATAATCCAAACATAAACTTTTACATCCTTGCCTTGGGATATCCTCCAAGCTCCTGGAGTTTCTCAGGGGTGTAGGCCTCTCTGAGTTTGCTGGTCCAGGGTCCGGCTGTACGGATATGAAGGCTGAGGGTCTCCTCGTGGGGTGCGGAGGTCAGGGTGAAGGGGTGGTACTCATCCGTGCCCAGCGCCAGGCATGCGATTCGTACCCACTGTCCCGAGCGGTAGACAAAACCTTGAGGACGCTTAAACTTCAGGTATGTTACATCTGCCAATTCAAAGGAATTGAGAAGCGGGTTTGCTATCATTGTTACCTCAGAATAACTGGCGATTTTAAACATATTTGACAACGAAGATGTGATATGACAGGACACTTGTTTGTGCGTGTAATATATCATTTTGAATTTGACTTGAGATTCCCTGTTGTGAGACTCTGTATGATTTCACAGCCAGAGCAATTAGGAGTGACACTTTACAGCACATGACAGCGCACTGTGTGCTCGGGCCCTGGGAGACTCGCAGATAAAAGAGCTTTGTGCTGGATCTGCTGAGACTGAGCGTCGTCTACCTGAGGGCAGCAGCTCGGCTTTCACCACTGGGATCTCCACCTTCTTCCTGTTGAGGCTGATGAGCTTGTCCAGGAGGAAGAGGAGGCCCGGGGGGATCAGGTAGATGTGGAAGCGGGGCTCCTGAAGGAGGGCGTAGCTGCCGTGGATCACCGTCTGTCACAGGAGACGAGAGAAAGAGGGGAAGTCAGGTGTGTAACTCTATCACAAAACAAAACAAACAAATCAAACAAAAACCAAACAAACAAATACAAATAATTATTGTTGCTGTTTCTTTTCACTTGAAAACTAAAAATAACGCTCCCAGTCTTTTTTTCAAAAGACACAAAACAAAACAAAAATCAAACAAACAAACAAATACATTGAATTATTGTTGCTGTTTCTTATCACTTCAAAACTAAAAATAACATTTACCAGTCTTTTTTGAAAAAAAAAAAATCAATAAAAAAAAACATACAAAACAGATGAAAATGAATTATTGTGGCCGTTTCTTTTCACTTACAAACTAAAAATAACATTCCCTGTCATTTTAAAAACAAAACAATCAAACAAACAAACAAATAAAAATAACATTCCCAGTCTTTATATATATATATATATGCATTAAAGAGTATCATTAAATATGTTAATATTAATGGATACACTTTTTTCCATAGTCGACTATAGAAATGAAGTGAAACCGTGTTAATTTGTCCTCAACGTACTATAATTTCGTTATAGTTGTTCAATGATACAGTAAATTGCAACTTTGGGGGATTGTAGTCTTAACATAAACATTATTAATTTTGTCCTCTTCACCTCAAGTCACACACAAAAAAACAACATTTTTTCAGGACACGCTAATAAACAGTTGAAGTGTTTATCAAAAAGGAAATTAAAAATCCTACAGCCGCCGCTACACTGTTATGATTTCTCCTACTACCAGGATTTTATCCATATTTAACATTATTTTTCTCAGTACACAATACTGAACCTCAGACACTCATGAAACTAGTGGTGCCCCCCCCCCCCCTCCTCACCAGGACATATACGAGCACATAAAGGTGGTGTGTAATCCAGAATCCTCTAAAGCTGATGCGTCTGAAATAGTGTGAGGCGAAGACGTACATAAAAGCAAAAATCAGCAGCAAAAGGACCCCAGTGAGACCTGAAAGAAAAATAACCCCCAGAGGTTTACAAAGAACACACAAAATAATACATTCAGTCTACTAACAGATTACTGGTTATATCAAACCAACAATATGCAGCCATACCAGGAACGGTCTTGAAAAACCAGAAGGTCCATTTCAATGGAAGCTCAGACCTGCAATTGACCAACACACAGCATTCGTTTATTTATATTTAACTTTTAATTATATTATATTATATATTTATCAAGATCAGTCCAATAATGAAATCACTAATATGAATTACCCATTGTTGGAGAACACTCTAGGAAACAAGCAGGCAAGAATGCTGAGGTCACTGATGCAGAAAATGTAAACGTTGACCGCATGACCCAAACTGTGAACAACTTTGACACAAAAATAAAATGTTAGATAAAATAATAATAGACCAAATAATAAGTGCAAATATAATTAATGTATTACACATATTTTTGAGGAAGTTACAATACACAATGGAACTTTGAAACCTGGTCAATAAATGCAACCATTGACTCATACATGCCATAAACTTGGCGTATGACATGAGAATGACTTGGCGGAAATACAAATTTACTACATTGCGTTTTGCACGTAGAGGGAATCTTTCTCCCCTGACCTGAGAGGATGACAGCAGTTATAGCCATGTGGCGGTGAAGGTCAATGGCCGCATCGAATGGGATGTATCTGTTGAGGAAAGTCTCTCTGCATATGGTGATAAGGTTACGGCACACGGTGAGGAGCATGAAGGGAAACAGGAAGGAGATGGCGGCCGCAGAACCGCGAGACACGAGAACGCCCACCATGGAGGTCTCTGGGATGCCACCGGCGTGGGCCTGTAAAGCATAATCTAAAAACATCGCTATTGGTTTGCATCCGTTAGTGAGGAACTCCAATGTCAAAATGCATGCCCAATTCAACATGATCATAATAAATAGGTAAATAACAACTTATCATCCAGTGACCTTAAATATGTACAATACAATCAATGATGAAAAGAGATGGGAGACTTACAGTAGCATCTCTCCAGTGCGAGTCCAGCTGTGATGCCGTACATAATGATTACGCAAATGATATGCCTCCGGTAGTTTTCGATGAAGCGCTTGAACTGCTGGATCCATTTCTTCCCTGGGTTTCGGTTGTAGCGCTCTCTCTGAGGACTCACGTACACCTTGGGGTTGCTTTGTCCAACTCTGGGGAAACTGAACATTTTAATTATGTGGCAAAAACAACATAGCTTTATTGCTCAAACTTTACAAAGGCTATATTGGCACAATCCTTAAGCCTGTTCTGACTCGGGTCACTATATGCAACAGGTTTGTGATTTTATCTGTATACTTTGTGTAAATGTCTTGCTAGTTGGTAGGTTAGACAGACGGACAGAAAACGAATTAGACAGAATGGTGGATAACTGACTGGATAGAGAGAATGCCAGATTGATAACTATCTAGATTGTTATCCGCCTATCTGTCTGTCTAATTAGTTAGTTATATGGCTGTCTTTTGAACTAATTAGACAGACAGACAGACAGACAGACGGATTACTAACTGGGTAGAAAGACAGCCAGGGAGATAACTAACTAATTGGAAAACAAACTAGATAGAAAAAAAAACTGATAGAAAAGTAATTAATTATAAAAACGAATAACTAACAAACTAGATAGAAAGATAGTCAGAGAGAGACATACAGGTGGATAACTAACTAACTAGATAAAAAAAAAACTAACTAAAGCAACTAATTAAACAGACATATGGATAACATACTAGACATATAGACAATCAGATAAATCACTAACGAATTAGACTGGATTGAAAGACAGACAGATAGATAACTCATTAATTAGACAGACAGGGAAGATAACTAACTAACTAGATACAAAGACAGACAGAGAGATAACTAACTAATTGGACAGAGAGACAGGTGGATGACTAACTAAATATAAAGTCAACTCAAGATGATGACGTTCAAAAATGAAACCCGGCGGACATTATGTCACAGAATGGCATCAGTTCCCACAAATTCTGATGGCCACATTTCTCAATAACCAACAAATGACAGGTTTCACAAAGGCTTAAATCTAACACCTAGCTGAGCTCCTAATGACCATACACATGCAGAACATGTTGCATAATGCAACACATGCTCTAAAAGGACCACGACAGAGATATTATACATTAAGCTCTTGGTCTGTCTTTGACGAAGCTCCTGGCCTTGCTCCCCCTCAGACCTGTGTGTAAGCTCTTCCGCTGCTGAAGAACTACAAAAGAAAAACAACAACTTATCAGCTATATTACAGAAAACACACATGGCACTTTTTGAGTACAAAGTCATATATTTTTTCTTTACCCTTTTGTCTTAATGAAAGACACTCGCTGTTGTCTGGCTAGTTTTTTCTTACCAAGTACTTCCATTCCTGTGAATACATGCACAGCAGTTTCAAAGAAGAATACCTCTGTGTTGAGTGAACCAAGAATTATAGAGACGTATGGGGGATTAGAGCATAAAGAAAAATATATCCTTCACCTTTAATATTGAGCTCAGCTGAATGGTCTCGCAGCAGAAAGTGAAAGTCCTCCCACGAGAAGGAATCTTTGTTGTAAAGACCAGCGGCCTGAAGCATTGCTGCTATGCCATCATCAGCCTGACTCTTAGATAGAGCACTTCCAGAGATATCAATGAAAGACCTGCACAAGAAAGGAGAAAATGCAACTAGCAGAAAGAAGAAATCTTTCAGAGGAACTTTCTTGATTTATATCATCTGAATCTCAAAGTTATATATCATCTGAATCTCAAAGTTCAGGTGATTATCAAAAAATCTTTCCACAATTTTTTTTCTTCAAGGCTCAAAAAACAGGATCTGACATCAGAACCGACCTGAGTAAGGAAGTGAACTCTTCCTTGGACAAGAAGCCATCTCCTTTGATATCATGCATTGAAAACAGAAGCTTGGACTTCTCCTCTGGAGTACCTGAAATTGCAAGCCAAAAACATCAAACATTAGAACACACATAACATAATAACATTGTAAAACATTCTAACAACATGACCAGGTAACGTTGTAACATTGTAACACTACAAAATTACAAAATTGTTACATCCCAACAATCTAAGAAGGAATTTTGTAGCATTTTAACATTGTAACACTGTTATGCTTTCACATTTTTGCAATTTTACAGTGTTGATGTTACATGTTTCTATGGTAAATTCTACAAAATTACCTTGTCACATTGTTAGGATGTTACAGTTTTACATCTGTATAGTTTTACAATGTTACAGTGTTACAATTTCATGATGTTTCAATGCTGCAAAGTTGCCTTGTTACACTGTTAGGATGTCACATTTTTACATTTTACAATGTAACAAGGTAACTTTGTACCATTGTGAAATTGTAACACTAACATATTAAAATGTAACATCCTAACAATGTGACAAGGTCATTTTGTAGCATTTACCATAGTTACACTGTAACATTACACTTTAAAATTTCAAAAATGTAGCATCCCAACTTGTAGCATTGTAACAGTTTGGTACAATTGTAACATGATCCTAACAATGTAATCTTGTAGCATTGTATCATCGTAACGTAACACTGTAACATTGTAACATTGTAGTGATGTTAACTTAGTAGTTTTGTCAAATGATATTGTAACAACATTTATGGACCAGAGTCTTGAAGTTATTAACACTAAACTACCATATAAAAGATCTGAACAACCTCACCTGTCATAAAAATGACAATAACATCCAGGAACTCCTGAAAGGAAAGGTATCCGTTACCGTCCTTGTCAGCCAGTGTGAACATAGACTCTACAAAGAGCGAGTCAGCCTTCAGACCGAACACTCTGGCAAATTCAACTCGCGTGAGCTCACACTGTAAAGCTTCTCGGGTCCTTTTGCTCAAGTCTCCTGCATCACATTTATTAATTTCCAAGACCTGGAGTCAAAAAATACATTGCCAGTGGAACGAGGACAAAATGACCTTTAGACATATGAAGAAGCAACAGAAAGGTATGTGTTATACCTTTGAAAAAGCATGTTTGAAGAACGTCTCCACAATCTGTTCCCTCTGTTCTCTGGTCACGGCATCTCTAAGAATTTCTTTCTCACTCATTTCCATCACAGTTAGACTCTGAATTCTGCCGTCCAGCTCAGATCTCAGGTGATTTAAGAACTCTGATCTCTGACCAACGTCCTCGAAGAACAAAACCTTTCGGCCAGAAATCCAACTTAATGTCTCATTGAGCATTCGTTGCATGATCACAGCAGAATGAACTACCAAATTCTTACCAGATCATACTCTTTGGGAATCTTCAAGAGTAGAGCACGATGCTGATGGTCATTGGATATTATCACTTTCAGGTGTTCTTGATTGCCGAAGCTGTGAGAGCTGAGAAGAGCGCCGTTCTCATCAAAGATCCGGAATACTTTCTTCTCGTTGAACGCAAGAGTGACTTGTCGGGGTTCCGTATTGTGCCCCAACCACTCTTTGGCTGAACACAAAATTAAAATACACAACCCCCCCCCCCAGAAGTTAATAAACTCATCTTCATTGGCATATCAGGCCAACATGACATAGCAGGTGATGTTACTGACCCGAAGTTCCATGAGCAGGTTCCTTGTGTCTTGTGGAACCTCTGAGCTTCTTTTGGAATCGTTTGTATCTGGATGTCCGAACACGAGCAACTACACAAGCTACTATGTAGCTTACTGTCGAGAGATCAGAAAAAGTAAGTGTGTTGAATAATGTTTGGGTGGCCTTTGCATTATATTAACTAACAGGTAACTTGTGACAGTTTTTTGGCAAACAAAACCTTTAAAGTTAAATAATCTTTTTTAAATGAGTTTTCCCCCCCACAAATTTAAAGAAAAATAAATAAAATATATAAGTAAATAAATAGTTTATATACATACAAATATTAAATTACATAATTATTATTACATAAAATACTTTTTGGGGGGGGGGGGGGGGGTTAATAAAATAAAATACATTCATACATAAGTACTTTTATAATTCCATATCAAATACAATTGTCTGAAGTAAATACATGAAACTGAAATTCAATTATAGTTTAAAGGTGCAGTTTGCAATTTGTGAGAAACGCTGTTGATATTTTAAATCACCAAAACAAACTCGCCCCTGCCCAAAAGGACCACACCCCTATCTTGATAATTCACAAACACGCTATACAGCACAGCACAGGCACTAATGCTCTCATTAGTGGACACGCCCCTTACTGCTGATTGGCCACAAGTGTGTTTTGGTGCTCGGTCCGATCCACTTTCAGCCCTGTTTCTCAAAAATCGCTTACTGCGTTACTGATTTACTGATTTTTTTTAGAAACTAGGGAAATTAGCTGGAACACAAATGTATTCATCTTCATACACATCAGCTAAAAGAGGAGTAGCGGTGCTCCTTAATAATAGTTGAAGATTTACTAAAGATAAATTTATCAGGGAAAAACAAGGGAGATTTGTCTTTTTACGTGGAGAAATAGATGGTCAACCAGTAACATTGTTTAATGTATATAACCCACCAGGAGAGGGAGTTGCCCTCATGAAAAGAATCCTCCATCTGTTAATGTCGGAGGCTAAAGGATTAACTATAATGGGAGGGGACTTTAATTTAGTGATGAACCAAAAGATAGAAACTATAAGTAGAATAAAACACAAATCAGAATCAACAGCTAAATTATTAAGGGAAGCAAAGTTAGAATTGGGAATGATGGATGTTTGGCGTCATCTTCACCCAAAGGACAGAACCTTCTATTTGTACCAGTTCTACATAGAGTGTTTAATGAGGTGTTACAAACAGGAAAATGGCCAGATACTTGGAAAAATGCAATTTATAACAGTTATAGCTAAAGAAGGGAAGGACCCAAAACAATGTTCATCGTATAGGCCTATTTCACTCCTGAATGTTGATCAGAAAATATTTCCATCTATTATGGCAAATAGGCTCTCGGAAATCCTACCATCTATTATAAATCAGGATCAAACAGGATTTGTCAAAAATAGATTTCTTAGTGATAATGTACGTCGAACCCTTAATGTTATTGATTTTGCTAGAAAAACAAAACAACAAATGATAGTGCTTACATTGGATGCGGAAAAAGCATTAAACCGAGTGTCTTGGCCTTTTCTGTTTGTAGTTTTGAATAAATTCGGATTTCACAAGAAATTCATTAATTTAGTGATGGGAATGTATAATGACTCTGTAGCCAGAGTGAAAGCCATTGGTTCGCTATCGAAACCCTTTCAGATAAAACGAGGGGTAAAACAGGGCGATCCGCTCTCTTTTGCCTTGTGCATTGAGCCATTGGCAGAAGGTATAAGGACAAGTATGAGTATAAAGGGCATTAACATACAAGATGAAGAACATAAACTGGCGTTATATGCGGACGATGTCATAATATTTTTAACTGATATATACAAATCATTACCGGCGCTTCTGGAGGAAATTGGGAAATACGGGGCTATTTCAGGCTATAAATTAAACTCAGCTAAAACTGAAGCCATGGAAATAGGATGCAATCTCCAAACAGAATTTAAGAAAAAGTTTAAGGTGAGATGGGATCAAAATAAAATAAAATATTTAGGTATTGCAATTCCCAGAGAAATTGATAAATTAAACGCATGTAACTATAAAGTTTTGGAAAACTCGTTAAGGCAGGATCTTAGGCGTTGGAAAATCCTGCCTCTAACAATATTTGAAAAAATAGGAACTATAAAAATGAATGTATTGCCACGCTTTCTTTTTCTTTTTCAGAACCTTCCTCTGTATCTAACAAGTGCGTGTTTTAAGGAATGGGAAAGAATGCTAGGAAAGTTTATATGGGATGAAAAGAAACCAAGGGTAAAACTTAAATTTTTACAACAAAGTAGGGAACAAGGTGGGTTGGGTCTACCAAACTTGAGCCTTTATTATCATGCAGCTCAAGTCAAAAGCATTTTAGTTCTGATGAATAATAAAATGAATCCTAAATGGAAATCTATTGAGAACAAATTGGTAGACTCACCCACCTCTTTAATTTTCTCAGGGCAAACTGCAGAAAGGGTAAAACATTTGAATTACTCTATTTATCATACATGGAAGAGTTGGAAAAGATTATGTAAAATTATGAAAATAAAATCAACTGATATGGTTTGCCTGAAGGAAATTAGTCAAGACCCAGACTTCACTCCAAACCGTATAGATGAGACTTTCAGGATATGGGAAACTAAGGGACTTACAAGATTTCACAAAATGTTTAAAGATCATGCAGTTGATACATTTGAAAATCTATCTAAGGACTATAACCTTTCAAGTAATCATTTTTTTAGATACCTCCAAGTAAGGAGCTATATAATAACAAATATACAGTCTTTCCAAGACCTCAGTCCTATTGTGGAGCATATCTTGAAAGTCTATGAACAGTCGAGTTTCAAAAATGTAACGGGACAAATTTATAATATTTTAAATAATAATAATAATAATCAAATTAATAATATTTTGAACTCTTGGGAGAAAGATATTGGAATAACAGTGACTGAAGAGGAGTGGAGTCAAGCATGCAAAAATGTTTTCTGCTATGTTAAGTCCCCCTATTGGCAGGAATATGCGTGGAAACTATTGGTTCGATTTTTTAGAACACCACTGAAAATTTGTAAATATACAAACCAAACACAATATTGTTGGAGAAAGTGTGGTGAATGTAATGTTGACTTGGCTCATGTCCTCTACACATGTTCAAAAATCCAGCCATATTGGGTAAATGTGTTAGAATCAATGAAGCAAATCTGTGGTTACAATACTAATTTTGAACAAGTACGTCATGCTGGGCATACAGCCGGAAGGGTTAAACAAAGAAAATGATTATATCTTCTGGGTGTTGAGAATTACTGCTATCAAACAAATAACTCGAGGTTGGAAAAAAATGGATCCACCCAGGTTGGATAAATGGATTGAGGCTGTAGAAAACCTGTATGAAAATGAAATGATAACGCATAAGATGAGAGGCAAAATAAAGTTATTTAAGATGAGATGGTTCGCATATGCTAACCAAATGCATTGAAAAACAAAAATCAAGCATGGAGTTGGACCAGTGTAATTAGATGAGGCATGGATGTAATCTCTGTGATATATGATGCAGCTATATGGATATATATTATATGGATGCAGTTATATGGAAATTTGCATGTCTGTATGTAAACATGTATATGGAGATGTATGTATGTACGCGGGGGTATAGATGATATACGCCTGAGTACGTATGTATGTATATGTAAATATATGTGCGTGGGTATGTATGTGTGAATGTATATGTATACATTTCCTTCTGTTAATTAATTTTATCCTATTTATTTTTTTATTTTTTTTTTCAATTCACTGGGGGGTAAAGGAGGGGAAGGGAAATAAGGGGTAAAAACAGGGAACAAAGAAATATATTGTCTACTCTGACATGTTAATTGTATGATTGCAATATGAATAATGTCACAATAAAAAACAAAATATATATATATAAAAAAAACCGCTTACAGCACCTTTAATTAATGCATACAAGTAAATTATGAATAACACTGACCAACAGGAAACAGGAACAGCACCACCACTGTTGCACCAAAACCAGCTTTGCTGCTGTCGTCAAAGTAACTCACAGAGACGGCCTTTGTGCAGGGGTGAAGATCGGAGGCTCTGATTGGCTGAGGCTGGGGGCAGGGATCACCTGTACAAAAAGCCCAAAATAAACAAATCATGACTTTTCAATATGATTTGTGTGTGTGTGTGTGTGTGTGTGTGTGTGTGTGTGTGTATGTATGTGTGTGTGTGGAATATGTTGATGCGTGTGGGTTGTTTATTACCGTCCACCCAGAAGAACGCGTTCTTTTGAATGTCGCCCTCCTCTGCACTGGTGATGTCCAGAATGACATCATGAAATGTGGTCTTCTGTATGGCTTGGATCTCCTCGTCACTGAACAACCTGAGAGAAAGAGCAGCTGATACTTGGCCAGAAATACCTTTTACGTGTGCTCGTCTGACCAAATTGACATGTTTTTTTTTTAAATGTGATCTTCACCAGAAATTTTCCCACCCATTTTGTCTGTTCTCAAACCAGAAGCGATCAGCGTTCCTTATGCGTTCAAACTGGTCCAGGATGATGGCAGAAAACACTGGACCTGGTCCTTCCTGTGTTTCTAGTAGGCCACCCACAAACAGCTCTAGTCTGGAGGTGTCGTTCTCATATAACTCTGCAAGCTCCCTTAACAACTGAAAAGCAGTGATAAGAGATTTAACCAAAGAGAAAGAACATTTTGCATTTGAATGAGTGACGTTTGGGAGTGCAAACAACGCCGCCACAATAAAGGGGGTTCGGGGTAATTGTTATTAAGATATTTGCTGATGGTTCATGCGATTCTGTATTGATTCTGAATCATGATACTGTAAACAGCACCTGTGTGTTTTTCAGTTTAGGGTTGATCTCCTCCCAGGAGTTGACCGGCCGAATGTTGAGGGCCGCTCTGATCTGGTTATAACTCGGCAGCCCAAAATCACGCCCCCTCTGGATGGATAAAGCCACTGCATCAGAACGTGAGAACCGCAAGGGGCCGTACATGTAATCTAATGGAGAAAAGGAATAGAGAAGATGGATTAACCAATAGATCTTCTGGATGTCTACACACACAAAATTGCAGTAAGGGTAAAATCTTTCCGTGGCAGGGGCAGCTGCCACCGGCGCCTGTCACTCGACCTGTCACCGCTATATGCGCCTGTCACTCGACCCGTCACGGCTATATGCGCCTGTCCCGCGCCCCGTCACGGCTATAAGCGACTGTACCGCGACCCGTCACGGGTATATGCGGCTGTACCGCGACCTGTCACGGGTATATGCGGCTGTCCCGCGACCTGTCACGGGTAGGCTATAGCCTACTCGCCTGTCCCCGCTATATGCGCCTGTCACTCGACCTGTCACCGCTATATGCGCCTGTCCCGCGACCCGTAACGGCTATATGCGCCTGTCCCGCGCCCCGTCACGGCTATAAGCGACTGTACCGCGACCCGTCACGGGTTTATGCGGCTGTACCGCGACCTGTCACGGGTATATGCGGCTGTCCCGCGACCTGTCACGGGTAGGCTATAGCCTACTCGCCTGTCCCGCGACCCGTAACGGCTACATGCGCCTGTCCCGCGCCCCGTCACGGCTATAAGCGACTGTACCGCGACCCGTCACGGGTATATGCGGCTGTACCGCGACCTGTCACGGGTATATGCGGCTGTCCCGCGACCTGTCACGGGTAGGCTATAGCCTACTCGCCTGTCCCGCGACCCTTTCACGGGTATATGCGGCTGTCCCGCGACCTGTCACCGCTATATGCGTCTGTCACTCGACCTGTCACCGCTATATGCGTCTGTCAATCGACCTGTCACCGCTATATGCGTCTGTCACTCGACCTGTCACCGCTATATGCGTCTGTCACTCGACCTGTCACCGCTATATGCGTCTGTCACTCGACCTGTCACCGCTATATGCGTCTGTCACTCGACCTGTCACCGCTATATGCGTCTGTCACTCGACCTGTCACCGCTATATGCGTCTGTCAATCGACCTGTCACCGCTATATGCGTCTATCACTCGACCTGTCACGGCTATATGCGCCTTTCTCGCGACACGTCACGGCTATATGCGCCTGTCCCGTTACCCGTAACGGCTATAAGCGCCTGTCACTCGATCTGATACTGCTTTATGCTTCTGTCCCGCGTCACGGCTAAATGCGACTGTCCCACGCCCCGTCACGGCTATATGCGACTGTCCCTCGACCTGTCACGGGTAGGCTATAGCCTACTCGCCTGTCCCGCGACCCTTTCACGGGTATATGCGGCTGTCCCGCGACCTGTCACGGGTAGGCTATAGCCTACTCGCCTGTCCCGCGACCCTTTCACGGGTATATGCGGCTGTCCCGCGACCTGTCACCGCTATATGCGTCTGTCACTCGACCTGTCACCGCTATATGCGTCTGTCACTCGACCTGTCACCGCTATATGCGTCTGTCACTCGACCTGTCACCGCTATATGCGTCTGTCAATCGACCTGTCACCGCTATATGCGTCTGTCACTCGACCTGTCACCGCTATATGCGTCTGTCACTCGACCTGTCACCGCTATATGCGTCTGTCACTCGACCTGTCACCGCTATATGCGTCTGTCACTCGACCTGTCACCGCTATATGCGTCTGTCAATCGACCTGTCACCGCTATATGCGTCTGTCAATCGACCTGTCACCGCTATATGCGTCTATCACTCGACCTGTCACCGCTATATGCGTCTGTCAATCGACCTGTCACCGCTATATGCGTCTGTCACTCGACCTGTCACCGCTATATGCGTCTGTCACTCGACCTGTCACCGCTATATGCGTCTGTCACTCGACCTGTCACCGCTATATGCGTCTGTCACTCGACCTGTCACCGCTATATGCGTCTGTCAATCGACCTGTCACCGCTATATGCGTCTATCACTCGACCTGTCACGGCTATATGCGCCTTTCTCGCGACACGTCACGGCTATATGCGCCTGTCCCGTGACCCTTAACGGCTATAAGCGCCTGTCACTCGATCTGATACTGCTTTATGCTTCTGTCCCGCGCCCCGTCACGGCTAAATGCGACTGTCCCACGCCCCGTCACGGCTATATGCGACTGTCCCTCGACCTGTCACGGGTGTGTGCGGCTGTCCCGCGACCTGTCACGGGTGTGTGCGGCTGTCCCGCGACCTGTCACGGCTTTACTCGCCTGTCACGGATTTATTCCCCCGCCCGCGTGCGATTACCCATATGTCAAAATAAATTCTATGATGGAATGTTATGAGGGCGCCGGCGCCTACTCTAGCCTGGTAGTCCTCTAAAATGTATATAACTTTTTTTATATTTAACCTAACTTTTATAGCATATAACTTAGGCTATATAAATTCGATGTTATTTTTACCATCGCTTTGGCGCCCCCATGGTGCGGCGCATATAGGCAGGCGCGCTGGAAGCTGTTTCATGCGAGGGGGGCTGAGGGTTGGAAAATATGTGACGTCATTATGTTATGGCTGACGACAACACATGACATTTCTCTGTACTGTGTTGTAGCATTAAAGAAAACATTTAGTTTATGTATGTTTAAATATTATAGGCTAATGTTATTTTTTTATTTAATCAATGTTGATTATGAAAGTGAGCATGCAGCGTGAGAAAGATATGATAGCCTACATGAGATCATGAGATACCCAAAATGTCTGGAGACATGTCACATGCAGTGGGTAATACATAATTTTTACCTTCACTAAGTCTTTTTTTGGTTTGTAGAAAGACTCTTTTTAAAAGATTTTTGTGTAGTATAAATTGTATCTTAATTTTGATCAATGTTTTATCAACCAATTGCCTGTATTTAATAAATAAGAAGCAAATATATAGCAGACAATGTAAGGCGCCGGCGATCACTTGCATTGCATGTGAACTGGAGGGCGCCGAAACTCAGCTTGTGCCTCACAGATTTGAGAAATATAGGGTATCTATTAGCTTGAAATGTCTACTTTTAAACAAAACTATTCAAAACGAAAAGAAATAGGCTACTCTCTGATTATGTAGGCCTAATCAAATGTGCATTTCTCTCTGGCGTTCATGGCGAGTCCGCATAACTTCATCTTTGCAGCGACACAGAAAACACCTGTTTATTAATAAACAATTAAATGTTTTCTTGCTATTTCTGACACATTAATAATCATTACTTTCGCCGGTTCTTTGTGGCAAGCTTTATGAGCGCGGCAATATTAGGCTACGTAACGCTCATCCTGTATAGCCTATTTAAGTAATTAAATCAATATAAAGGGGCGATGTGTCCACAGTGGCTAAAATGAACAACTACTAGTCGACTAGCGAAAAAACTTTAGTCATTGACATGTCACTGCCGTGACGGGTCGCGGGACAGGCGCATATACCCGTGGCAGGTCGAGTGACAGGCGCAAGCCGTGACGGGTCGCGGGACAGCCGTATAGCCGTTACGGGTCGAGTGACAGGCGCATATAGTCGTGACGGGTCGAGTGACAGGCGCATATAGTCGTGACGGGTCGAGTGACAGGCGCAAGCCGTGACGGGTCGCGGGACAGCCGTATAGCCGTTACGGGTCGAGTGACAGGCGCATATAGTCGTGACGGGTCGAGTGACAGGCGCATATAGCCGTGACGGGTCGAGTGACAGGCGCATATAGCCGTGACGGGTCGCGGGACAGGCGCATATAGTCGTGACGGGTCGAGTGACAGGCGCATATAGTCGTGACGGGTCGAGTGACAGGCGCAAGCCGTGACGGGTCGCGGGACAGCCGTATAGCCGTTACGGGTCGAGTGACAGGCGCATATAGTCGTGACGGGTCGAGTGACAGGCGCATATAGCCGTGACGGGTCGAGTGACAGGCGCATATAACGTTAGCCGTGACGGGTCGAGTGACAGGCGCATATAGCCGTGACGGGTCGCGGGACAGGCGCATATAGCCGTGACGGGTCGCGGGACTGGCGCGTATAGCCATGACGGGTCGAGTGACAGGCCGTGACGGGTCGCGGGACAGGCGCATATAGCCGTGACGAGTCGAGTGACAGGCGCATATAGCCGTTACGGGTCGCGGGAGTGGCGCGTATAGCCGTGACGGGTCGCGGAACAGGCGCGTATAGCGGTGACGGTAAGCGGGACAGGCGCATATAGCCGTTACGGGTCGAGTGACAGGCCGTGACGAGTCGAGTGACAGGCGCATATAGCCGTTACGGGTCGCGGGACAGGCGCATATAGCGGTGACAGGTCGAGTGACAGGCGCCGGTGGCAGCTGCCCCTGCCACGGAAAGATTTTACTCCCTCTCCAAAATTGTCCAAGAAATCAAAATGGACAATTCTTGTTTTGTTTTTCAAATACAGTATTTAGCCTATTATAAAGGATTTAGTAGTGCACATCATCTTTTTTTAAAGGGATAGTTCACACAAAAATGAAAATCCCTTTAATTACTGTGCCCTCATTCTCTTTAATCAAAATAACTTCCTCCCTCTTGAAGTATTATCTCTTCTCTGATGATGTGTTTACTGGTGTGAGGGTGGGGCAACCTGTCACTCACATGAGATCCACCAATAGCAAACCACAACCATCCAATCAATTCCCAATGGACAACATCAAGCCCCGCCCTACATTTTTTCTTGTTTGAGAAGCAGTTTCACTTGGATATAAGTCACAATAGGGAATAAAAGACTATCGCAACTTCAGTTTCATGCCGACTTTCAATTAATCAAAAGAAGAACCAACCTCTCAGATCCTCGACAATGACGTTGTCCTCGCGCTCAGCGATCTGAGAAGCCATGCCCATTATAAGCTCATCTACATCCTGACTGGACTGCAAGTTTGGATTCTAAAACATATACAACTTGTTATAAAATAAAACTGAATGCTATATTAATGTAATTATTGTTATTTAATCATTTTAATTAAAATAATTTCTAAACACTAATTTTAATTATATGGTTGGATAGTCCAAACCAAACCCTGTCTGTTATGACTCACATTTCGGTTCCAGAAGGTGTTGCATAAACGCAGGCCAGGAGATTTACTTGCATCGTTGTTCACAGCACTTTTGTAGTGACACATCCTGTTCCTGAATCCCCAAAATCACATTTCAACACAATTACAGATAACTGAGGATTTTCTGTTTCAAATAAATGTTGTTCTTTTGAACTTTCTATTCATTGACGAAAAACTTATCTAGGAGCACAACTGATTTCAGCATTAGAATGATTTCTGAAAGAAAAAATGTAAAAACTTAAAAAAGGATCAGGTGCATTTTCCAAAAGTGAATAATTGAGATATGTACCTTTTATATACACCAGATGGCGTAAGAGTCAGTCCAAACCTCACAGCAGCGGCTTCAAACTCAGCAGAGATCCCTGGATCAACATGTTTCTGATATCCTGCAGAACGACAGAATGAAAGCAGCGCTGTACTTTTCAACTCATATTATATATTCTGTTATTAGCTAATGTTAATCAGTATATTCACCATTATGGGGAGCAGAGCATTTATCCGCTCTGCTCTCCGTCTCTGGAACTCATTACCACCCCAACTCAGAAACATCGATTCATTCTCTTATTTCAAATCACACCTAAAAACACATCTGTTCATCTCACTTGATTTTAATTGCTCTGCCTCTTTCTGTTTTTTTTTTAATGTTGTTTATTTATTTCTGGTGCTTTTAAATGTCTTATGTATCCTTGTACGGTGTCCTTGAGTGCCGAGAAAGGCGCCTTTAAATAAAATTATTATTATTATATAATTTTTACCAGTCCCTGCTGTTCACAAAAAAAGAAACCAAAATGAAAACAAATGAGTATTGTAACCGCAGTAGAGCTTACTGAACTGAAGTAGAGATTACAGTAATATTCATTCACTTAAGTAACTTAACATTTTACAGTTAACATTCAGTTAAGTTACTACACGTACTGCATTACTGCACTCAACAGAAATAACATGCTTGCAATCTGTTAACCTGTAATGACGTGTATGCCGACTGCATGCTGTCATCTACATGTTACTCAAACCATAAGAGATATTTTAGCAAACCACAAATTAGCCAACCTTTTGACTTGCACATAAAGTCTCCTGCCGTTTGCAGCATATTCTGCCCTCAAACCACCCATTACACAGGGAGAGACCATCTGACCCACATGCCAAGTGACCAGCCAGAGTCCATTATGTTCGATATACCACAATAATACACTAACAGTTCTATATAAAATTGTAAAGTGGAATATTATTTTCTATTCTATAGAAACTCTGCTCTGATTGGTCAGATGGGACAGTCTGTTGTGATTGGTCTACTCTGCTCTGATTGGTTAGAAGGAACAGTTTGTTGTAATTGGTCTACACTGCTCTGATTGGTCAGATGGCCCAGTCTGTTGTGATTGGTCTACACTGCTCTGATTGGTCAGATGGCCCAGCCTGTTGTGATTGGTCTACACTGATCTGATTGGTCAGATGGCCCAGTCTGTTGTGATTGGTCTACACTGCTCTGATTGGTCAGATGAAACAGTTTGTTGTAATTGGTCTACACTGCTCTGATTGGTCAGATGAAGCAGTCTGTTGTGATTGGTCTACACTGCTCTGAGGTGCGTTTCCCAATAGCATCGTTGGCCGACTATGATCGAAATTTCCATTGAACTCTATCGGTAATGACGGGACTTGCGACCATAGTTGTTTGGGAAACGCACCTCTGATTGGTCAGATGGCCCAGTCTGTTATAATTCGTAGACTCTGCTATGATTGGTCAGATGGCCCAGTCTGTTATAATTCGTAGACTCTGCTATGATTGGTCAGATGGCCCAGTCTGTTGTGATTGGTCTTCATCAGCACTTGATACACAGTGATATGAACAGTAACGATAGTGTCAGTTTTATCATATCTATTCAAGCCCGAGTCCTTTTTACATTCACAAACAGTTATATTACACACTACATGGAAGATATCTGAAAAAGCACATTAGGGGTACTTTTATGTGATATGAGAGTGGAAGTAAATGGAACTTAAATTCTAGTGTGACTTTCAGTAGGTGTGTCATCTGAGGCTGAAACAAACCACAGATTACCTGAGCATGTGGACATTCAAACACACACACAACTCACCTGGATAGGAAGACACTTGTTTTCCCAGATAGGCCGGAAGCCACTCATAGAATGCGATATTCTGAAGAAAGACAAAACACATACACCTTCAATCTTCAAATCTAGACCAATGTCCCTATATTCATTTAGTGTTCAGAGGAAATCTGAAGTGAAGGATACTGCGGTACATCCCTCCAAATTGGCAGCTGTGCTGTTACATGAAGTGAGTCAGTAATTGAGGATTATTTGCTTTACCTGAAATGTGGCAATAACCCTCTTTCGGGCATTTTGGAAAAGCTCTTCGTCTGACCAAGAGGGGTGTTCCTTGTACAGTTTGGAGGCCAGGTAATTATGGTAACGAAACCAAATAATTCCCTCAGTGACCGAAAAGATGTTCTCATTGGCCCAGGCATTCCCGAACTCTGAGAACACAAAACGTGCACTTGAAAACCACAACATGCAACATTTTCATGATGCTTCTTGCAATGCACTTAAGACATTTGAGTAATGAAATAACACTTTATTAAAGGGTATTCATAACAGAATAAAAATAAGTAATAAAACCATACAATATTGGGAAAATAAAGTAATAAAAAAACATTTAAAGGGGTTTAAGTCAATCCGCCCTCTATCACATACTTTATTGCTTGGAGGAAAATATGGTTTAGCATGGTGCACTTTTGTAAGGAATGTTACAAGAAAGTATGACTAGAAAATAGTTGATATTTCAAGTCTTACCAAACCAAAATTTCCTGATTAGCCATGCAACTAATGCAAGCTGTTCCATATCTCACCATAGAGTTCCTGTGAGACGGGACTACTACTACTGGGGTCCGGCGCACTCCACATGAGGTAACCGCTGCTACTACGCTTGGGCATATCCTGTGAGGAGCCTGAATCCAAGAGTCCTTTGGAAAACTTTCTCAAGGCATCACAGCATGAGCTGGAGGATCCATAGATGGAGCTGCCGTCTATCCACGCTGTCACGTGATTCACCTGAAATGAATTATGGGTAGATCAAAAACAGGCCCATTCCAAAATCTCCTACAGTCGATTGTGACTACATGCGCACCTGTGTACGGGGATTGTTGGGACTTTTGCCTGTGCTCTGGTCCCACTCTGCTCTCTGGAACTGGAGCAGGACCGGCTGTGAGGAGTTGGAGCCAAAGACGGGATCTTCTTTTTGGACTTCAATATGCATGAACTCAGGTGGGCAACCAGGTCTGCGGGATTCTGAGATCTCAGACCACACATGGTAACCTAATGTAGTAATAAAGAGCATGTGTTAAAGTGGCCATCGAATTCACCAAATTCCTTGACCTTAACCTTGACCTTTGAGCTGCAAAAACATCTCATTAAACTCTAAGTGCTTAAATCTTAATAGCACCAGTGCATAGATGTTGTTTTATGCAATAAAACTATCTTTGTGGAATGTAAAATGTTCTTCTTTAGCAGCCATCAGGCTATATGGTTCTTTTTCACTAGCTACGTTTACACGCACCAAAATTATCTGTATATTATCGGATTGATAGCTCAGTCTGAGTGAAAACCCTACATGTAAACAGATAGATCAGAAAGAAATTTAGATCGGATTGAAAAGTGTAGTGTACAATGGCGCTGTAACGTGGAGGAAGATTAAGACGAAAAGTCCCCATTCATTGTAATTGCATAGAAAAGAGTGACCAGTATAATCTCGTAATTGCGAGAAAAAAGTCATAATTGTGAGATAAAATGTCATAATTGAGATATTAACTTGCAATTGTGAGAAAAAAAGTCAATATATAACCTCATAATTGTGAGAAAAAAATAATAATTGTGAGAAATAGTCGCAATTGTGAGGAAAAAAGTCATAATTGTGAGATAAAAAAACTCGGAATAGCGAAAAAAAAGCAATAATTGTGAAATATAACCTCGTTAATGGGAGAAAAAAGTCATAATTGTGAGATATAAACTCGTTATTACGTTAAAAGATTTATGAGATTAAAAAACTTGCAATTGCGAGAAAAAAGTCAGAATTGTGAGAAAAAGAAACATCGCAATTCATGAAAAAAGTCAGAATTGTGAGAAAAAGAAACATCGCAATTCATGAAAAAAGTCAGAATTGTGCGAAGACAATTATTATTGTTATTGTGAGAGGCAATTATCTTTTTTTTATTTTTTATTTTTTTATTTCATGTCGGGAAACAAGCTTCCATACTTTAAGTTAAATTACACTCAGGATGCATTTACTGAAATGGAATCTTACTGAAAATGTCTTGAAACTATAATTAAAGAGCTGGCTGTGTCTCAATCAACAGGCTGCAGCTAGTTTAAATGAAGGAGACACTCACCGAAGGCCACGGAGAGAAGAGTTCTGTTCTTGTATGACAGGAGACCGGATTGGCCCCTCGTGGCCGTGTTGCTTATCCGGCGGGGGTTGGGCAGGTGCGGTTCCTGTCGGGGCAGATAAACTCCATCCGTATACTGCGCCGGCAAGACACGGACCAGAGCTGCATCTGTAGGGGCAACATCCTGATGTTTAGAAAATTTCTTACATTTTTTGTAAGAACCATAAAAGAAGACTTAATTCACTCACCTGCAGCCCCTCGATCATGATATGCCAAATTATTGTACCACCCATCATACCTTTGAACTTCCCAGGCAATGGCAGAACTCGCACCTGTTTGGTTCAAGATCAGAGAGAGTTTGGCAACGCTATCATATCTTAAGTCATTAACAAACATTATGATGATTCACCATACTGCACATTCAAGATGTTCTTTAAGTACACCTAGGACTTTTTCAATCTAATTTACACCCAAAAACTTACCAACATTAAAGTACAGTTATGGTGT
The DNA here is from genome assembly GCA_030578275.1 of Meda fulgida. Taxonomy (NCBI): domain Eukaryota; kingdom Metazoa; phylum Chordata; class Actinopteri; order Cypriniformes; family Leuciscidae; genus Meda; species Meda fulgida. The sequence goes on along the minus strand of CM060640.1, from coordinate 11,635,291 downwards.
AAAATGAAGGAGAAACACAAAATTCTGCTCTATTTCTGTTGTTAGTGTTCAAATGTTCAGTCTATGAATAGCTAATGAATATTCAAATTCATAGATAGATAGATAGATAGATAGATAGATAGATAGATAGATAGATTGACTCACCAACAGCTTGACAGAGAACAGACAGTGCAGTTAAAGTCCTCCAGATCACATCACATAAGCCCATTCTTGCAAACCAATGAAGCCCCTCTTCGCCCAAGAGCACTTCTCTTCAGACTAGAGAAAACACTAAGTGCTGTGTGTGTAAAAGTAGAGAATGAGAAAGCCTTTAAGAATGACAAAGCATGGACCTCGAAACAAATATTAAGGCAATTAAACTGAAAACGCAGTCACACCTGTCTTTAGAGAATATCAGCCCTCGCCTGTCCGCTTAGATCGAATGGCAGTGAAAATAAAAGGAGTGTGTGAGTCAGAGAGTGACGGAATGAGAGTCCGACCCACATCCACACCTGATGTTTCGCACTGAGTTTACAATGCAGGGCTGGTCATGAGCGGTTGACACGTTTCTCTGGAAATACCAATCAATGCAAATCAAAGCTGTTATTAGGAAGCGCGATCGTTTAAAAGATGAGCGCCGAACGGATCATCTTATTTCCACGACTCATATTTCCCCGTCTTGTTTTACGGCTCTCGTTGCGTCCACAGGTGAGTTGCAGTGCGGCATTGTGGTTGGGTTGAGATTTGAAATGTCTATTAAGCGGCATCTCATTTTGAATAAGAGAATACATTTATGGTAATCAAAATGTGCGCTTACCTGCACCTACCTAAGCGGCATAACGGACTGTTATAGGCTACGATTATCGTTTTCTGTGTTGTTGGCCATATCTATTTATTTTGAGTAATTGCATAAATGTTTGAATGATATAAGTGCAAAGGAGATGGGCTGAATTATCGGAGTTTTACCCCTGTAAGTCATTTGAATCCTCCTGTAAGATAATTGAATCTGAGAGGTCTTAAAAGTAGCCTACATCTCTCACTTTTTTTCTAGGCTATTTGTTTCAACAGGATGGAACTATGGCATTTTTTTTTACCACTAAAATTAAAATTGAAAAGTGCGAATATTTTCACCTAACTAACTGGGAACGTCCTGGCAAGCTTCTATCGAAGTTAGAACGTTCTTTCAAAGTTATCATTGTATAGGCCCTACATAGTTTCCCTGAAAAGTGTGTTGAACATTCATCTGTTGTTTTTAATGTTATACTCTACTTGTTACTTTTGAATGTTCTCTGAACATTCTGAAAAGTTCCTGCATAATGTTTGCAAAATGGGCAAAAATGGAACGTTCTCGCGCATAACCAAGAAAAAAAGTTTTAAAATATGTATAAAAAAAATGTACGTTTAAAACGTTAACTTTTTATAACTTAATTCGAACGTTAGCAAAACATTCTAACAAATCGCTTGCAAGCTCCAGGTAACCAGCAAGACAGACTGCTCGAGCACATCTGTACTATATTTCAACAAAACATAGCCTACAATTGCGACAATTTAGCACTTCATTACAAAATCACAAAAACTACAAAAAGGGGGTTTATTATTGACGATTGCAAATTTCTCTGGAACGGCCAAACTAACGGGTTGCGCGAGACGCACTCCAATAGCGGCCGTACAATTTCGATACCCTTGAAAGTCACTGTATAATTCGCACACTAGACTGTTATCTGCAATCTTCAGGTAACCGAGCCTCTGGCCAACACTGTCCTGCTTTCAGCTTTAGTTCTCGCCTGTGGAGGGAAGATGACTTTATACGATGGCATTTACCCGTTCTACTCGCTACAAAGAAGCCCGTTCATCATCGACATCAGCCTCCTGGTGGCGATCCTGGTTTTCTCGGTTCTGGCTGTCAGTTTCATCTTCATTCTACCAGGAATACGTGGCAAATCGGTGAGTGAGCGAGATCAATTCTTCTGGAACACTATTGCAAAAACAATGTATCTACTGCAGCTTTACAAGAAGGGAAAATAAAAGAAATTGGAATGTGAGATGATAGTTTTTTACATTTTGATTTTGATTGATTGTTGTAAACTCTGAGGTAAAAGGTGTTTCCTTGTACCTTGAATTCACGTGACTTGTCAAACATAGCCTATCATAGCATTTAAAGTATTTCCTTCTATGGTTTTACAAATATTGAGATACATTTTCTATTTTCTCATTTTAAGGTCTGTTAACTAAGGCTAAAATTACACTTCTGGCTGGGGTATTTTTGTCAGTTTAGGTGAAATTTTTGCCCTTATTAATGTATAAACCTAGTGTAAAGTCTTTTACATCAACTTTCTTTTGTGTAGAGTTCTGCAAAAAATAAATTAAAGAACATTCACATATAATGTCCTCTTTTTTCAGAGACTGTTCTGGATGTTCAGGATAATCATTAGTTTATTTATCGGAGGTGTTTTAGTTGGTGAGTATTTTCATTAAATAAGTTAGTTAGGAAATAGTTGTTACTGTATAGTGGCCTCAAAAACTATTGTCACACTTCCAAGTTTTACTTTTAACCAAGGTCAAAATAATAACCAGAGATTGTCTTTTATTAAATTTAATGCCACTTGGTTTGACATATTTGTTATATAATGCAATGACATTCACATATTTGTAAGGCAAGTACAAGTCCAAATATTCAGCTGGAACAATAGAAACAAATGTCCCTTTAGGTCCACTTATTATATAAGAGCTGCTAAACTCTTCTTGTCCGCTTCAGTGCTGAATTTTACTGGAGACTGGGCTGAAGCCAGCGTGAAGGCCAACGCCACCTACAAATCCTTCAGTAACGCAGTGGTGTCCGCTGAGGTGGGACTGCACGTGGGCCTGTACGGAATAAACATCACACTCAAAGGTGAACAGGATGAGTCCGCAACATTTTTGGCCCACTTTTTTGAGCCACAAAACTCTGACTGGATCTTTTGACATCTGTTCCAACAGGCGAGCCAGTATCGCAGATAAACGAGACCATTGACTACAACGAGATCTTCAGTTGGTCGAGCAGCGTGGATGAGCAGTACGGCGACGCACTCGAGAGGGGTCTTCCCAACCCCATCCTTTACATCGCAGAGAAGTTCACACGCAACAGCGCTTGCGGGCTCATCTTCCAGTTCAGATACTCAGGCCGCTTCGCCTCAGCCAATCTCTGGTAAACCAACACACAGTCACCACCAATCTCTTACTGTAGTGTAAAGAAACTCTGTCCTATTCAACAAATGCAAACAAGCTAAAGTAAAGAATGGCCTTCTCCCGCAGGACGGCTTTTTGCTGCTGGCTGGTGGCCAATATCCTCTTCTCAATGCCAGTCATCCTCTACGCCGGGTACATGATGATAGCCACGGCGGCTTTCATCTTCTTCTCCATGGCTTCCTTCTCAACTATATACAACGTGCCCCAATGCAACTTCAGTATAGGTGCAGAGTCCTTAGAGACAGACTACAGCCATTCCTTCTGGATCGCTTTGGCAACGGGTAAATGCTCCTAATGGGAAAGCGGGCCACTCTCAAAAGGTTTTTGACTTGGAAAGCATATAAAATACTGATTACGGTTGTTTTTCAGGTTTACTGTGCGCTGTGATTGGTTTGTTGGTGGTGTTACTGGATTGTCTATTTCCTGCGAGGATGAGGGAGGCGTTCAGTGTTGGCTTGGACAACGAGGAAGACGAATGCCATACCGGTGAATGCTACCTCAACTCAGGCTTTCTAGAGGGAGTGATCTCTGATGAAATCACACAGACGGGGAATGTCTCTTTGCCTCAGCAGATCACTACATTAACAGTATGTTTTATACACAAATAAATGCATTTCCATTAACATTAGCTGAAAAGACAAACGATTTGGTCGTTATTTACTCACCCTCATTTCAGTTTCTTTCCGTAGAACACAAAATAAGATGTTTTGAAGAATCTTCATGCTGCTCTTTTCCATACAATGACTGCATATTGCTACTAACACCAAAATGATGTCATTAATTGTTTAAATATGCACTGTGTTTGCTGTTGAAATATTTATTGTTTTCTTTTTTCTTTCCTTCTTTCTTTTAACAGAGGCTTTGAGGGGCGGTTTGTTGTCGTCCACAACTACTACTTGAAAACCTGCAGACTGAAACTTTCTGGGAGTAGCTGCATATAAAATTGTGACTGTTTCTATGGTTCTATTATATTGTTCCCGCATATACATATGTATACATGTACATAATGCACAAAAAAAATATTCAAAAGAAAATCAAATTCTACAATGTGTCCATTTTCATTATTTGTGTTACAGTATGAAGTTGGTAAAATGAGATACTATGCACACATTATTGCAATAACGACATTTGGTGATACCAAGATTAAATTCATAACCACATGAATGTGGAAGTTTACAGGTAATTTAATTCAAGGTATATTAAACCAGGCTTATCATCATCAACTAGAAACTAAAACCATAAAAACCCATTTTCATTACTTGAAATTAGTGCTGCCAAATCGATTAATCGCATCTAACATAAAAGTTTGTGTTTATATAATATATGTGTTTATATATTATTGTATTCATGTATTATACTGTATATGTGTTCTGTCTATATATACAAATCATTTTGTGTTTATATAATGTGTGTGTATATATATTAAATGTGATTAATCGCGATTAATCGAGTTGAAAACAATACTTGAAATAAAAAAACATGAACTGAAATAAAAAAAACGTAAAAAATCTTTCAAAATATTTTCATTTACTTTAAATTGAAGTAAATAAACTACAACCACAGAAAAACTATATAGATATAAAAAGCACACAAAATATAACTAAAAAGCAACAAAATTACTTCAACTTTATTAAAATGACCAAAAATTTAAATGAAAACAAAATATATAATTCAAAATATTAACAAAAACTATAATAGTACATAATTGGTACTAAAATAACACTGCTATATGTGTGTGGTTTTAATGCTCAGAGAAAAAATGATAAGCACTAAAATTACACTGCTGAAATGCAGATGGGGTTCATTCATGAGATAATTCTGACTCATTCATTCTATTATTTATAATATCATGCATGAACATGAATGCAGCTCAGGTTTCCTGATTAGTATATCTTTAAGTCTTCAAAATCCGGCATGCTGAACTATTAATCTACAGAAACGAGTCATTCATAGTGTACAGTACCCATTCATCACAGAGACACCAACGACAGCCAGAAGATCTGAATACAGCCTATTCAGAAAATGTAACAGTAATCTTTGGATTTTAGCATGCTTTAGTCCAATTTCTGAGTTCGTGAAATGAGTATTGTTAATTAAATGTAGTGATAATGTCCTACTTTGTCAATTAAATCGTCAGTATCTTAACTTTAGTACAGTCACTTGGTATTTTTCATTCATAAGTACATCTAAGTACTTAAAGAACTCAAAAGGGCTGGTAGCACTTTATTTCACAGTCCTGTTCCCCATGTACACACTATGTACTTTTTATAGTAATTACAATAACTGTAATAACTAGGTACTAACCCTGAACCTAACCTTAAACCATGTAGTTACCTTATATTACCCAGTACTTTCTTAGGTAAGTGTAATGTAAGTACTGTAAAATAAAGTGCCACCAAAAGGCTTGAACCAAAGGCATTTAACATATATACAAACTAACAAGTCTGCCATGGAAGACTGTATGTATAATTGCATTAATAAGCAAGTAACAGCCCCCCTTTGATAAAGTAATTATGTGATTATTAATGCATGTTTGCACTCTTTCTAGTGATGTTTACATGCAGTCTGCAGCCACATGAAGCAAGATGAATATTTTTCTGCTTGTTTTAGGAGGAGCTGTAAATGTTCTTTTAACGCCGCAGGAAAAGGTCCCAGGTTTTTGATTCCTTATATGTACACCGGAGTCTCTTGACCAGTTAACAATCTGAACATGACGGCTGGCATAGTTTTCATGTTAATCTGTTGAGAAAAAGGAAAGACACCTCATTTTAATAGCATTCACGTCATTAATAAACTTCGTAATGAAAATAATTGAATGCAAAAATGCGAGAAAGGATGATGGCTTAAAATAAAAGTCAGCTTTTTTTGACTCACTGCAAAAAGCAAGGGGTGTGAAGTACTGATTATTCCTCATAACTGTACAGTACTTGCGTATTGTTTTGAGGAATCTGTACTGTACTCGAGTACAGATGAAAATGAAAACTGACTCAATTACACTGTCATTACAAAAAAGCAGGTATATAATGAGTGTTTTTATTTGCTTTTAACATTTTCTTTTAATAATTTTACAACAGTGTTGAAATGATACATGTCATACATTTTCTATTTTGTGGAATGTTCCTCATCCACACTTAATACATAATAATAATAATAATAATAATAATACATAATGCATGTATAAAAAGCCTGTTTCACACTTTTTCTCAGAAAAACTTGATAAATAATTTGAGTTCCCTGGCCACTTTATTAGGTACACCTGTTCAGCTCCACATTAACACAAATATCTGATCAGCCAATCTCATAGTAGCAACTCAATGCATTTAGACATGATCAAGACGATCTGCTGAAGTTCAAACTGAGCATCAGAATGGGGAATAAAGAATGAAAGATGATTTAAGTGACTTTGAACCTGGTATGGTTGTTGGTGCCAGACGGGCTGGTCTGAGTATTTCAGAAACTGCTGATCTACTGGGATTTTCATACACAACCATCTCTAGGGTTTACAGAGAATGGTCCGAAAAAAAAAATTATCCAGTGAATGTCAGTTCTGTGGGAGAAAATGTCTTGTTGATGCGAGAGGTCAGAGAAGAATGGCTAGATTGGTTCTAGCTGATAGAAAGGCAACGGTAACTCAAATAACCAGTCGTTACAAGCGAGGTCTGCAGAAGAGCATCTCTGAGTGCTCAACACGTCAAATCTTGAAGCAGAAGAGCTACAGCAGCTTGTCACGTAAACACACAGGGGACAGAAGATCCAATGGCGTATGTATTTAATAGGGTAATCCAAAACTCGTAGTCATTTAGGCAGGGGTCCAAATCCAATAAGGGCAATCCAAAACATAGAACACAAACAGGAAAACGCAAGGCACAGAAGTGTTAGGCCATATAAACAAGGACTCCGTAACAGACACTAACAAAGACAGGGAATATATACACAACTCTAACAAGACTAACACAGAACAGCTGGGAACAATGATTACGGGGAACAGCTGAGTGCAATGAACTGATGAGTGACAGTGACAGACAGAATGCTGAGAATTGAAGTGAAACGTGAAGGACACCGTGAGAACGAGGACCTCTAGTGAAAGACAAGGGAACACAACCAGACACTGTGACATAACCCCACCTCTACGGAGCGGCTACCAGACGCTCCACGACAACACTAAGACACGACACAAGATTTCAGGAGGGAGGTGGAACGTTGGAGGATCAGGGGGAGGGATGGTGGGCCAGGTCCGTGAAGGGAGACAGGAACAAGGGGTGAGGGCTTAACCGGGAACCAGGTCAAAACAGAAAGTCTATCGGGCGGCCAGGGCGAAGCAGACGACCCACCGGGTGGCCAGGGCGAAGCAGACGACCCACCGGGCGGCCAGGGCGAAGCAGACGACCCACCGGGCGGCCAGGGCGGAGAAGACCCCTCGGGCGGCCAGGGCGGAGAAGACCCCTCGGGCTGCCAGGGCGGAGAAGACCCCTCGGGCGGCCAGGGCGGAGAAGACCCCTCGGGCGGCCAGGGCGGAGAAGACCCCTCGGGCGGCCAGGGCGGAGAAGACCCCTCGGGCGGCCAGGGCGGAGAAGACCCCTCGGGCGGCCAGGGCGGTGAAGACCCCTCGGGCGGCCAGGGCGGAGCAGGCCCCTCGGGCGGCCAGGGCGGAGCAGACCCCTCGGGCGGCCAGGGCGGCCAGGGCGGTGAAGACCCCTCGGGCGGCCAGGGCGGAGCAGGCCCCACGGGCGGCCAGGGCGGAGCAGACCCCTCGGGCGGCCAGGGCGGAGCAGACCCCTCGGGCGGCCAGGGCGGAGCAGACCCCTCGGGCGGCCAGGGCGGAGAAGACCCCTCGGGCGGCCAGGGCGGAGAAGACCCCGCGGGCGGCCAGGGCGGTGGTGAGGACCCCGGCTCCGGCTCAGGAACAGCGGACACCGGCTCAGGAACAGCGGACACCGGCTCCGGCTCAGGAACAACGGAGACCGGCTCCGGCTCAGGAACAGACACCAGCTCCGGCTCAGGAACAGACACCGGCTCAGGAACAGACACCGGCTCCGGCTCAGGAACAGACACCGGCTCCGGCTCAGGAACAGACACCGGCTCCGGCTCAGGAACAGACACCGGCTCAGGAACAGACACCGGCTCAGGAACAGACACCGGCTCAGGAACAGACACCAGAACAGCAACGACCACTAGGACAGACACAAACACAGGAACAAACACTGGCTCTGGCTCTGGAACAGGCACTGGGTATGGAACCGGCACTGGCTCTGGAACCGGCACTGGGTCTGGAACAGGCACTGGGTCTGGAACAGGCACTGGCTCTGCCTTCGGCTCTGGAACAGGCATTGGCTCAGCCTCCGGCTCTGGAACAGCAGACACTAGCTCCGGCTCTGGAACAGCAGACATGGGCATGTCCAGGATCCGAACCAGATGCTCCAGATAGTCCAGATCCAAGAAGGCAGACGGTACTGGCTCTGCCTCTGGTTCTGGAACGAGTACTGGCTCTGCCTCCGGCTCTGGAACCGGCAATGGCTCTGCCTCCGGCTCAGGAACCGGCAATGGTTCTGCCTCCGGCTCTGGAACGGGCACTGGCTCTGCCTCCGGCTCTGGAACGGCCATTGGCTCTACCTCCGGCTCTGGAACAACAGACACTGGTTCCGGATCCGGAACAGCAGACATGGGCATGTCCAGGATCCGAGCCAGACGCTCCAGATAGTCCATGTCCAGGAAGGCAGACGGCACGTGAACAGTCTCTCGCTGGGCAGGCGTGACGTGAACAGTCTCTCGCTGGACAGGCGTGACGTGAACAGTCTCTCGCTGGACAGGCGTGACGTGAACAGTCTCTCGCTGGGCAGACGTGACGTGAACAGTCTCTCGCTGGGCAGACGTGACGTGAACAGTCTCTCGCTGGGCAGACGTGACGTGAACAGTCTCTCGCTGGGCAGACGTGACGTGAACAGTCTCTCTCTGGGCAGACGTGACGTGAACAGTCTCTCGCTGGGCAGACGTGACGTGAACAGTCTCTCGCTGGGCAGACGTGACGTGAACAGTCTCTCGCTGGGCAGACATGACGTGAACAGTCTCTGACTGTGCCGCCGGGACGTTATACATCTCCCTTTCACCTCCTCTGCGGCAACCTCCACGGGTCCCGGAACTTTACCAACCGGGTCCCCTTAAACAACTCCCTTCTCTCCCGCTCGGTTGCTGGGGAAGAGATGTCGCCAAACATACCGCTGGATCCTTGTGTGACGGAGTCCTTCTGTCACGTAAACACACAGGGGACAGAAGATCCAATTGCGTATGTATTTAATAGGGTAATCCAAAACTCGTAGTCATTCACGCAGGGGTCCAAATCCAATAAGGGCAATCCAAAACATAGAACACAAACAGGAAAACGCAAGGCACAGAAGTGTTAGGACAAGACTAACACAGAAAAGCTGGGAACAATGATTACGGGGAACAGCTGAGTGCAATGAACTGATGAGTGACAGTGACAGACAGAATGCTGGGAATTGAAGTGAAACGTGAAGGACACCGTGAGAACGAGGACCTCTAGTGAAAGACAAGGGAACACAACCAGACACTGTGACACAGCCGAAGACACACCGGTGCGACTTCTGTCAGCTGAGAACATCAAACTGAGGCTACGATTCACACAGGCTCACCAAAACTGGACAATAGAAGATTGGAAAACCGTTGAGATGGTTTGGCGTAAACAGCATGAAAGCATGAATCCATCCCGCCTTACATCACCAGTTCTGGCTGATAGTGATGGCGGTGTAATGTGTGTTGGATATTTTCTTGGCACACTTTGTGCCCCTTAGTACCAATTGAGCATCGTTTAAACGCCACAGTCTACCTGAGTGTTGTTGTTGACCATCCATCTCTTTATGACCACTGTATCATCTACTGATGGCCACTTCCAGCAGGATAATGCACCATGTCTCAAAGCTCAAATCATCTCAAACTGGTTTCTTGAACATGAATGAGTTCACTAAACTGAAACTGACTCCACAGTCACCAGATCTCAATCCAATAGAGCATCTTTGGGATGTGGAGGAACGGGAGATTCGGATCATGGATGTTCAGCCAGCAAATCTACAGCAACTGCGAGATGATTTCATGTCAATATGGACCAAAATCTCTGAGGAATGTTTCCAGCACCTAGTCGAATCTGTGCCACGAAGAATAAAGAAAGTTCTGAAGGTAAAAGGGTCCAACCAGGTACTAGCAAGGTGTACCTAATAAAGTGCCCATTGAGTGTGTATATATATACACATATATATGTGTGTGTGATTTGTGTGTATTTTAATACATATATATATATAGATGAAATAATCTTAATATTCAAGCACAATTAAATGTGGAAACCGTTTTACCTTAACCAAAGAAAGTTTTTGGCTAAGACATTTCTTGCCCTTTAATGGGCTAATATTTTAATGGGTTAATATTTGGGCACAGCATCGCTGTACTTTTACACCCCTTCCAGAGGCTAGATTGTTACTAATGTTCCACCAAAACATATATTTATATAAAAAAGCCGTACCTCTCCTACGGACACTGAAAGGGCGTGGACGATTTTCTCATGCGCCATCGCCACCACACTCTGTCCGTTTATCTCAATAATTCGGTGCCCGACACGCACCCCTCCCCTCTCCGCAATACCTCCACGCATCAGACTACAGATCTGCAAACAGGATGACAGAGTAAGATTGCAAAGAAGTCATGATACAACAAAATAGATTAAATAAGCTAACCTATTGTAATGAAAACTGCATCTTTTGGTAAAGCATTAGATGTTTGTTAAAGCTGATGTGTGTCATTTTTTTTCAGTGACACATCTTACTGAGCTATTTTAGTGTGTTTCTTGATCCGTGACACTTACTATTCCGTTCTGAACGCTGAAACCGAGCTGGTATTGCAGGTCTGGTCTCTTTATGAGGACAGTAGTAACAGGTGGGCAACTCACTACACTCAGTTTCACCTGAACGTGATTCTTCAAGCCCTGAAACACAAACATATGTAATACTGCAATCTAACAACACAAGTGTTGAATACATGCATAAGAATGTCAAAACCTTGATGATGCCCTGACAGGTGGCGAGAGGCAGGCCCACCAGACTGGTGTCGTTGACGGCCATGATCTGGTCGCCCACATTGAGTTTGCCGGAGCGGGCGGCAGGGCTGTTGTTCAGCATGCAGGCCAAGATGACGGTGGGCAGGATTGAGCCCCAGCCCGACTCCACGATCACCATTCCCAGTATCTCCCCCTTCTGCTTCTCTAGCTGAAGCTGGTTACCAAAAAAATCAAAATTGACTAAAAGTAAAGAAAGAACAAGGCAAAGAATATTGCATTCATAAAATGAATATGGGGTGGCAGGTGCTGTTTTAAGTGTGATGTAGAGATAGGCCAAAAAATCCTCAGATCACATTTTTTTTTCTTCTTTTTTTTGCATTTAGTTTTGAATGTATATTGGCCTGGCTAATTAATCGGACAGAATTGAGCAATTATGTGGTAATGGACATCAGGTGATAACCAGGCTCACTTTTAGCACATTTTAGTTTTCTAATATTTCAATGTAATTTGTAATTATTTTGTGAAAATAAAAAAAATACAAATAAATATTTGATTAATTAAATAAATGTTTATATATATATATATATATATATATATATATTTATATGTATACATTATTAACACACACACATCTATATATATATATATATATATAATTATAATTATATATATATATATATATATATATTTTTCTATGTATATGTATATATTATTAACACACACACATATACCTACCCACACTATTATATAAATATAATAGTTAGTTTTACATTCATTTACATACAATAATTTATGTTTTTATTGTCATAGTTATAGCTTTTAGCATTAGTTTTTTTGAGAGCATAAAATAAAAGTTTGATTGATTACAAAATAATATAAACATTAATAATAAAATTAATAATATAAAAATGTAATCTATTAATATAACAATATATTAAATTAAATACATATAGTTTATAGTTATATATTTACATATACACATATATATCATAATAGATACAGTTTGTGTGTATATACAAATTATTTTGTGTTTATACTAGGCATAGTAATAGAATTGTTAAATATATTACATACATTTGTGATAACAAACATAAATACCAAAATTAAATTAAATTAATTACATTTGTGATAAGTATATATTGACTCCCTGATCTTAATTCTACTGGCAGCAGCATTGAAAAACCCAAACTGGTCGACAACTAGATAGGAAAATGAAAAGTGATAGAAAAACATTATGAAAGACTGAAAGAAGGGGATCTGGAATAAACAGGTTTGACTCGCAGGAGCATCGCAATACGTTTGCACAAAAGCAGCTACAATTGAGCTGCTATGATTAGGCTTTCCAGTGCTTTAATTATTACCTCTTTAAGGTTTTCAGAATTGGAGAAATGGATGAGGTCGTCATTATACATCTCCTGTGTGTTCAGTATGTCACTGTAGTCTTTCTGGCTGAGGTCCTTGGGATTGATCCCATTGGCTTGGAGGAACTCCTGGTAGGCCATGCTGAACGCCTGACCGATGGACTGTGCAATGAGCTGGGCCTGTGTGGGAGAGAGAGAGAGAGAGAGAGAGAGAGAGAGAGAGAGAGAGAGAGAGAGAGAGAGAGAGAGAGAGAGAGAGAGAGAGAGAGAGAGAGAGAGAGAGAGAGGTGAGCCACTCAGCGAGTGGAGGATACTTGAAGACGTGACGACATCTCAGAGCGAGAGAGTGCTTGACTCAAAAAAACAATTACATGAGCAGATACTTTATACAGCTCATTGTCAACACGATGAAGAATAAATACAAAACTGACTAGAGGTTAGAGGAGCAACGAACTACAAACCCACAATTATCTTTGCCTGCAGAATTCCACAGTACTGGAACACCTGTCAATCATACAGCTATGCACATACTCTTCCCTGTTTGTTTAGTAATTATTTAGGATAATTTGATAATGCTTTCAGCTACCAATGAGATTGTTCTTTTAATTAAATATGAATATAAAAAAATTCTTACTGAATATGAAATGTTATATGCTTTATAATAATTACTTTACTAATAATTATTCAGCTTCCAATAAGAGTGTTTTTTATTAAATATTTCTTACTGAATAATAATATATGTTTGTTTAGTAATTATTTTGGCTAATTTGATAATGCATTCAGTTACCTATAAGTGTATAGTGTTTGTTTATTAAATATTAAATGTTGCTTATTAAATATTAAACATTGCATGTTTGTTTATGAAATGTCTAGGCTAATTTGATAAAGCTTTTGGCTAACAATAAAAGCGCAATACTCTCAGCTAATTTTACCACATTTAAATCCATAATCTTGCATTTAAATCTATAAATTCCACAGAATTCTGCAGATTTCCCCCCCTATAAATTCAGTGCATGAAAGCACAAAATATTCCATCTGGGTTTTTGACTAATAATATGTGTGTGTATATTATAACAATATACAGACAGATAAGTACATAGTGGCTAGTTATTAGAGTGTACCATTCAACACTGATATGAGGACAGATTCATTATGCCGTTTTTGACTGTAAGATTAAAGCTTAAGTGTGTAAGTAACAAACTGGTAAATATTTGTAATTGCACAAATAATGTCACGTCAACCGAAAAAGGAAAAGAAGACACACTTCAGCTTTTCTCAAAAAAATTAAAAATAAAATAAAATTCAATCTCACATCCTCTGACTCAAAGACGTAGCACATCATGCGGTACTGCTTCTGACTTTCTGTGCTGAGGTCTGATTCTGTGCAGTCGAGTGAGGAGGAGTTAGACAGACGGCGCCGGGCCATCAGAACCACCACGCTACCGATGTCTGCGATGTATGAGATGGTGCGGAGCGCGTTGTCCATCATCGTCTCCTGTGAACAAGGATCAGGAGTCAGCCAATGAAAAGTCTGTAAGTATAAATCCTTCACCTTATTCTGTAATGTCAACATTTTTCTTTTCAAAAGAGCAATTTGCCTTTTTATGAGATAGTGAAGTCAAAAGCAGAAAGTATTAAGATAGAAAGGGGAAAATGGGATTGGGAATTGACAGGCCAGATTCAAACCTGCATTCCCATTACTAGAGCACCGTAACGACATATCAGTATCTGCACGATACTGTCTATATATTGATATGATTACCAGGTTTATATGAATTTTACACACCTGTGTGTCAGCATTGAGCACCTTGATGGCCTTGGTTGAGATGAACAAGTCAATCTCAGTCAAGCTCTGAGCTTCACCCTCTACAGACTAGAGAACACAGTTACACAAAGGTTACAGTGTCATCTAGTGGACTGAGAGAGAACATCTGGAACCATCTGCTATTTAAATGGATATTAAATATATTTGTGTGGAGAATCTAATAAAATACCTTAACAAAGTCCACAGCCTCCTGCGCTTGCTTCATGCGCACGCTTTTTGACGGGTTTCTTTCTGACAGCAGCTGGGTAGAGCCGAGGTAGTTTGCAGCAAAGATGATTCCATTGATGAGATCTTCTGGCTCACATGGACCAGGGACTGGAAAACAAATACAAACACCAGGATAAACAACTGGACTAATAAAACACCTGAAATCTGAGCTAATACCCTTAATCTGACTTTACAATCAACAAATTTACAGATGCATATTTCAAATCTTTAAAGGTTTGTGTCTCAATTGGGTTTAAAATAAAACAGAACTTACTATCCACAAAACTTGGAAAAGAGGGATTTCTCTGGATCTGCTGAAAAGCAAAAGGATAATTGAGATACAGATCCCTTTTCAGTTTACATCTTGCCCCAAAGGATGTATTCTGAGGGACAGAACCAACTCTGAGATTACTGTTCAGCATATAACTAGGTAACTTGCCGGTCTCTTTTGTCCGGATGGCGGCTCTGTACTACTGTCCACTGGACTACTTTGAGGAACCTGTCAAAAACATTAAAACAGACAATAATCATATTTTTATATATAGGTATAATTTAAAATTGACATGATGATGAGACATGATTATTGATAAAAACATAAGGCTAAAGCCATAATATAAGTGGATTGTAGTGCTATTGTATTAAAAAGCCAGTAGCCAATATAGTCAGTTGTAGTTACAATTTAATATTTCAAGAGCCCCAAAATTAATTTAACTGTTTAGATTATTTGTGGGTAAACTTGGAAGTTTATATGTTTCAGGGGTGAAACAACTGAATTTGTAGGGAATGCAACACAAAAATTCTGCCCCTGCATTAGTTAAATTAGCATAGTTAGCATTAGCATAATTGGAAACAAATGGCAAAAGGTTTGTATAAAGGAATGTTGTGTTATTTTCCCAAAAAACATTTTTGTATTTTTCTTACAAAAACGCATCGCTTCGCTTCAGAAGGCCTTTATTAACCCTCTGGAGTCGTATGGCTTACTTTTATGATGGATGGATGCGCTTTTTTGGCTTCAAAATCACAGTTACTATTCACTCCCATTATAAAGCTTGGAAGAGCCAGGCTATTTTTTTTATTATAATTTCGATTGTGTTTGGCTGAAAGAAGAAAGTCATATACACCTAAGATAACTTGACGGTGAGTAAATTATGGCGCTAATTAAATTATAATTTTTTTTAACCCTTTAACACTAACAATTGAACACTAACAATTCTATTGTTTAGAGCAAATCTTCAATCTGACTGGCCACCAGCCCAGAGTGTGTTTCCCTCCCCTGCAGCCTGAGACACATCCCGTGACCAGAGCCGGACAGTAACGGAGTACATTTACTTGAGTACAGTACTTAAGTACAATTTTGAGGGATCTGTACTTTACTCGAGTATCATTTTTGGGGAGTACTCATGATTTTACTCAAGTACATTTGAGAGGCAAATATTGTACTCTTTACTTCACTACATTTCTATCCATAACCGTGAGTACCCGTTACTACTTCTAAAAAAAAAAAAAAGGAAAAAAGAAAAATCTCGGAAACCCTCAATTTGTTGTTTCCCTCTCAAACGTGATTGGATTGTGCAGGCGCCACTGATTGAGACAGCCTACCAGCAATCACCTTCAGCTTTCCGCCAAAGTCAACTCTATGGTCAGATTTAGATAAGAGACGGAACCATGGACGAAACAATGGATGAAGACGCAGCAGGTCCATCCCGGGAATGTGCAGTTAAGAGTCTCCAAATAAGACAAGAACAGGCTGTCTGATCAACATGCAAAGCTACCATCCACATTTTTTGGCCTTTAGGAATGGGTCAATCTAGAATAAATGCTACTGCAATAACAAGGATCCATTCAAATGGATCCAAATGTTGCAGAAGCAAAGATTTCTTGACAGTTACCAAATAATTCACAGTTACCTGTTCTTGACTAGACCTTGTCTTCTCCTTTTGAACAGGTTTGGCCAAGTCTTTATGCATCCATTTGTCAGGGGATTGTACAGGTGTATTAACATGGGCTCTGGATTGGCTGTTTCTCCTGCCTGATGGTGTTAAAGAGGCCCTGGAACTGTCAGGAGCCCCTTTCCCATTATTTGTCTGATCAGGTGTCTGATCTTTGTTCCTCCATGAGTTATTTGGAGCAATTTTAAGTTTGGTCTTAACTCCAATCACAATCTGATCTGCCTCAACATCCCCATAGGTCCTTGTCTCTTTTTCACCCTTTGGTTTGTGATTACAAACAGGATGGTCACGTCCTCTGTTTTTGCTGTCTCCAGGACTTTTACTTTGCTCGTGTGAATGTTTCCTATCTCCGTCCCTATCGTCCTCTCTAGAGTATTTTAGCAAATGTCTTTTTTTCCAAGCACCTCTGTCCTCTGGATCTGCACATTTTGCTTTATTCTTGACCCCGTTACTGTCCTGGTAAGCAATGTCTCTGTTGTGTACTCTCTCCGAATGATGCCCTCTAAATCTGAAACTTTGTCTAGTGTCTCCTCTACATTCTCTAACCACTGGGACATCACAATCTTTTGGACAGCCACTAGCACACTCTTCCTGAACGCTTTCCATTCGATTCCTAGGAGCAGAACTTGACCCTGGAGGGATATCCCTTGGGTGTTTGGGAATGTCCTGGTTCCTTATATAGTTACTTACTGAATCACTTTCTTGCCCCAATTTATCATGACAAGATTCTTGGGGACGACTTCTGTTGTCTCTGAGAAAGACTTCAGAACAACCACCTTTATGTGGGACCTCATTGTTGTTCAACTCCACTTTGTTCCCTATATAGTGAAAAAAATCATTGTCTTCTTCTTCACTGCCCTCTTCCACTTCTTCCTCAGTCTCTTCTTCATCCTCCTCATCCTCAGCCATGGGGGCTTGTACGAAGGTCGTCTCTGTGATGGGCTCTGGTCGATTGTAGACCATTGTTGGTGCATCTTCCTGTGGTACCTTGGGAAAGCCTTCTGAGTGTTTCCAAGCCTCCTCTGGTGTACAGCTATCCCTGACGTCCCGCGATGTCCCTGGACACTCAGCACCATCTGCACCTTCATGACAGTCCATTCCTTCCATGTAGCTTTCATCCTCTGGACAACAGTGGACATAGTAGGTCATCCTATCTGCTTCAGTCTGCAGTTCCTCATCTTCCTCATAATCACGCTCCTCTTCTTCTTCCCCAGATCCTACATTATCATATTCGGACAGCGAGTCTTCTTCCATGCTATCTGGCTGAAGGGGGCTTTCGCCTAGGATGGAGTCGTCCCCAGACCCATCACTCAAAAACGACCTAGCTGCCGTAGGCGAGGATGGTTGGATGTCCAGCTTGTCGTCCCGAAGTTGCTCAGGATTTGGATCAACTCCATTTCCATTGAGCTTTTCACTTCCCTCAGGTGCAGTGCTAGAGGCTGAAGGATTGAGCTCTGAAACAATGGATCTGGTTCCTGGTCTTCTCATGAGAGCCATGACTAGCTTCATCAGACGCACAGAAGTGGGATTCTGTCAGCCCTGAAAAAAGAAGTGCCAAAAGTGAGTAAAAAATTATCTTTGATGAGAAAATACAACAACTTTACAGTAGTTGGTGATTGTAAATGGAAACATAGTACAGTACACTGTTTATGTCAAACTGATGTAGTCGCTAATGTCATACAGTTGATCAATTCAACTACTTTTACCTACCTTTATAACCCACCTATAATCCCTTTTAAGTTAGCCTATTTTCCCTCTAGATATCCATGTAGCAGCACATATGTGGAACATTCTTCATATTAAACCACTAAAATGAATTTAAGATCAAAATCACAAGGTGTCTTCATCACAGTGGAAGTGGAAGACTAGCTTTTCAATATTAAGGTGTGGTCACAGAAGTGAAATTTCGGGGACAAAAGAGGTCCTTTGTCCATAGTCAATTGTGCAGTAATATGAAGCACAGCTCAAACCATTTTCAAACCAAGTAGCTTTCTTGTGGTCAATGTAGTGAATCCATGTGACCAACTTGAACTTGAAATTAGCTTGGGGGGGATCTTTCGCCCTTAAATTACTGATTGCGTGTAGATTTCAACCGTAAATGTGACCGCACCTTTATGCAGGGAAAAACAGCCACATAATCATCATAAGGATTAAATCATTTATTTAATAAAAAATAATGCAAAATACATTTGATAGGTCCAAAAGTTGCAACATACTAAGCAATAATAAAACATGTATTAGCCAGGTAGAGATAAAGATATTCTCAATATGTATGCACATACAAAAAATTATGTAGTAAAATAAAGTGTGCAAATATCCAGCAAGAGCTGGAATAAAATGCGCAATATCCAGAACTGATTATAAGGCATAATTCTATATGTAATTTATATCTACACCTTGACTTCCCTGATCTTTATTAAATTTCCTGAGCTGTATTAAAACCTCTAAGGAAAACAACCTCATCCACATACAGCACAGTACACCACATCATCAGGGAGACAGATCTGCACAATTCAGCAGGTGTATCAGCAGGAAACATGCTGACATTTTCCTGCACTACAGGGATTTCTCTCTTGATGAGAGGCATCAGATTCCCAGTGGACATACGGCCTCCTGCTTTTGATTATGTGTCTCACTTAATTTGTCCCTTTATACAACACAAGCTTGCTTCAACACAGATGGCCAAATTTGTTTTAGGATGATATCTTCATAATTATCAAATTTCTTTTCAGGATACTGAAAATCATGTAATGTAGAATCTGGGTAACACCTACCTGTAGAAGCGGAGCAAATGAACAGTTTGAAAACAGCCTTTTAAGCATGGCTTAAGTGTCCAAATACTTTTGTAGGCCATTGCATTGCTAAATACTTAAGAATGGAAAAGTAAGAAGTTGCTTGCTGATCTAACAGTGATACTAATGTGTTCGGTTACATGCTTCAACCACGTTTTCAGCTTAGGCTTGCTGTTTTTTTCTTTTAAGGTCTGGGCCAATTTCCACAGTTTATCTGAAGTTGCAAACTGTAAGTTTCCTAATTAATGAGGAATAAGAATCAATTTACTTTTGGGCAAATTTAGATAAATCACATTAAACGCAGATAGATTAGCAAACTTAGCTAATCTTAACAGTGGCTGAAAAAACATTCTACTTCCACCACTGACAATATACCTGTCTTCCTTAATGTTAATTTATGTTCAGGTCAATGAACTTGCAGAGGGTTTTTTCCCCTTTGGTCTAAATTGTTGAGTTTTCTATTTCAACAATGCATACTGTAAATGGGCCATCGCTTACTTTTCTGTGAAGCTCATTTAATAAAATAGGTTTGAATTAAACACCATTTTGAGTATTTGAATGCACTAAAACTTTAAATAGATTTTAAATAGGTTTAAATAGATTATCTTAAGTTCCGGAATGTCACAGGGTTCCCACTCCTTTTGCCCAATAAATTTACATCATAGTAATTTCTAGAACTTTCTAATTCTTTAGTTTAAATTTCCATTGTTTTTCTTGTCCTCGAAACCATACATTTAAAATTCCCTCACTATGCATGTCTATATTTTCATATTACCTTATAACCATTTTACCTTTTGACCAATGTATTAAAAAACAAAAAACAAATACAAGGATGTGCCCATATCTAACAAATGAAATGGGCTCGTAAAGGACAAATACAAAAATGCACAATCTGTCAAACATGGTTTGAAATGTAAAGGTAGTGGTACATGTGCAACACCAAGATCTGCAGAGAGTTTCTGTCTCATCTAAATGTAAATGCTTTTGTCTGGACACTTCCCTGCTGAAAAAAAAACCCCATCATCAACCAGCCTATAAGCTAGTAAAAGAAACAGCTTTGTTGGCCTTAACTGGTTTAAACTGGTCTCCCAACCTGACCAAGCTGGTGTTCAGTTAGATTAGCTGGTCATCTAGCTGGTCTCTAAGTCTGACCAGGTAAAAAGTGTCCCAAACCTCTCTAAACACCCCAACAGACAATAAAAGTGGTTTATGCTGATTTAAGTTGTTTTGTTTTTTTAACAAGGTTGAATGGTCAGATAACACATTGTATGGTCTGATTTGTACAGCTATTGCCCTGTATAACAGCTTCGCAAAACATTATTTCAATTCTGAATTTCAAATATTTTGAAAAGTTTCTAAATGAACCGCCTTCAGCACCAAAATAAGCCAATATCCAGCGGTTTTGACGTCACGATCCATTCTTCCGGTGATCTCGAGCTATGGCAAGCCATTTTGTCATTTATTCATTCCAATCAGTAAATGTGTGGATAGTGCAAATGTCTGTTCATAATATCAACAATTGAGTTTTTACTAGTAGGAATTGTATTTCTGATATGTGAAATTGGAATTTCAACTAGTAAGAAATCAATTCTTTGAGTTTGAATGGCAGCCTGTGATGGTGAAAAATTGTATTTCTGATTATGTGAAATTGGAATTCAACTAGTAAATTAATTCTTGATAATAACTGAATTTGAATGGCAGACTATGGTGACATTTATCTAGTGAAAATATAATTACAGATATCAAGAATAATAGTTTTTACTAATTGAAATTTAATTCATCAAGAATTTGTATTTCTGCAAGTGATTGCGTGGTTGTTGACATTGAGAATTCACATTTTTACTACTGGAAAAGTAATTCTTCATGATATAAAAAATTGCCATTGTTACTAGTAGAAATCTACTTCCTGATATAAAATATTAGCATTTTAACTTGTGAACACTGAATTGTTGATATTAATATCCTGCGAATGATTAAAATTCAATAGGCTACAGCTTGCCATATCGAGAATTACTGCAACATCCATCGACGCGGACTCCTCACAGCACAAATGAATCACAAACACAGTTCATTTTCCGCAAACCATGGCCAAAATGCTATTGTTTCTGCACATTACATCATAAGGAGCATGTGCCCGCATCATATCCAGAGAATATGAAGATCCGTCGCCGTTTCAGCGTCATTGAGATGCCACATAAATGTGCACGCGCTTAAAAACTGCACTCACTCACAACGACAAAATAACACGTGGCGATGAGCATCAGCACATTGTGCATTGTCTTTTTTATGCAGGTATTACAAAACTGACTAAAATCGAAACGTGTAATATATCATTTTAAAACCGACCGACGATCAGCTTTTAAAATGAAGTGCTTACCGAAGCCAGTTTGGCGTCGCTCAACCAAATGAATATCTGTCGTTGTTTTGATCTGACATGTACAGACCAAATGTTAGGACATGTCTTTCATGAACCACAGATGCTGAGGAACGTGGATGTAGCTTATACACACACACCCTCAGCATCCCGGGACAGTGAAGCGCTTATGACTTTTTTTTCTTTTTTTTTAAAGAGACAGTCAAAATCACAGCAACAAAGCCAATAGGCTACTAGCAAATAATCAATTCTTCAAATTCTACCTTAACTTAAAAAATAATTTATAGCTCTGTGACAAGAGCTCTTCCCTGTCTGAAGTCAAAAAACTTAAAATATAATACATATCTTTATCGATCAAATAGTATGTCTAGGAAAAGCTGCATAACTGTATTATGTACAGCATACTACATCAATACATACAATGTACTAGTGCATACTTCATAAAGTATGTTTCAGTATGCAATATCAAACATAGTATAATTGGGGCTGTGTCCGAAATTGCCCCCTATACCCAGTGCACTATTTCAGAGGACAGCCATTTATAGTGGTGTCCGAAAATATAGTGGATGGTACGGTGGCCATGAGAGCTCAACGCGCTGCAACTTAAGAAAACACATGGAAATAGAAAAAACAACCGCAAATTAACACAACCAATCGCAACCAATTAACACAACCAAATGATCGCTCTGTTTCCATTTTAAAATCAGATTCAATTCCCCAGCAAGTCTTGTAAAATATTAGAGATATTCCTAATGAGGCTACATCCAGTGGAACTTATTCAGGGTAAAACCCACATTAAAATGTTCTCTGAGAGATTGATGTACAGTCCAAAGAACAAAACAAAGTTCTGTAAATAGTTGTTCATAGTATATATAGATCATCAAAGAATCCAGATATATTAAGAACTGTACAATCATGAAAATTTACTTTGCATACAAAAGATATTAAAGACTTCATGAAATAAGTTGACGGGCAGTTGTCTTATTGGAACAGAAAGGTTGAGTGGGACATAGGCTATTGAAAGTATTGACAATTGACTTTAGCTAGTACATCACAGCCATATGAACCATGAACCATGGCTGTATCTGAAATCGCCCATATTCAATAGTCCCTACTTTAGTTCACTAATATAGTCAGCATCTTTTTGGCAAGACGCAGGATTGGGATGACCCTCAGAGCAGGGCATTCTGCTAGCCGTTGATTGTATTGGTTGTACACTTGTTATTGCAGTGCATTGCTGGATTACTTTAGTGCTTACGATTATGGCCCTGAACCAAATGGCACACTTCATATGCACTTTCGCTCTTGTGTACTTGCTATCTATGGCTTCTGCGTGTGCATGTCTGTTAAGTCCATGAGACTGTAGGGTGTCCCATTTAGTCATTTTAGGTTTCAGGAGGGTGCTCATGAGTGCCCCCTTTGCGGTCGATATGCGCCCTCAATGCGCACTTTTGCAGAGCCCGCACTGGTGCAAGCTCCGCAGCAGACTTCTTCCCGACAGTCAAAGCGGCTTTACGTCATGAAAGTGCAGACCGCTAGTGTTTAGAGTGCCATTTGGGATAGGGACTACGTCCCCACGTCCCCTTTATAGACCTTATTCAGAGCAGCGCCATGATAGGTGTGAAAGCGAGGCTGTGAGGGGTAGACTTACAGTGTTTTCAATGGCATCTGCTGTAAAAATCCTCGATCACTCACAATTTTATTTGTTTGTCTACTGAAATTTCTTGGAAAAATATTTTTGCAGTGTTTTGTCAGCAGAACAATCCAAAAACACATTAAACAACAGTACAACCCACTGAAGATGTGTATGCTCACAGCCTCGCTTTCGTTCCCATTAAAAACCAAAGATGGCGCTGCTGTGAATAAGGTCTAAGGTTTCAGACACCACTACAAACAATGAATACAAATGGCTGTTCTAGAAAGAATTTTGACTGGACAAAATGAGCGTAGTGCAGGACGAGTCATCAATATTTCGTTCCTCTTTCTAGAAGCGAGAGACTGTAAACTTGAAATGTGTATCAGTTAACTGTTAAGTTTGTCAACGTTTAAAAAGGGAACACACACGGGCAAACACAAATGGGCTAAAAATAGGCTTTTATTTTGAAATGTCTTGTAGTCTTCGCGCGGTGCGTTCAGCTTCACTCCCTCGTTCCCCTAAGCAACACTGACATCATGGCGGACGCCGATTCTTGGGGTGAGAATTTGTGTAAACTTCACCGTTATTTTTCCTTTCTGTCCGTACAAATTCTTATTAATGTTTTCTCTAATAAATTGTCGCCTTAAAGAACGGCTGTCACGAAATAATCTGCCTAAACGCTGTTATTTTCCAGATGCCGATAGTTTCGAGCCCGAGGCGCCCATCAAAAACGCGGCAGTTCTTGACAAATGGGAGGGCGAGGATGAAGACGACGACGTGAAAGTTAGTAACGGATGCTTTGTTTGTCGTTCACAAATAAAAAATGTGTGTTTATTTCTTTGACATTGAAAAAAGTCTTAATCTATCAAGAAGTTACAGTCAGCCAACTCTAGCTAGCTACTCTTGCTAACTCAACAGTGTCAAAACAGCGTGGTGATAGTGAGTCTAAATATGTCCAGTTAACAGTTAGTATTAGCAGCATAGCTGCTAGGCGTTCACCTGCTTAAAGACATAGGCCTAGTCTTAAGTTAGAAATTGAAATTATAATAATTATAATGACTAATTCCATGCTAAAGGTATGTATTTGCTTACAGTCAGTAATTAATTTACTGTACTTAACCTTTTCACAGAAGAACATCAGTGTCATCTGTTTATCTCAAATTGATCATACTGTCTCAAAATAGCCAGCCTTCTTAAGAGGATAGATTGATCTTATTAATGTGGAAGGAAAGATCTCCAGCTACTCATAATTGTATGCTACCTACCACCATTAACTTTTTAAATTTGTGGTTTGAAATGCATTTTTATCTCATGTAGGATAATTGGGATGATGATGAAGAGGAAGAAAAGGAGGAGGAAAAAAAGTCAGGTACAGTGATATGAAATTAATAAATTGGTATTTGGCGAACTGTCAACGTTCAGGATTAAATATTTAAGCCTATGTATCTTTACCTCTTGTAATTGATTAAACTACATACATAATTATAGGAGAATTACAAAAATGTTTTAAACTGCTTGAACTTTATGCACATTTACATGCACATTCTTCAAAGCAGTTATAAGGCTTCAACTGTACTTCAAGTTGGAAAGTTAAAGTTTGAGTTTCAATTGTGTATTTTTCATATAGAAGCTGAGGCTAAACCTACAGAAAAGAAGAAACTCAGTGAAAAGATAAAAGAAAAAGAAAATTTAGAAAGAAAAAAACAAGAGGAGCTAAAAAAACAAGTAAGTTAAGACATGGCAGTTTTTCATGTTTAATTTTTTCAGTAAAAAGCTATAAATAACATTTTTAACTAGTTTAATATTTAATTTACATTGTGACACTTTGACAGAAGTATTTTATAACTATCCCATTTTTCTTATATAAATACGCTACTGTTAAAGTTTGAGGTACGATTTACTTTTTTTTAATAATATGTGCAGTATGTTAATGCATTTAATCATCAAGTGACAGACATTTATGATGTTTCAGAATATTCCTATTTCAAATAAAATCTGTTCTCTTTAACTTTCTATTCATCAAAGCATCTTGATCACGGTTTCCACAAAATATTAAGCCGCACAACCGTTTTCAACATTGATAATAATAAGAAATGTTTCTTGAGCATCAAATCATCATATTAGAATAATTTCTGAAGGATCATGTAACACTGGAGTATGCTGAATAAATGAAATAAAATAGAAAACACTTGTTTTAAATTGAAATAATATTTTACAATATTACTGTTTTTACTGTACTTTTATAACTATAAACATTAATAAAACCGTAATGACCCCAAACTTTTTAACAGTAGTGTAGATAAATGTAGATATATTATGTTAACTCGTACCTTTATTAATGGCAAGGATATATTAAAACTTTCACTGACTCAACTGTTATTTATTTATTTATTTATTTTTTTTTATTTTTTTTACAGTTAGAGTCATCAAAAGACAGCACAGAACTCACACCAGAAGAGGAGCAGGCAGAAAAACTTAGAGTGAAAAAACTACAGGAGGATTCAGACTTAGAACTAGCAAAAGAGGCATTTGGTAAGTGCTTTCAGTATATCCACATTTTTACATTTTGAATTTTTAACTTTTAATCTCTTTTGTAGGTGTAGTATCAAATAATGTTACAGGAATTGATGCAATGAGTCCCTCTTCAAAAGAAGACTTCACAGAGTTTGAGCGGTTGCTAAAAGAAAAAATATCTCCCTATGAGAAGTCTATACACTATTCCAGCTTTTTAGAGACGCTGTTTAGGGACCTGTGTCTTTCATGTAAGTATGCCCCATTTTTGATAGTTCTTCATTTATTCTCAATGTAAATCACGTATGATTCCAATCGGTTTTGCAGTGGAAGTTGATGACTTGAAGAAAATTAGCAACTCACTGACAGTGTTACTAAGTGAAAAGCAGAAGCAAGAAAAGGTATGAAATCCATTTAATTCCAAACATTAACTAACTATATACACACACACGTCTGGTCCACTATCTTTGTGGGGACTCTCCATAGACGTAGTGATTTTTATACTGTACAAACTGTATATTCTACCCCCTTACACTGCCCCCTATCCCTAAACCTACCCATCACAGGAAACATTCTGCATTTTTAATAAAACATTGTTTTTTGTTTTTTTAATCAATTTTCCTCGGGGGGACCATTGGCTAGTCCTCACAATGTAGGTGATTTCACGTTTTCCTGTCCTTGTGGGGACATTTCGTCCTCAAAATGTAATATAAACATGAACACACACTCACACTCGCTGTCGAGCGGAAACCTTGTATGTCCAAATTCAGTCTTTGGAAAAAACACTGTATTTTTAGAAAAATAGTTAAACATGGTGTTGTCAAAGTTGATATTGTGGCTTTGTATATCTTCAGACACTTGCATCTTTATAGTATTTGTTTTTACCAAAATCAAGCTCAAATTGAGGTTTTTGAGCAGCAAATTTTGTGTGACAAAACAAAGTGTTTTGTCCGTCATTAGAACGGCATCTGAGGCAGTAAGTGCATCGTATTGTTTTCATCAACTTACAGGTTATGAAGTTTATTGTAGCTGTAGTAGCTATGTGGGCAATCTGGCTAAAATCTCATGTTATTAAAGATAAAGTGATATATATATATATATATATATAAATAGAGAGAGAGAGAGAGAGAGAGAGAATGAATATCAAATAGGTTGTGCGATTATTGTCTTTAAAAAATATCCCCATGTTTTCGGTTCTGATGTGGTGGTGACACGTTCATGTAACCAGAGGGTGGCGATGCCTATAACGCATCTAAGAACTGTCAATCAAGTCTCAGACAACAGAAGATGATGCACATTGTCTCACAGCAGAGCATGTGATCTCTGATCAGAGTGATGATATTTCCTCCAGAGCGGAGAGTGTTTTTATGAAGACTCAGCGCCGCTCGCTCAGAATGACCTTTGTGACGCGCTGGTTAGAAAATATATGAAATAAGAAGGGCTGTCCATGCACGACTGAAGTTTTTTTTTTTTTTTTTCTTCAGTTGACTAGTGGTAGTTCATTTAAGCCATTAATCTAATCGCATATTTATATGAATTTAATTACTTGAATATATATGGGAGAGAATACTAAACCATAATGAGCGCTTTCGTAATATATTGCCTATTCCGCATCTCAAGCGCACATAAAGCTTGCCACAAAGAACCGGCAAAAGTAATGATTATTCATGAGACATTTTATTTGTTTATTAATAAACTAGTGTTTTCTATGTCAGTGTCGACTGCAAAGATAAAGTTGAAAGTGCTGACTCGCCATCTTCGCAGTAGTGAACGTGCATATAGAGAAAATGCACACTTCATACGAATCAGCCTACATAACCGATTTCTTTTTCGTTTTGAATTTTTTTGTTTAAAAGTAGACATTTATATATAATATATATCATATATTCATCTATAGATATATTTCTCAGGTCTGTGAGGCAAGTAGCTTATATGCTGAGTTTCGGATCATTTATGAGACGAGCTCCAGTTCACGCGCCGGTGCCTCTGTGTCCTGATTATATTGTCTGCATTATTTGCTTCTTATTTATTAAATCCAGGCAATTGGTTGATGAAACATTGATTACAATTAAGATACATTTTTATACAAAATAAAATTCACTTTAAAGAAAGGCTTTCTACAAAACAAAACTTAATGAAGTTGTCAAAATCAGGTCTGACCCACTCCAAATGTCTCCCGATATATTGGGCATCTTATGATCCTATCAACATAGATGAAAAAGACAACAACATTATATTATTTAAACATAAATATGAAATGTATGCCTATGTTTGATATATATATATATATATATATATATATTTTTTTTTTTATATATTTACTGTGCCTAAAACTAACTTTTTGCCATACCGGCCAATGACCGGTGAAAATTTACCGGCCAGAAATATTTCTTACCAGCCATGAAAAATAAATTAATCCTTTTTAAAGTTACAAAAGTTTTTTTAAAGAAGTGAGTGATTGTTCTTTGTCTTTTGTTGTTTGATTAACATTTAAAGAAGTTTTTAGTCATAAATGTTTTATTTTTATTTTTTTTTATTCAATAGGCAAACAAAGGTAAAAAGAAAAAGAAGGGAGTTATACCAGGAGGAGGTTTTAAAGCCAAGCTGAAAGATGATCTGGCAGACTACGGGGAGTTTGATGGCGGTTATGCACAAGACTACGAGGATTTCATGTGACCAAGGCTTAACCCATTGATAACTTTTGCTGGTTGCTGAACCATACACCTTAACAGCATGACCTTACCCCACAGTCAGGCCCACTTACCAGAATCATGCTAGAAAACTCTGAACGCCATCCCACGCAATGCACACTCTCCCTCAAAGAGGTTTATGCAGAGAATGAATTAACTGAGGTATTTTTGTCTGTTGTGAATTTAGGTCAATGTTTGTCGGAATAAAAAAAACGATAAAACGGGCTCCTCCTTGCAAATGTGATCAATTAACCGTGACAGTCCAGAATGATATGAACAGAGTGTTATTGTTCGGTAACTTCTACTTGGAAATAAATGACATTCTATGCAAATTTCTTTCCGTATTGATCTCCATGTCGTTCGATTCGCTTCGGGCGTTATCCTTGTTGAATGGGATGTTCCTTTTGCAAACCAGGCCGATTAAGACAACCTATACAACCTGAAGTGATGATACCTAAGTAGTCACGTGGTTCATAAATCATGTCTACATTCAAATTCATTTTTTTTTGTTCATAGACGATAGTGAGCTCAATTGTTTAGATAAGTAAATCTAGAGTGTAGCATACCTAATGTGAGCATAATACATTGAAAATAACGCCTTTTCGTTTTTAGCTCGTATTGCATTCCATGTAAAGTCTAAGACCAAAAGTCTCACTCTAAATTAACCGTTTTGAAGATACATTGCAGCATTATTAGGATTACCTAAATTTTTTCAGAGAAAAATGTGCGAATAATTACAAATATAAGTCGTGTTTTCATTGCAGCACGTTATGCCGTTGCTCATTTGACCTCAACTATTCCAGCAAAGAATGAGCGTGATTCTTCTGCGGATGATGAATATGGGACTGAAAGTTGATGTAGGGTCTTTTCATGCGTCGTTTGGCTTTCCATTTTCTTGACAACTTTAAGTGTGGTAGACATGCTCTAAAGAGACTTACGATCAGCAAAGCCGATAATAGGACTCTGCACTGTTTTATAAAGATCTAATTTAATAAAAGTTGCTTATAATTCATCAGTCTTTTCTTGCTTTATTATGTCTGTATATCTGTAACCGTTGCACATTCTTTGCTGAGGGATGAAACAATTATTTGGTAATTTACAGAATCCTGTTGATCAGGCTTCAAGCATTAAATGAAATTCCACTGTATAGATATTGTGAATGATTCATCCTGTACATTGAATTTGTTAAAACGTACGTCTTACTAAGTTAAGTTCCAAATTTGGTGTCACAAAAATTGAGGTTTCTATTAGATTTTGTTTGGGCACTAAACCAAAACGCTATGACATTCAAATCATGATTACCTAATTTATGATGATTACTAAAATATGTGATGATAAAAAGAGGCAAAAATAGTAAGTCAAGTGTCCTGCTAGCTCTATCAGGTTAAAGGGTTAATAGTTCATCCAAAATAAAAATATTGTCATTTACTCACCCTGTCGTTTAAAACTTGTAAGTCTTTTGTTGATCTTCGGAAAACTAAATGAAGATCTTTTTGATGAAATCTGAGAGATTTCTGTCCCTCCATTGACAGCTTCGCAACTACCACTTTGCCGCTTCAAAAAGTTCGTAAAGAGATTGTAAAACTAATCCATATGAATTGAGCAGTTTAGTCCAAATTTTCTGAAGAGACACAACCACTTTATATGATGAACAGATTGAATTTAGGCCTTTATTCACATATAAATCAACTCACATCAGTTGTGGAAAACGGAAGCTCAAGTATGTTCATTCTGGTGTAACGCCGCACGTTGAGCTTCCGCAAGAACCAATCAGGTGGCTTCGTGCCCTCCAGGTTCGGTTGAGTTTCTGTTTACGTTCGCTGATCAGTGATTACATGTGAAAGCCTAAATTAAATCTGTTCCTCATATAAAGCGGTTGTGTCTCTATCAGAACATTTGGATTAAACCGCTCAATTCATATGGATGAAAAAAATCTCTTAATGAACTTTTTGAAGTGTCAAAGTGGTAGTTGCGTAGCTGTCAATTTAGGGACAGAAATCTGTCAGATTTCATTAAAAATATCTTCATTTGTGTTCCGAAGATGAGCGAAGGTCTTACGGGGTTGGATCAACATGAGGGTGAGTAATTAATGACATAATTTACATTTTTGGGAGAACTAACCATTTAAGAGATATATTGTCCTTGACACACAGGCATGAGGATCTACAGTAGTTCTCTATCATATTTCATATTTTATGAAAGTGAGAGTTTTTCTTTTAGTTTCTTAAAGTTTTCTTTTAATATTAATAATCAGCAATTTTGTTCAAATTTTCTCTCTCTAAGAAATTGTAATCAAATGTCTACTCTCTTCAAGAATTTCATCTTTTTAGTGAGGCCTTTGTCTTCATTACGATATCAGGAAATATTTTACTTTAAGCCCCCCAAAAATATTAAAATTAATTTTTGTAGATAAATTAAAAACATGGCCATCGTAGACGAGGTATGAGTTGCATTTTATGAATTTTGAATAAATAACAGGTCAAGGGAAAAAAAAAGTGCCATTTCATTGACTGATTTTTTCTAATGCGTCATTCACAGTAATACTAGAAATGTACCTTTCAATAATCTTTTATTGTACTTTGCATTCATTTAACAAGAAATATTATTTTAATAATGTTAAAACAACATTAAAATTGCATTTATACATTTGATTGATTCAAGCATTTTCACTCATTTTATCATCTAGTACTTTATTAGCTACAGTAGACGTTCATTAAGGATAAAGCGGTCAAGGGTGTGAACTTTGAGACTGTTTGAAGAACCGTTCTGAAAACTATACGCCAGACAGAAAGCAGCGTTTTATTGCGTTGCAGGTTATGAAAACGGCGCACACAGGTCTTCTCAGATAACCTGCCAATGTCCCAATCTTGTCCTTGTTGCTCGTGGCCGATTATCTTGATCACACCATGAATTGCACCCTCTGCTATTGGTCATGTGACCTGTGCACAAAGGGTCCAGTCTTTTCCCCTTATTCCAACTTATTGGTTTTCAGACAAAAGGAAAACAACACAGTGATTGTAAAGATAAGACTTGGGGATAATTAACAGCAAATCCAGACTTAAAAAAAGTAATTCCCCATCATCCATTGGTTGTGAAGAAGGGAGGAGGTTTGTTGATGTGAGGTTGAATCAAGTGTTTGGTCGTAAAATGTGGTTTTGGTTGTGAGGACCTTTATATAAAAGGGGCGGACAGTTCAAGACGACCCATCTCGAAACGTGAAGTCCAACCATGAGTCCATGCGTCTTCTCAATCTTGGTCATTTTGTGTCTGGTAATGGCTGTGGAAATGGCCACCTTGGAGGGCCAGCAGATCCTCCAAGCCTTGCACTGTCCGCCCTGCGAACGCATTCATTGTTCCCCTCGTAGGGCGCTGAAGCTCCAGTGTCAGGGTGGTATAACCACTGGGATTTGCGGTTGTTGTCCAGCCTGTGCCAAACTCGCAGGAGAAAGCTGTGGAGGCACATGGGACTACCTGGGGAAGTGCGACGAAGGGCTGGTTTGCGTTTACCAAGAAGCTACAGATGGAAAACCAGAGGCAGACCGCAAGGGAACCTGCAAATCAGGTACCGCTGAAGCTGAAGATGCCAAGTTACCCTGCCAGCATGTTACATAGAATCCTAAAGGTCTCAATTCAAGTGCAAAGTTGGTTCTTGAATTCAGGTTTCTCATGGTCATGGACAATATCAGGTAATGCCAGGCCTGACAAGTCATAGAAATTAATATATTCAAGGACAAATCATTTCTATAATGAATTTTAAATAATTTATTTTTATATGATTTAAATGCGTTCACTCATGAATGAGTGGAACAGTAATGGTATGTTGGTCAAAAGAAGTGAGAAGCTTGTGAATGATACAAAAGCAAATATGAAGAGTCAACAGGGGCTTTCAAACTGGAGTCCAGGGACCCACCGGAGAGGCACAAAAGGGTTTTAAGGGGGTCTGCAGAAATTTTCAGGGAAAAAAAATAGTAAGATTAAACATAACTTTTTATTAAAATTATTGTATTTTATTCTATTGATATTCAGTTTCACAAACACATACAATATATAGATATATCTTTATCTATATTATTTTTTTTATCAGTTTTTTAAAGTTAATTATTTTAGTACTGAAGCTAAAATTAAATGTTGCATGCATCTCTATCTGACATGATATAATAAAATCAATGAAAAATAAATTAAATTTAATTGACAATATTTTGCTATATGTCTACATAGTTTCATATTTCATTAATTTCTTTTGGTTGTAATGTAACAACATAAAAGCCAATATATAGATGTATCTCACTGATATACTATTATAATTTGTGTAATTTTAAATTAGATTTATTTTAAAATATATATGTTTTAGTTTAAATTATTTTCGTACTTCAACTTAAGCTTACATAAAATGTTATATATATATATATTTAAAATATATAAAAATAAAATATTTAAGTTTTGATATACATCTACATAGTTTAATATTTTATTAATTTCTTTTGGTTGTAATCTAACAATATAAAAGCCAGTCATTTAATTTTGAAAACATTTTGTCTTTATAATACCATACTTAAATTTTTCTTGCATAGTATAATTTTGCTCATACAGTATAAACTGAACTTTATGCATTAAAATATTTCCCTACAGCGATCATCATATTTGGGGGATCTTGCCATCTTTAAGTATGAATACTCCAGTGTAACAATCCCATCATGCATAGTGTGAACCTGCTAAGTTCAGGTTCACACTCTTGAGAAAAAAAAAAGAAAAGAAAAAGGCATCATCAAGGTTAATGTAATTTATAAACTGTGAAGAGAGATATGGCAGTCTAGGATTCCTTTGATCTCAGAGCACTTTCCCATAAAAGCAAAGCTCTTATTGTTCTTATCTAAACAGTGATGAAATCCACAAGCCTTCCTGAAGAACTGCATCCGTATTGTAACGGGATTCCATCAATTTTATTGTCTGTTTTCTTCTTTGACCTGCAGAACAATATTTCACAATATTGCCTGGCCCAAAAAAGTCACTGTTAGGATTTAAACAGGCAAATGCTTAAGAGTCTATGATTGGATCATTATTGCAGTGATTATTATGTTTCTAGCTTTATATGTTTGGCAACAGTTCTTCTAACCCTATTGATGGAGTGTGTAGCTTTTCTTTTCTTAAACAACCATGTAGGAAGACACATCATGGCCATGTTTCAGGATGATGATGTCAAGATTCATCAGGCTCAAATTGTGATCGAATGGTTGTGAGGAGCATGAAGAATAATTTTCACACATGAATTGGCACCTCTGAGTCCAGACCTTAAATTCAGTGAAAGTCTTTGGGATGTGCTGGAGGAGACTTTACAGAGTGCTGGACTCTTGCATTGACAATACAAGATCTTGACCAAACATTGATTTCCATCAAGAGCTGCCACTTATTGCTCATCTTCAATGCATTTTTGGATTTGTATTTCCAAACAGTGCTTGAGGTTCTCACAGCCGACACTTGCAGACCTGAGTGCACATGGGAGTTCTGCAAGGCGAATCCCAATGAAATCTGCTCAGCGAGGTAGCTTCTGCTTCAACTTTTCTACATGCAGTCTTGATATTTGATTCGTCTTAAATGATTTCAGACTTCATTTCAGTCCAGTAGGTTTCTGGCATCAGTTGTCTCTCACTTGTGCCTGTTCATTTTCCTCTATCCTGTTGCAGGTCTGTATCGATGGAGAAGCGTGAGTGTGGAGGTCACTGCCAGCACACAACCTGCTCCAGCTGCTTGGTTCTCAGACCTCCATCTTGTGCACAGTCCTGTTCCCCAACAGACCACGTCTGTCTGCACCGCTTTGGAAGGTGTATGCGTGGTCACCTGACCGAAGAAAAACATCCACCCGTCTGCCACCAAAACCTACAGGTCAATTTTACTTCTGTGTTGCTCTTTATCATTCTTTTTTTTTTTTTTTTGACAAAGCTGAAATATAATTGTTTATGTGATGATTACCATATAGTTTATTTTAATTAAAACAAAAGGCTTTTATTGAACTATACTTTGGGGCCATAGTAAAGATACATACACTTAAATCTTATATTAAAGGGGTTAAATGTAGAATTCAGAAACCCTTGTTATATAGCGACACCAGTGGAAGTTAAGTGAACTGCAGACAGCAACTCAGTAACGCACAAGAGACTGAACGTGAATTTAGGCCCTAATACTCACGGCAAAGTTCTTTTCATTCTTCGCTAAGGGGTAAAAAGACGTTTGTTTTTGTGACTTATTTTGACGGCACGGCGGACATTTATTTTGATGAGAACGCCAGAGCCTGAATCACAGTGTGTGATCATCACAGATCACAGTGCGTCTTTCGCGTGGGTCCGGCCAATCAGTGTACACTTACGTCACTGGTAGTTCCTATTGTGCTGGTTTAGACCCGACTCTGAAGTAGGAGCTCATTTAGTTCCCCAAAAAGGAGTTCCTAGAACTAAAATCGTTCCCAGTTCCTGCGCTGTGAACACGACAAAAAGTGGATACTTCCACCATTAGTTCTAGGAACTATGAAAGGTTCCTCTGCTGCGAAAGCCCCTTATTAGTTTGAATTAATCACTTTTCTTTGCATGACACACTGACATAACAGAAAGGCTCTTTCGGCATTAAATTGATAAAATTCTTATATATACCCCTTTTAAATAATAAATCTGATAAAATAATAATATATTTATATATAACAAACTATAAACAACAAACACACACACAACATTCTATATTATTTATCATATTTATAATTATTTGTTGTTTTATTACAGTATATATACACTAACTAGTGTATATATTTTTTATTTTATTATAATATTTTTATGTAAATTATATATAATTACTTTGCTCTTCTTTTAACAGAGTAAGTCTGAGGGATTCTTTGTGTGTTTGGCTCCTGCCTGTCCAACTGCAGCAAACTGATTCTACATTTTAAGAGGAACTCGAATAAAGCAATCCAGTTATAAAAGGCAGCTATTTTTATTAATGCATTTCATTACTATTGATTTTTATATATATGTTATAATATAAATCAATAATAAAAATGTGTGATTTATAAATGCGCTGAAATGTTTCGCATTAATGTTGTACAGCTCTTGTATATTGTTAAATACAATCTAAAACACTGTTGTCATTACAACATGCTAAAACCATGTGAAGTCTATGGGCTACAAAAATATTTTTGTCAATAAAAAAAAAAAAAAGTATTATTATTATTATTTTTTAAATGGTGTGTTGGAATATTTGTATGTGCAAATGTTTTCTGAATAAAACTGGCTTCATAAAAGGGACTAATAAGGTCATGCTGACCACCGTAGACACGTTCCCACCCCTGTCTGGCTTGTTACTCAATAACAATATATTTATGAACGTGCAATTAGGCATCCATCCATGAGCCAGAACAGATCCGTAACAGATCAACCTCTTCACAATTCTTTTGATGTCTCTCTTATATAAAGCTGCATCAAGGAAATAAATGTTAATTGTTAAAGTGATAAACACATTGGCATTAAAATAAATACTGTTCATAGGTTTATAATATGCTTCCATGTTCTAAACCTGAAAAACAACACGTGACAAATAAGCATATCATTAAATGTTTAATATGGAATTGATCTTTTTATGATATCAACAGTAATTTAAATAAATGCAATAAACTAATTTTATGCATGGAAGTAAGAACCACTTTAAATAAAAATAAAAATGTTTTAATAAAAATTTCAAATCTAAGGTGCACACATGTACGAAAGCCCTGAACCGCAACGTACAAATAATTACAAAAAATACTTACAAAAATAAAGATAAAAAAAATCTATAATTTCGTGAATAAGGTCGAAATATTCCGTGAATAAAGTCGTAATATTTTGAGAATAAATTCAAAATTACGAGAATAAAGTCTTCCGTTGAAGTTCTTATTTATTTGTAAAGAAATGCGCTCGTGAAGTCGAATTGCTTCTGACATGGATCTAAATTTAATAGTAGCTTTTTGCTTTTATCTGGGCTTTCAGCAAAAGGAAATTCTACAGCGTTTTTTTTTTTACGTTGCGGTTCGGGGCTTCCGAACAAATGAGTCTCCGCTCCTCAAGATGAAAAACATGCCGCTTGTTATCAGTCCAATGTTACTGCTTTTGTTTTTGACTGATAAAAACAAGCCAGACAAAACGTTCAGTGTGCCAAGAGCCGTAAACTACAACAACAGCCGGTTTACTAATGCATTTCACTCCGTCCCTTACGAAACACTGTAATCCTGTTGCATTTATTTCATTTAAATAATTTCACAATTCAGATTCTCTGAATTATTCAAGTTGGAGACGTTTATGCAATATCAAGACTAATTTTCATTACAGTTTTAATGACACTGACTGACCAACATAACATGGGTTTTCTGCATAGTTGACTTGATCTAGACATAGTACAATAGCCTAGCAACATGAAAACGTATATATTTGCCTCATAACTCAAAAATATTTATCTATTATAAAAAAAGCACACAGATCTCCCTACATGATTATTTTTATTAATATAAGCAGCAGTTTGCCAATGTCTAGGTTGAAAAGGCAGGGCTTTCATCTTGATCATTTGGTTGTAACTATAGTAGTGAACCCTTTCAAAAAGTAAAAACTGGCTACATGCTAACATTCTCGGTGGCTAACCTTACTGCTCATTCTGCAGTTTTACTTCTGACAGATGCACAGTGTTTATGTAAATTTATGTAAAGTAAAGGATGGCGTGTAAAAATCAAGTGATACATGGAGGAATGTCGTGTTGAGCAAATAAAATAGTTCCTGAGTCTTTTTTTCCCTCTTTCATGATAGCCTTTGTGAGTAAAAGGCACTTTGGACGAGAGCGTTTATGTGATGCGAGCAGTCTGGGTTACCGGAACATTCTGTGCCAGTAGGACTGAAAAGCGGAAGAGTTGAAGGCACCGATGAATATGAGGAGCAGGATATAGAGGCCCATCATGATGGCAAAATGATGTCTGACGAGCCACGACCTCCCTTGAGCATGTCTGGAATCAGAGCAGAACATCATTTTAAAGAGCAAGTTCAATTCTTAAGTTAAAGTCTTAAAAGGTTCAAAATGATAGTAAGCATCACAAGTATCCAAAAAATGTGGTCCATATGACTAACTCACTATATTCCAAGTCTTTGGAAGTCATATTAGGGCTGGGTTAAAAATACTGATTTCTAGATTTTAATTGATTCTCATTTTGGCCTTGTTTCCACCTGGTATTAAGATGCGTTTTGGTCGATCGGATCACAAGTAGACGAGAGGGAGACACGTTTACACCTGGTGTTTTAATGCGTCTCTTTTGTTCACTTTTAACCACTTCTGTCCTGAATTCTTCGAGGGGAGGGTCTATGGGAGGGTAAATGTATGGGCTTTTTCAGATCTTTATATCTAATGGATGAAATAAGCTCGCGTGATTTACATATATGAACGTGGCCTGGAGACGACAGGAAAAACATAAGAAGAGCAGCAGCTTTCGTTTCTGCTCTGACAGTCGTAAGATGACACTGAACGCTGTGAGTGTGTGTTAGAAATCAGGAATGGTGAGAGAACATTGGGTAACACTTTATTTGAATGGGTGTGCATAAGACTGACATGACACTGTCAAGAACATGAAGGAGTCTGTATGAATGTTTATGACTGTTGTCATTAAGTGTCATTCTGTAAATTATGAAACTTTTAATGCAAAGTTGACATTGTTTAAAATGTCTTAGTTATGACAACTTGACATTAACAAAGACAGAAAGTTCAATGTGTTCCACTTTACTTGAGGACAAGTAAAATATTCATGACACAGTTATAATGGTGTCATGACGGCCAAAGTCAAAACCAACCACATATGACAGGGTAATGTAATGTTAACGCAAAGCTAAACAACTTCTTTAAGTTTGATAATTAGACCTGTTATGACATATTTGTGACAGGTTGACAGGTTATGATTTCTTGGTTAATGTCAAGTTGTCATAAATAAATTTTTGTCTGTTTTTGTCTTTGTTAATGTCAAGTTGTCATAAAGACATTTTAAACAATGTCAACTTTGCATTAAAAGTGTCATAATTTACCGAATAACACTTAATGACAACAGTCAAAATATGAATAAACATTCATAAAGACTCCATGTTCATGACAGGTGTTATGTCATGTTTATGAAAGTGTCATGTCAGTCTTATGCACACCCCTTCAAATAAAGTGTTACCGAACATTGTGCTTAGTACGTTTTTCGTCTTCAAACCAAATTTTGGTCTTCAGCTGACAAAGTTCAAATCCCGTCTGGCTAGTGCGCTTCCCATAATGTTTACGCGTTAGGTCAATAGGCGGAGAGAAGACGGTCTTTTGTGGCTGTTTGAACGCATTCGACCACATGAGCGTTTACACTTCGAAAGCAACCCGGTGAAATGTGTTTTCTACTACCTCTGGAAGTGGTTGAAAGTGGACAAGCTCAAAACGTTTTAGACCCCGTTTACACCTGTATTTAGCGTCGTCCACTTGTGATCGAATTGACGCAAATCCATCTAAATACTTAGAGGAACTGATATCGATTTTAAATCCCAAGAATCAATCTTTCAGTCTATGCTGTTGATGAATGAACAGAACTTTGTATCTTGCCTCCCATCCAATGAATCTCAGTAATCTTTGTGCATTGTTCCTCCTGACATGAAAAATTCGATAAAACGAAGTGCACGTGAACTGATCCTCTCTTTCGCTTTACTACAAGTTCCATGAATGAACATCAGAATGTATGTTGAAGATAAAGTACAACTTACCAAAATCCATATCACGTCACATGTAATCGCTCATTTAGTGTAGACCGTATTTTAGACCGTAAATAAAACAGCTTGTAAACAATGTAACGTAATGTTGCATTTACCTCAGAAAAGCCATTTAATGACCATAAACTTAATAGTCAGCTAGAAAAAAATAACTATACATAGGAGTATTTCGTAAATATATGCACCATATTGCATATTCATTGTACTTTTACTTAACCTTCTATTCAATATTTAATGTATGTTTGAATAAATCTGTCATGTTTTCATGACAGCCACTATTTAAGTGTTTAGATTTCACAAAAAACGAGTAGACACATAATTTTGTCATTAATTAACAAGTTATTATTATAATTTTTTTATTATTAAAACTTCCTTCTGTGCAATTTAAATGCAAGTAGCCAACAAATCAGTCAATTTAAACCTTTAATATAATAGTAATGCACCAAATGGAGTTCCCTGTATAGTTTACAGAATTAGTTGAGAGATATTTTCCTCCTGTAGAAACTTTTTTAGAAAAAAGTAGAAAATCCAATTTATAGATATTGTGTTGAATCGAATTGAATCGTGAAATTTGTGTCAATACCCGGCCCTAAGTCGTATATATGATAGCTTTGTGTGAGAAACATCAAAATTTAAGTTATTTAATAAAAATCTTGATCTTTTGAATGAATTAGTTGATAAAGTTCACAATACCAATCTATAATTTGTCTTTTTTAAAGTTCTTGTCTCTAACTCATTGTAATTGTGGGAAAAAAGTGTGTCGGGTACATTCCTCGACACTTCTCCATTTGTGTTCCAGAGAGGAAAAAATGATGACTATGCTCTAAAGTGGATTTTTTGAATTATGAAAGTCCTGCAAAGAAAGTCTTTATATAAAGCGTGCCGTCTACTGAGATGCACCAGTCGTGTCCATGTGAATGAGGACGTCTCACCGTGATCTGTAGCGTCTCTGAGAATATACCAGCAGGTATTTCACTCTCAAAAGCTCGTTGTTGGTCACCACAAAGTACTTCTCGGGCACCTCGCCACCTTCACTGTTCCTGGCCCTTAGACGCTGGCGGTCAATGCTCTCGGAGTCTGAAACACAAAGTGAGAGCTGAATTTAAGATATCTGCTGGGATGGTCTCATAATGGAAGGTGTATCATAATCAATAATCAAATCAGTGTTTGCTTTTATTTTGCTTACAAGAATGTAGCATATTACTGTTTGAAAGATTTATTGTTGCATACTGCTTTACATAATAATTACAAACAATTATAAAAGGGTTAGTTCCAATCCTTGATTCTGATTGGTCAATAGCTGTGTTTTATTCACGATAAAACACGGCTATGACCGCGTCACCCAAAGGTTCTATGTATCACTACACAACACCCCTAGCAACCACTCTTAGTTTGATCTCATTGATATTGTTCATTGAAGCTATAGTTGAGTATTGTGACAGATCGAGAAAGAGAGCGTACCTACATTGACAGTAGACATATTTCATTCAGGTCAGTCCTATATTCATAATAAAAAAAATCTGTTTGAATGTCCGCTGCTATATCTTCTCCTTTTAACAGTTAAGGGGTTTTCCCGTGCCTTTAGTCATCTGTCAGTTGCGTTTTCCTTCTCCGTGATCACACAATAATAAGAGAGGACTTTGTGATTTATACTCATTTATGTTTTTTTGCCTACAGGACAACTGAAAAAAACTGGCTCATCTTACCCCACCCATCTCTATATACTGAAAAACACACAACTACTCCATTACAAACATAATAATAGTATCCGTAGTGTTATTCGAACAATTCAAACATATTAAGCAGCACAACTGTTTTCAACATTGATAATAATAACAAATGTTTCTTGAGCATCAAATCAGCATGCTAGAATGACTTCTAAAGGATCATGTGACACTGAAGACTGGAACAATGATGCTGATGTGAATGTATATATATATATATATATATATATATACATATACACAGTATATATATATATAAAAGAAATAATATTTTGCAATATTACTGTATTTTTTTTAATCAAATAGGCTAAATGCAGCCTTGGTGAGCAAAAGACACTTCTTTCAAAACCATTGAACAATCTTAACGACCCCAGACTTTTGAACATTAATGTATTCAGCTGATCATCTGACACGTTACCTTTCTTCTTCACCTGACACTTGACATCAGGATGATCGATGATTTCACACAAGGCAACGCAGCTGATCAGAGGCCCGAGGACGCTTTCCCTCCATCCGTTACCGTGAGGACTGTAAAGGATGGCCATGCTGAGGTCACTGGTCAGGTATGTGCCCTCCCCGAACAGTGAGGTCTGAAATATCAAATCATAATCAAAAATTAAATGGCTTACTGTGTTGAACCAATGAGCTGATAACATTGTAGTTATAATTATCATCTTCACACATATTATCTAAACATGAACTGATAAGGGACAGTAAAACACATCTGTCGCATAATTATTTGTAGTCCTCTATGATAACCAAAGAATGATTGCCTGGAGAGCATCCAAAACAGGTATAAATGAGCATCATCCTCCAACGCACATCATCCACATGCTGACCTTGTTCAGGTGGCAGTGTAATCCGTTGTGTATGATGGAGTGGAAGTTCTCCAGTCTGCTGCCGTGGAATGCATAGATGAGATCCCGTCCAGCCCGCGTCCTCTCAAACTTGGAGTTGAGCAAATCACAGTACTGCAGTTCAAAGAGGAAGTCTGGGGCTGGTGCTGAAATACCCTCGCTTTGGGTCAGCTGGCTGAGTCTGGCAAACTGATGGAGTGAGAATGAACACCAGTCAACATGCAGGGATGTGCAAAACTAAACAGACTAATCTGTGGGATGTCTCAATGACTATTCCCGAATACCAGGACCGAAAATGATGTTTGGTTCTGTTTTCTTAACGATTTTCCACATTATTCCGCTGATGCAAATTAAAAACCTGAACTAAAATGACTAAAATTATGAATCTTATTAGTGAATCAAACATGCATAAAGCATGCAGTGTAACAAAAGTAGTCTGATTCCTGAACAAATGACTCCTATGAGCTGGTTCCTTTTAGTGAATCAGAAACATAGAGCATGACCAGAGTTGCTTCATTCCCAAAACATTGATTCTTATGATCTGGTTCTTTTTACAGAATCATAAACATACCAGTCATAAACATAACATAATGTGACCAGTCAGTGCAGTACGAACTAATGACTCTTATGAACCGGTTCTTTTTGTGGATCGGAAACATGGAGTGCTACCAGTGTTTTTCCTTCCTCAAATGAATAATTATTATGAGCTGGTTCTTTTTTAGTAATTTACTAACATATATCCAGTGTAGTCTGAACTAATGACTCTTATGAGCCGGTTCTTTTTAGTGAATCAGAAAATAGAGCTCCATCCCCTAACAAATGATTCTTGTGAGCTGGTTCTTTTTAGTGAATCACGAAGATAGAATGCTTCTAGGGTTGATACATTCCGAATAGAGTTGTCAAAAAGTACCGACTTCGGTACTGACATTTTTAAATTGTGTTGCTTTGAGCGCTTTTGAGCGGAATCATAAACACCTCTGATTGGCCACTGTGTTCACATGCTCATCGGATTTGTCTGTGATTGGCTACAGTGATCATCTGTTCAGATGAAATCGGAAACAAATAAACACTGCATTTCTTTCTCAAAAGAATTAAAAGAACTCTTTATAGAATCATTAGGTAGAATCATAATCACATCCGCCTGTCAAGCGTAAAGAAATAAATGAAGATCTGAATAGCGATACCTCCTCTTTCTGCAGGGTCTTCACAGCAAAACTCTTAGAGGACAGAACCCAGTGCACTAGAGCCAGATGATGATCTCCATCACCATGTCCAAGACGCACC
The DNA here is from genome assembly GCA_030578275.1 of Meda fulgida. Lineage (NCBI taxonomy): Eukaryota > Metazoa > Chordata > Actinopteri > Cypriniformes > Leuciscidae > Meda > Meda fulgida. The sequence goes on along the minus strand of CM060640.1, from coordinate 11,592,043 downwards.
AGATCCCTCACGTTTGGTAAAGTATCCACATCTTTTTGCTGTGAGGAACAAAATAGAATCAAAATGATAAAACACGTTTGCTTGGGAAAGCCGACAACATGGAGAGCTCAATTTCTTCAAACGTCTTACCAGATCTTCAAAGTCCTTGATCTCCCCTCGAAGGTAGCGAGGAGGGAAGGGTCTGAGTGCCGAATCGCGTTTGTAGCTCTGGACGGCGGCCACGAAGAGACTGCAGCGCAGGTCCGCCGCTACTGGGTCTCGATGCAGACACGAGCAAACCAGCTCTCTGACCGCAGCTGTGGGGAGAGGCGGCTGCATTCCCAACACTGAAACACATTTAGCATACCAATAAACTAGATTTTCATTAATGTATAGTTAGGGATAGTTCACCCAAAAATAAAAATTCTGTCATTAATTACTTCATGGGTCGTTCCAAACCCATAAGACTTTCGGACATCTTCAAAACAAAAATGAAGATATTTTTTGATGAAATCTGAGAGATTTCTGTCCCTCTATTGACAGCTACGCAACTGAAACTGTGACGCTTAAAAAAAAAATCATAAACAGTCCGTTTCGGCCAAATTTCCTGGAGGCACGATCGCTTTATATGATGAACAGATTGAATTTAGACTTTCATTCACATATAAACAATGTTAATAAACGAACATAAACAGAAACTCAACCGAACCTGCTAGACACGCGAGGACAAACCTCTTGCTGAAGCTCAAACGTGCTGCGTAACACGAGAATGAGCCTCATTGGTTCTCACACGTCAAGCGAACATGCTTGAGCTTCCTTACCACAACTGATGTGTTTTGATGAATGTTTGTACGTGAATAAAAGACTACATTAAATCTGTTCATCATATAAAGTGATTGAGTCTCTTCAGAAAATTTGGACTAAACCGCTCAATTCATATGGATTAGCCCAGACAGCAACATAGTGTCAGCCCAGATCCGGACTATATCTGGGACCGTGTATTCCACACATACCACATGTGGGCCGGATCTGGGCGACATTATGTCGCTCTCGGGGAGTTTTACGATCTCTTTATGAACTTTTTAAGCGCCAAAGTGGTAGTTGCGTAGCTGTCAATGGAGGGACAGAAATCTCTCAGATTTCATCAACAAATATTAATTTGTGTTCCTAAAGTCTTACGGTTATGGAACGACATATAATCATTATATTAATTCACTGTAGTAAATGTAATAATAATAATTATACATTTCCTTTAAATATTTGTAGTTACCATCTTGTGTTAATTCTAAAAATGGAGTTTTAACAAAGTGAAAATTTCAATAAATTAAAAGAATTAAATGAATGCATAATTAAAACATTTCACGTTATTAACTTGTTGTCAATGGGACTGATAGCTTAGCCAGCAGATTAGCTGTTAATAACACAGCTAGAGAAAGCCAAACCATAATATAAACGTGTCAGTCATTTGCTTTTGGACTTCTAATGCTCGAAAGCGAGACGGTTTTAATAGTTCGTTAATAGTCTCTGCTGACTTTGTTTACATGTTAAGCTTGTTAGCTGGTTAGCTTAGCTTATCATCTCATCTCATCAGTGGAGAAATTCATTCAAGCTTCAAGACCCAAACGATTACTCATCGTGTAGCCTACTCATCACTCGATTTGTAAATACATTCAAATATATCAAACATTTGCCATGCATATATGTATCTTACCGTATGTGCCTGAAGTTCAGGCATCTGACAGCCACCGGAAGCTAAACGTGTCCAAGAACTGCTGGAGCCACAGCGAGTCAGCGACTGACTCCACCAGCAGAGGGCGCCATGCATGGAGAGCAAAAACATATTCTCCTTCTTGTTTAATGGCGATCCACTCTTTAGGAGTGTCGCCACCTGCTGTACTGGATGACAAACCGCATTTCTTGCATGGGTGATGATTGAAATCTGTATGGATGTGTCATACTCTGTTCCAGACTGTCATTGCTATTATTATAGCTGCTAACTCTGCAGTGTACACAAACAATTCATTTGGCAATTTCAAACTAATTTTTGTTTTAAATTTCAGAAACATGCATATTCCAACCTCATGATTTCTTTTCAACCATTCGTAAACATTTGAAAACGGAATTAAATGTGTTATTTCAAATAGCATTGACCTTGTTTCAAATATCTTTGGACTTATCTAGTATTCTCAAATCTATGAGAGGTTCTGGACTCTCCATGATGGAGCACCAATAATAGGAGTCACATTACAGATGATCTTACTGTAATTCTCCAGCCAAAACTGTCCTCCTTCATATGAATATTCCCCGCAATACTTCAATACTTTGCAAGTATGATGATTATTCGCTGGTCCTTGAAGATTTACCAAGTACATCACTGCCAGTCGTTCCCTTTATAAGATGTAGATGCATCTTTCCCAGTTCTATCCCAGTTGCGTCTGCAGGGGAAATGAAAAACATCTCTGAATGGAGTGAAATATGAATACGGTAAGTGATTCGGGAAGCAGTACATTCGTTTTTTGTGTGTGATGCCACAACACTGTAAAAAAAAAAGTTGCCGCCTTAACTTTTTAAGTACAATCAACTTGAACATGTAAGTCATTTCAACTTAAATTTCATTTAACTGACGTAAAAAAAACGAGTTGAATCTTGCAACTTATAAATACAGTTAATTATTTCGATGAGTTAAAGAAATGTAAAAAAAAGTCTAGGCCAAAGATAACTGGCTCAGAATCAACACTGGAAATAATATACAATGTGATTTGCTCAACAACTATATAATGATTAAACTGTTGTATTATGTTATAAAGTATAAGAAATGAAAAAGATGTATATGCATATATAACTTAATTTTGGTAAATATACTATTTTATTAATTTCCTATTTATTTTTTTAAGAATTGAATGTCTTTTTCGTTATAAATTCACTCCTATAATTCTGGTTCTGTATTCATTAATTGAATCATCATAAAGCTGACTGTAATGTCTTATTGTTTTTGTTTCATGTTTCTTGTCACGGTCTTGTCATGTGATTCCCTTGCCATCATATAGTGCTTCCCTTGTCTTATGTGTTCTGATTGGTTCCTTGTATCATTGTGCACAGGTGTGTCTTGTTCAGTCATTGGGCTTGTGTGTTTTTACGCCCTCATGTTTGATGTGTCTTTGTCCAGTATTGTTGTGTGTAACCACTGTTGTTAAGGTTCATGTCCATATCCTTATTTTTTGAAGCCATGTTTTATCTTGTTTTGAGGAAACTGCACTTGGGTTCTGCAAACTTGAGAATCAGATATGTTTCTTTTTAATATCATGTATTCGTTTTTAATAGCTACTCCTCATATTAATTTATAATCCTTTTACTTATTAATACTGAATTAATCATTTAATGACTAACATGTATTTATTCATAATGTGGTTATATTTGTCTTTTGTTCTCTAGCGTGTTCATCCTGTTTTTTGACCGTTATTCATATTCAGGAGAAATAGACTGCATATTGATGATTTCTGCAGACATACGATAATGCATTAATCTTAAAACTACAATAGTTTATCTGCTCCAACCTACTGCACAGTTGGCAAGATCACCATGACTTTTAGAGATGACATGGCCCGATAAATGCTAATCTATGCAGAAAGGGCCTCAAGGGGCGCTCCCTCATCTGTCTTAAGGATATAGATGTTCCATGAAAATGTTGTAACTCTTTATTGTGGTTCAGATCGATCCATCAGCTTGCACTCTTGTTCTATTTACTCTCTTAAATTTGTAGGCATATCTCATCGATAACAGCATTTATTTCTACATAATTGTACTTTTATTTGTTTTCACTTGAATTAAATATTTTTATATTGATATTACTTTTTAATTGTCTTATTTGTTTTATAAAATTTTGTTACGATTTGATTACTTATCCATTAAAATTGAGAATCGGATCCAAATGCAGTGTAAAATGTTTATTAAAAAAATAAAAATAACAGTACATCCAGGGATGGGGAAACAGGCAACAAACAAAACAATAACAGTAAATTCAAACAAGGGATGCAAAAAAAAGGCAAGCAAAAAATCAAAAACAATGCATGTGATTCACATTTATTTAGCAGGAATGAAGGGCCAAGAAACAATCAATGAAACTAATCAACAAAGAAAACTACAAACTGACTACAAGCTAAACAGGAAACAGGAACAAAACAGAAACACAAAATAAGAGTCCTAAGCACTGAGCAGGGGTTGTGACTATTCTGTATTGTCTACCACAACATGTAGGCTGTGTGCAAAAGGTGATACATCTATAAAATGCATACACGCACGAATTATTATAGTAGCCTAAGCAATAACATTCTGTATGTGTAAAAGGTAATAAATGTGTGTGTGTGTGTGTGTGTGTGTATAGGCTATACATATATCGTACATTTAATAAATGTATTACCTTTGTTTTACACATAAATAATGTTTTTCATAGTCTATATATAAAATGTCTTTTCTTCAGTACCGCGGAGAGCGGCCACACACATCTCTTGAGGAGCGAGTGAAAAATGAAATGTCGCGAGGGCTCACACACACGAGCTGATTTATCAGCATCACACACACACACACACACACACACACACACACTCACACACTCATCCTTCGCGGAACTGATGCTCGTCGACGCGCTTGCGTTCGTATGTGTGTGTAGGAGTACCGTGGCGTGATTGTTTTCACTGCCATTTTCTTACTATCATCTCATAATATAACGCATTTGGAAAACATCTCCATCACAAGTGCATCGATCATTGAATGGAAAGCGGTTTAATCGATGCAACTGAGCGCGTGCATTGGTAGCATATTCTTGGGTGAACGCGCGAGAAGGTAGGATTTCCACCGATTATTTCACTCTCTTACCCCTGTTTTTTTTTTACATCTAGGTACTCTGAACAGATTTATATGTTTTACGTGCCAGGGAAAAGCAGAAATGGATGCAGTCTTAGCTTGCACTGTTGGATAAAACACCTCCCCGTTCAGCTCCATCTTTTCCCTTGAAGGGCGCTGTGCTCGACCTCTTTACCGCTCCGAAATGAATGAAAATGTGTTCCCAAAATATTCTCTTGCTCTTGTTTTCTCATTCAATTCTTATCTTGCGTTTTATAACAATACTTCTCATTTGGATTTATGAAACATAACGTTAGGACAACTAGATTCATACATGTATACCACCACAGCGACATGCCCTTCACTTTGCAACTGGGTTTGGGTAGAATCGAGCGAGAAAAAGCTACCAGTAATCGGTTAAGAATAATCGCTACAAATAAATGGTTGATAATAATCGCTACAAATAAATGGTACATAATAACTTCTATAGAATTCAGTTAAAAAATCTAGTCGCTATACGAACAAACGTTGGTAAATATTCGCTACATATAAACGGCTTAGAATTATCGCTACGAAACGATTCTTTTAGGTTCGAAATGAATCATTCTTCATTCGACTAACTCTAATCGTGTCCTATTGACCACTTTCTGGACGGAGTCCAAAAAAAAGGATGATTCAGTTAGCAGGCCTGTATTCCTGATTCATTCCAAGGATCAAATCAGAGTTAATTTTAATAACAATCAACAGCTACAATGTGACAATCATTATGTTTACATGTTCGAAAATATAACCTACTCAGAATTTAACAATATTTAAAAACAAAATGGTAGCGTCATGTGAATGCATTAACTTGATTGCCATAAACAAATTAGGCCAATATTTTTAGAGTTTTCTAAAAATGTAAATATTTATCATATTTGTAATACTCACCATATGATGTATATGATGTCTATCTCTGAACAAAAGTAATTTTGGGTTTAAAAAAAATCAAGCTATTCAGTCATCATGACATGAGTTTTGGATTTTACTAACAAGTTGCTGTATCAGCAGAATATGAACTTTAATCTGAAAGGAATGTGCATGTAAAAACACAGTCAGTGTTACAGGCTGCTTAAAGGCACAATATGTAAGGTTTTAAGATTAAAATATCCCAAAACCACTAGAACAACGTTATATATTTTGTTGACTTGTGTACTACATTATCCCAAACGTTTCCAACAATGTTTAAATTCAGAGAAATCAGCAATTTTAACCACTGACCGTGTCATTTCCTCGCCTGTCAATGACATCATATCCGCGTGACCCTTGATTTCCAGTTTTACTTTCGTAGAGAGTAATCGCCAAAGACATTTTAATATATGATGTGTTTTATTAGACAGGTGAGCAACAGTTTGGATACATTGATCAACAGAAAACGAATCATTGTTATACAGAGCAACACAGTTCGTCTTATTGTTTGAATCGCTTGTTTTCTTGATTTTTACCATGCCTCAGAGACAACATTTTGTCAAGTGGCTAACATAGCTTTCTCCATCATACAATATATTTAAAAATGAATTGCACGTCATTTAGCAAAATGATTTCTGTCGGATTCCTTTCCATCGGCTGTAGAGGTGAAGACGACACGCTCATTCATTGCGTTATGAAGCCACGCCTGCGAAAATGACATACTGTGCCTTTAAGGTTTATAGGTGTCATGTTTGTAATCCTGAATGAGGAATAAAAACATTTGCTTTATTTAGGGACACAGCTGGATCTAGTTTGAGTTTCAAAAGTTATTCCGTTGCTTTCTGGTTGTTTGTTTTTTATTTTGCTGAAAAATTAGATGCATATCAAAGTACAAGCTTCGCTTTCACACTGAAAATTAAGTTGCAACGTGTTGTTGCACATTCATTGCAATGTGTGAATTTGTTGTGTCTGTAATGTGTGTTTTTACAGGGTTTTAAAAATTAAAGTTTGACGTTGGTGATCTGAAAGAAAAATAGAATCTCCATGGCAGGTGAGAGCTTTTAACATCCGTAAACCAAACTGAATTGTTACCATATTCAAGAACCATGGTATTTACATGGTCCTACCATGGTACATGTCCAAAAAGCCCTGTCACTTCCATGGGATGTTGTATTAGTTTTGTTACTGAACCAGGACTTAAGAGGTTAAGCTTTAAATTGTTTTTTCCCCCACAGAAAACAATTTCCCTCCTCTACCACGGTTCATTCCACTGAAACCATGTTTTTACCAAGACTTCAACGAGATCCCAGACCAGTGGCGTACAATGTGCAAACGAATGTATTACCTGTGGATATGTATGTTCTTAAATATTTCAGCATGCATATTTTTGAAGTATTCTCACTGCATGTCATTTTTTGCTCATTACTGTGTGTGTATACTGTGTGTGTTTTCACTGTAAACACTGAGAAGAACCAGACACATGAAAACTTGTAGAGACTGGTTTTGTATTTTGATCTATCGGTTCATGGGTAAAAGCGTGGGGTGTCATATTACTCTTGTGATTGTCCAGTTTACTAGGTTATCATTAAGTATCACAAGCATTAGTTGCGTTTGCCATGTAGGATATTTACAAGCTCCTTTTTTATAGCACACACTAATTGGGAACTATTTTTAAATGAGTCTGGGAGTTGAGAAAGTAAGTGTTTGTTGAAATAAATACACATTTTTTCATAGTTTCTAAAGTATTGTTAGCTTTGAACTTAGTTTACTTAGCTATTGAACTTTAGTCATTGTGTGTCATAAATTCCAACCCCGTTCCAAACAGATGAAATTTTAGTTTTCCTTGTAATGTAGTCCCCTATAGTATGCATCAAATGCACTGTAATGTATACATGATATACATTAAATATTCTTTGTAAGAGAATGCAATCAGTTTTTATTTTATTTTAAATTAATTTCATTTACTTTTAATTTAATTATATATAAAATTAACTTTCATTCAATTTATTTTTAATAAATATTCAAAATAAATCAAATGGTCGATATAAGTTTGAGTTGTTGGGTCTTTCATCACACTTTTAAGTTAATATTAAATTAACCATTTTTTTCCTCACTCGCAGTGAATAGTGCCACTCTAGCAGCAAACCTGATTGGCTGTCTAGCATGGATGTGTGGAGGGGGCGGAGCAACCAATTTTGGTATGGCCATTCTGTGGCTGATACTGTTCACCCCATGCTCATACGTGTGCTGGTTTAGGCCCATCTACAAGGCCTTCAAGTGAGTAAAGTTCATGTTTAAATTAGGGCTGTAATCAACCAAAGAACATCCTGGTCGACTGAAGTCAGTATACTAAATAGTTTTTT